>OY740774.1:33779466-34379466 GCA_963513935.1 Aphrophora alni | reverse complement strand
GAAATGGTTTAAACTTTAACGAAACAGGCGGCTGATTTCTAAGTTACTATAAGGCTTAGAGTATTTACAATTTTGGATCGATTTTAACTTTTTACTCAGATAAAATATAAAAAATTCACCTTAATCTTGACCGTTATAACATTGCAGAGTTATAATTATGTGAATAAAATCTTGATGATTGGTCTAAATAATTTCTCAGTTTATTATAGGTTGATGTGACGCCTATGCGAACTGAGCTGGTCTTATTTTTTCTTCTCCTCTCCAATGAATACGTTTATACTATTGATATACCTTGGAATTTCTTTCAAAAGTTTTAAAAATTTTATATTATTTTTACTACAAAAAATTATTTATAAAAATGCTGGAAAAATTCTCTGCTTTAAAATTATTCTTTCTGTAGTAACTTGGCTCTAAAACTCATGTTTTTCAAGACAAATTTGCTAAAATATCTTGGATAATTAATATCGGAATGAAATTAGCTTCTCATTTTTTAATGTAAAATTAGAATGTAAACAAATATAAAGATAAAAGCTACAAGCCTGTTCTTAAACCACTGTTATTTTTATTAAGTCGAAATCATTTAAGCGGCAGTTTAAAATATGCAGACAGACACGAACGTGAATTAAAAGAGTCCTTCGTTTTACCTATGGGGCTTAATAAAGAGAAATCAACGAAAATACAATCCATCTATTATTGGCTATTGTATTGTTTATCTCACATCTCAAAAAAACTGCTTTTAAAAATTTATACGTTACGCATTTCTCATTGTGTGGTTAAACTTAGTTGTACCCGTCATCCAAATAACTATAATATATGATTTCACACTGCAATTTAATTTTAAATTCATTTTATTTTCAGACTTTACAGATCCCGCTATGTTCAGGTTAGAAGGTGGGAAGGGGGGAAGGACATGATACATATAATTTGGAGTAGCGCCAACATATTATTTTTTCAACTCCATAGTTTTTCCTTTTAACTAACCCAGGTTAATTTTTTTGTTACCTTTATATTGTCCTTTATGTAGGATAATACAAAGAATATAATTACAAAATTTGAAATACATAGGATTTATCGTCTTGTATGTTTAGACTGGCTGCGATTTACAGACTAGACAGACGGACAGACACGCGAGGTAAATTACAAGGGTCCTTCGTTTTACCTACGAACAATAAAAAGTATTGATCTTCAAATGACCTTGAATAGATAGTTCATAAAAATAGTTAATAATTACATTTTATTTGCTCCACGATACCAAATATGTTTTGTTTCAAACGTTTTTCTTCAAGATATCCCAGTTTTTTTTACACTTGTTATATAGAGTAAAAAAAAGAAGTTTTTTAATAATTGTTAGTAGTTCTATGAAAAAATAATGCAATAGTCCCTTAAGCAATTCATTTATTTGCTTGTTTACACACATTTAAATTGAATTAAAATTCATAATACTTATAAATAACACGATCTTCCTGTATAGGCCTAACCACAAACTCATAATTCATCGACCATAACCTCAACACCATCTTGTCTCATGTGAACTAAAATGTTTATCAAGTGTTCTAACAATCACGCATTGAAATATTCTTAAAACTGACTCATGAGATAATCATGCGTTTTCAACTCTTATGACCGCATGTCACAATTCTCTTTGCGCATGATCAGTAAATCTAAGCTAAGCTGTAGGCGAAATCCACAATAATCAGCTTTTTCGATCTTAATTTATGTAGATGTAATTTGTCCGTTTATGTTTATCATTTAATCGACTAATTGGCGTTTTGCAAAACATAAAAACGGAAGTTGTTAAAGGTGTCATTGGTTGTGAATGAAAGCCATTAAATATTATACAAAAACAAATTTAAATTACAATAAAAAAATTTACAACCAGGACTTTTAATACATTTATTTATAATAATAATAAAATTTTTTTTAATAATAGCTTTTTAACGTTCTACTAAAGTTCATTTCATGCAAATTTTCTATTTCGAAATCCAACTACAGTATAAGGAAAAAAGATTTGTCTCTAGAAACATAACCTCAAAATTGGAAAAAAGTAACCTAATTTTTATTCTATTTGAAACTATTTTAATTCTAATAAAATTTCGCAACGATTAAATAACGTTGTCAATAGTTACTACTTATAGCTTAGTTGTACGTGTTTTTTTTCTACAGAAATGTGGTTTGACAGGAATTTTTATGTATAAATGTATAATTTGTTTGCTTTGGGCACCACCTCTTTGGTTTAAGATAGTAGAAGATGTCAAGTGTATGAACTGTCGGAGACATAGATGATGGACCAAACATTTATTGTGTATAGAAAAAGCGACAGTAAACGGGAAGAAATTGCACTTTGCTGGAAAACGAAGACAAGTGGAAGGTAATAGAAGAGTTCCTCAAAGAAATTATGACTGTTAAAGAAAACCAATTAAGAAGAGTGTAAATAGTAGTTATTTTAAGTAGTCTATGTATGTATTAAGTAGTCTACTTATAGCTTAGTTGTACGTGTGTTTTTCCAACAGAAATGTGGTTTGACAGGAATTTTTATGTATACATGTGTAATTTGTTTGTCTAAAAGCATGTGCTATATATCCGTACATCTACTTTTTAGAACAAGATAATTTTAACATGTAAAAAATTAGCTTTTGTTTCTTTTTTTATAAATTAACTAGTTCTCAACACATTTTAGAGTAAAATCTAAACATTACTCATCAGGAGAGAAGTTACAGTCGCAAGCATTTCCAGGACATGACTGCTTTGGGAACCACCTCTTTGGTTTAAGATAGTAGAAGATGTCAAGCGTATGAACTGTCGGAGACATAGATGATGGACCAAACATTTATTATGTATACTAAATACGACAGTAAACGGGAAGAAATTGCACTTTGCTGGAAAACGAAGATAAGTGGAAGGTAATAGAAGAGTTCCTGAAAGAAATTATGACTGTTAAAGAAAACCAATTAAGAAGAGTGTAAATAGTAGTTAATTTAAGTAGTCTATGTATGTATTTTATGTTACCAGGATCTGCCTAATCTAGTCAAGAATATATAACGGAAGGTGATTCCTTGCCTGGATAGTGAAACTCATCACATGGAGAAGTTAGTGAAGGTGGTTTTTTACTGGGTCAGCCTTTTGTCAACCCCACATACCCTTGGATTGCGGATCATCTGTAAAAACAGTAAAAACAACATTGTTAGTTTTAAAATCATCTAAAATTTGAGATCAGTTGTGTTACAATTGAGCCATTTTTTCACCCAGAGTGTTTTATGACTTTTGCTTACCTTCTTTTCAAAATATCACCCAAAAATTACCAAAGCACTCTAATAAATTATGTGCTTAAACAAATACCTTTTAAAATAAGTTCAATTGTTAATAAAGTGAAATATATATATATATATATATATATATATATTGCATAGTTGTGTTCACTAACGAAAATAGATCGATTAAAAAAACTATGAAGTTATACCTGTGAATATTTTAAAATTTAGATGGTCAAATGTGTCGATAATGCTACAGTGGTTTAAAAATATAATATTATTATGTTTTATATTGTATAATATAATGTTCCGTTATAATATGATATTATTATATGTATATTATAATACTCAGTTTTATGGGTTTTCTATCCCTCCGAAGATGGTCGCTATGTTACCGAAATGTACATAAGGGTTTATTAAATTTTCTAAATTTAATTGTGTTAGTGTTTTATTTGTGGTTTGGGGATTACTTCTTTCATATCGTTATTAACCAGAAGGCTCATTTGTATTTGTAAATATATAGATAAAATATAATAACTTAATTTATTGATAATTGACTACTGCTCCCAGATGTTAGGCAGAAGTTACTGGATGTAATTTGTTGTACACTCTTGAGTTACTTACCATATGAAGACTAGTGGTTTCTTATAATAAAAACCTTATTTTCATTGTATTGGAACAATTAGAAGAAAAAATTCATAGTACTCACTCAGTCCCGTCATAGAATGTAATACAAGCTGCTCTTTGAAATATAATGCGTTGGTTTCTTGGGCCTTATTAGATCAAGGGTCTTACCCGGTAGGGTAAGATTTATAATAGTGTTGCACAGGTTTTATGCAACACTATTAATATAATTGTGTATGACTATGGACAATCTATATCAATGATCAGGTGCTGAGGGGGGGGGGGTCCAAGCTGTACTCGCTTCGCTCGTGTCGGTGACTCGGCCCTACTGGATTACATAACTATAAGAATATCCTAACCTAATTTCCCTGTTTGTCAAAGTAGAGTGGTGGCGTTGGTACTATTATTTCCATATGCATATATTTTAACTAATTTAGTGTGTTATAAGTTGAATAACCCACAGATATGAACAAAAAGCTGTTTAAAATGGCTGGCAATTTGACATTTTCCATTTGATTTTTCTGAATTTGAATAGGGTTTCTACATGAGCACATTATAGTTCCCTATACCAAATGTTACGGTCCTGTCTTTACTTTTATGTATGGACGGAAGAGATGTCGAAAATAATTTTTTCGTTTTCCTGAGACCATAACACTTTATAAAACAGAGATAAACAACCTTTTTATTACCAACCTTACTCTATACTTTGTACTAAGTAAAACTAGCGTCGATCAATTCAAATTATTTAGGATTTGGAAACCAGGGATGACTAACAATGTAAATGTTGTTTAAGAAATGAAAGAAGGGGTAGACAAAACAATGTAGTAACTATTAAAAAACGCGAATAAATATATCATTAACAGCTTAATGAAGATGAAGAAAAATATATCTTAGTATATCTTAGTCTGACTCATTTAACACATCCAATGTAAAGGGATTAACTGATGTCATAAACTTCAGGGTATTTAAGTTCATTGCCAAGAAATTAGGCTTTTACTTTTACATCAATAACTCTTTTACTAGTTTACCTGCAGAAAATATAAAAATACCAACGTAGTTTGTTGTTAAAAGAGCAAAATTAATTGTGTATTGTACAATTTTTGTACAGTGAACAGTTTTTGAGACAATTTAAATTCAATATTTTAAGTGGCCGACATTTTATCAATGTCAAAATAAAGCTTCGTTTTTTTGAGACAATGGTAAAAAGTTACATACAGAAAGAAATAAGTATTATACAACTGGACTCAATATCTATCTCATCCATTTCTTTCATTAAACATTTATTTTATTCAAAAACACAAATAGAAAGCAGACGAACTTTTTTCTTTATTTTAAAGAACCTGTTCCAATAATTTGCCCGTTGCTTTTCAAATATTTTCAGGGTTAAAAATTGTCCCATTTTAATCTTAATAGTATGTGCACATTTTACGGGTATCGAAGTTTTCATAAATAAGAAAAATAGTACAGTATCTATTTTATAAATTCCTAAAAAAATTAACGAAATAAAATAGGCGTAAAATCCGAAGTCTATCGTGTTGGTATAGTCTATCTTTAATATACTTTGCACTGTTTACTACTTCTACCAGGAAATTAAGCATCGCACTTGATGAGTGGCAAAATGTTATCGGAAAAGTCACGTTTTACAGAAACCAATAAACCTAGAAAATAATAGGTTTTATCATTGTTTTTGTTTGCAGTTGAAATCCATAAATATGTAAACACTGCAGTAGCGAATGTCAGCATGACAGCATGGGTCACATGATCGTTTAAACACTTCCGGGTATTCAAGGAAAACAATTGATATTATTGATGACGTGAATTTAATGTTATTTGTTTAACGCTTCGAAATTTGTACCAGTATGTGTAGATCGCCAGGCTGCAAAAAATGAGCTGTTATATGGAATCTACGGGCAAAATAAACTTTTTAAAACCGCTATTCTGAAATATGAAGGGCTTTATTTTTTAGTAATAAACATATTAACCAAATAGTGTAACCTAACATGTCTACAAATCTCTTATTTATAATTTGATACTGTTGAGGTGAACCAATATAAATGTTAAATATAAACAATGCTTCAAAAATACTTCGTTTTTCGTATTTTTTAAAAAACATAAAAACAGAATAAGAAATATATATTAAAATTTGCAGAATATTTTATACTATAAGTTAAAGTGTGGCAGAAAATCTTATTATTTTCATAACTTACCCGTTTAAAAATGGCGTTTATACCTTTTGATGATAAATATCTCGAAAATTGTTGGATTTTAAAAGATGTAGACGCAAAATTGTATTTCAATGAAGAAGATGACATCTTTTAAAACATTTAAGGTAAAAGGATAACTGAAATATCGTTAAAAAACAAATTTTTCGAATATATTAGAACACATACTATACAAATAGATGAAAACGAATAAACTGTATGTAATACAATTTTCGCCATTTTGAAATTTTTATAATAGGAGGCTGTAAAGATACAATAGAGTCCACCACACAAAATTTCAGGATGGTATCTCAATTTTTACGACTGTTATAATGCTTAGATACAAACGAGAACAAAAACAACAAGCGGACGGTAAGTTAGAAAAATGTTTTCGGAATCCATATTCCATTTAAGGTAACGAAAAACGAAAAACATTGGTTGATTTTTACTTTCTCACATATACGTATTATGGAGATAGTAACGCGACGCGTCAAAAAAAACTATGTTGAGTTTTTTGCAAATATATCCGTTCTGAAGATCTTTAGAGCGATATCATTCTGGTGTTTGTGCAGTGCTCTATCGACCAACGCGTGCACTAAATTTAATCAAATTTGTATGTGGGAACATTTTTACCGTATCTCAGAGAGATTATTTTTAATATTTTCGATAACTCAAAATTTGGCGTAGCTGTCACAAAAAAACACAAAATTACGATTTTCTCAAAAATCATTTTGATCAAGTTTTGCTCTAAGGACTTCAAAATGTTTTGGCTGCCATGTTTTCTCATGTCTGTTCATGAATTATCGCTAAAGACTAAAAAATCGGCCAGGATACTGTTATAAAAAAGTAAACTTCTCGAAATCAGTTCTACCAATTCCGTTCTAGTGAAATGAAAATTAATTATACCATCCCGTATGCAATATTGCAAGTACAAAAATATACGGTTCAGAAATAATTGGCGAAAACAAAAAATAACCCTTGGGTCCAGTCATTTAATCAAATATGATTTACGCTTTCAACACGTTATAGTTGCTGGGGGGGGGGGGCAAAATTCTTATTAAATACTGGGATTAAGTTAAACTAACGGCAACGTGTTCACTCAAACCTAAATATACTATAATTCACTTATCCTCGTCTGACCAAGCACCACTATAGGTAACCAGTTCTTAATGAGTTAATTATAATTAATTAATTTGTAGGATCTACATTCTAATTATAACTGCATTCAATACCAAATGAAATAAGGATGTTCCAAGGCCGGTAGCCTATTACGACGCACCACCTGAACGCGGTCCGACATAATTATTGGCTTTACCGAGAATCTCAAGAACGCCAATTCCCGAAGCTTCATGTTAGTTTAAAAAACACTCTAAAATATTTAACTAAATAAATCGGTAGCACTTCAATCCAGTCGTGTCGAACTGTCGAACACTGGCACAGCCCTCCCTCCTAAACGTTATAGGCATTCCGTGTGAGTTGGAGCCACAGCTGTTTACTGGCATATCAATGCTGTGGTGTTGGTATCCGATTGTACTGGTAACTCAAAGAGCGACCGAAAATACAACTACACGCGATCAGGATTCCAACATCGATGAACTTGGGTAACTTGTGCCTTAGAACACTGCATACTTTGAGAACACGGGTTTTTGCACAAACGATGTAAGTTTAGGGCGTATTTAAATATTTTTTAAAAGAAAGAGTCCACGATTCATTTTCATTTTTTACCGACAACTACCGAATTCACATTTGAGGTGACAAATAATACTGGTTGTTATTTTATTTGATGTACAATGAGAAAGTTTGTGCAATGTTTCTACACCGTTAGTTTCTATTACGATTATTATGTTTATATTTTACTATACTAATAATAAATAAAAAGCAATAATAACTAATAAAAGAAACAACGTTATCAAAAGTTAACAATGATCACGTCACAGGACTGTTTTTCGATTTCGTCCCACTTTGTATCGATATCCTTAACAATAGCGCATTAATTTCATATTTAATTACATTACTACATTACGTAATACCTTCTAGAGCTCCAAGTGTTTATCCTGGAGCGGTATAAAGGCGTGGCACGAGTATCCAACACACCTCTTACACTCTATCACTATGCAAAACATCTCTCTCTTTCTTTTTTTGAAAGGCTCAAACAGGCCTCTCCTAACCTTGTGGATTTACTATGAAAAATCAAATTATTTATTTGACGTTTTAAAGACAGAATATGGGTATCATTGCCCATGTCATGTCGAACTACGGAATTTTTGAACAGTTTGAATTATCTGTTTCTTAGGAAATAAATATATAGTTTTTACTTGACCCTGCTGCAGGCTATCGTGGATGTGAGCCACAAAAAACCCTACATTAACATTAAGTGTAATTAATGGAAGCATGTACAAAGACTCGGTCATTTTCGTGTCCTGATAATAGAAGAATATAAATAGTTGGGAAGCTTGATGATCCATTGAAAGAAATCTGTACAATATCGATTGCAAGAATTAGATACTATTTGCTTTTCAAATCACCCTTAAAAAGAAAAAACACTCAAAAAGAGCTTAAATTAACCTTATTCAAACTGTACTAAGACTTATAGTAATATAAGGCTCAGAAATCTGATTTATCGTAACGAAATAGAATTAGTATATGAAAGCGAAAAGTACTTAGAATGATATTTCAACCTATAAAAGTTGATAAAGTGTGGAGAATATCAACGAATACAGAAATTAAATAACAATTCAACGAACCTACTATGAACGATGGTCATAGTTGGAAGATTCATACTCCATATAATTATATAAGGAGAGATGTCCTATGAAAATACTTGAAAGTCTCCCAAGAGGAAGGAGGCTAGGAGGGTAACCAATGAAGAGCTGGGTAGTTGATATTGAGGAGGTTGGGTGTGAGACGCTGGAGACGGAAAGCTACCGACGGATGGGAGTGGCAATCAGTTGTTGGATATTGACCCTTGGGCCACCTAAACTGTAGATTTGTGGAGTAAGACTGAAGTAACATTATGCACACAATAAATCAATGGATCCATGATACCCAAACAATTCTCTCCAAGCTCTCAGCATCGACTTTTTAAAGAACCCCCACCCCACCCCAAAAAACAGATCTCTCTTAAAGGAAGTACGGTCGTAGCTGAAGAGTTCTCCCAACTGTTTTTCACTCTTGATTGCAAACCTCTTCTAAAAGCCATTAGACCAAATTGATAAGTTTTCACTAACTTTCTCCACGCAGGTAATTGTATAGGACATTAGTGCGGACGTCATCCTATTTGAATATGATTAGACGAATGAATTATCACCTTCCCAGGAAGTGTCATTTGACCTCTACAATGAACAATGGTTTCTAGACTGACACGGACTCTCAAGGAAAAGTGTATGACTGACAATGGTCACAAGTTGAAATATTCCGACAGAAAGGAACCTACAATATTACAAACCAAACAAAAACTGTTCGGATATTAAGGAAAAAGGTAACATTTCATGAATATTTTAACGTGATTAAATTTTAAAAAATCATCTGATCCTTATATGTTTGGAGTTACGTTGGAACATTTATGGAGCACAGTCTCAGTCTGTACGGCAGAATTGTAGTTAAACTGTTCAAAATGAAAATGTTTAATTATGTCAAGCGTCGATTATCCGAAAGCCACTACAACGTTAATTATCCGAACACATCAAAATAAATTTTAGTAAATAAAACTAATACGTTCTGGTTTGATTTAAATTGCTTGAATGATTATAATAATACGTATTACGTATAATACTGTTAAAATTCATTCAACCTATTTATAATAATTAGAAAAATTATTCATAATATTAACTCTGTCACTAGTACCATATATTGTAGCAGCCAAATTACTGAAGTAGTACTCTACCTAACAGTATTTAGTACCTTTTGAACTGAATTAATTTGAATGAATACTAATCAAAAATCTATATAACAGACGTCTCCAAATTAAGGAGCAGTAATAAATTATTTAATTTATGCCTTTCTACACTAACGTGACTCTTTTTTTCTTTTTTTACAAACTCCATAGTTTAAAAAATTAAAGGTCTTGATTTGTATATAATATACGATACACGTGTGGCTGTAGCTGTATGTTTCTGAAAGCTGTAACTTTAGAGAGATGCATCCTTTGGAGAGTATACTATGTATCCTCTAGCGGTTCCATATTTTGTATGAACTTCGTCTTAGGAATTGTAACTTAACTAAAGTGGACTGTATCTTGAAGGCTGTAACTTCTGGAGGCTCTAATTGCATGGGAGCTGAAGCTTAAAGGAGTCTTTTGAGGCTGTATCATCACAGGACTTTATAGTTTCTTTAGGTTGTAGTATTAGTCAGTTAAACTGTGTGGGCTTAATCTTCTGGTGTTTATATGACAATCATTTTAGGGACGGTAGCTTCGGGGAGTTTTATTTCAGTGGGCCTTGTTCCTCCTGAGTACTATAACCTTAGTGAATTTGAGACGAGTTTATATCGTCGAGGTACCTTTAGCTTCTAGGGAGTTGTAGCCCCAAATCTTTAACAATTGAGGACTCTGCAGCTTTCTGGGAGTTCTAAATTTAGTTTAAATGTTAACCTATATTTATTTATGACACAAATCGATTAATGTCATCTAAATAAACCAAATTTCCTAAGAACATATCTTCGGAAATACTTCATTTGATGTCTGTAAATTTTTTGATTTTATAAATTAACCTACAGCTAAGAAACTTCATTAAATTCGAATCCAAAATGTAAAGACATGCTTCGATAATACTCGTATCTCTTAATGTGCAAACTATTATAATTTAATACGAAACCGTTAAAAAAGAAATCCATTTATAATATATGATCATAATGATTGAAAACTTAAGATAGCGAAAAAATATAAATATCTTTATATTTAACGAAGGTCGTAGGATAAACTGAATTATCGATTAAAAATAATGTATTTGTCTCATGAACACAACACTTGTAAGTTCTCTAGTAGTTTGAAAGTTTGAGATTGATGTTAAAACCAATCAACAAACCCAAATTACCCTTTGTTTTCAAAATAGCACAAATTGTGGTAACTGAAAAAGTCAAGAAGATTGTAATCAATGACGACGATTGTTTATTTTTAACTGGGTTATTCTACTGCCTACAAAAAAATAAAGATATCACTGTGTTTTTAGTTAAAAGTGCAAACTAACTTGTATTTGTTAATTTGTATTTTGTTAATCGTATCAAATGAACACCATTCTGAGACGGTATCATATTAAATTATGTCTACTAGACATATTAAGAAGTAGGCTATATTACCAAGCACGTATACAAAATTTAAACTCTATATCTAAATTCTTTCTTTAAATTTATATGTTTTTAGAAAATACACAAAGCGTTGTTTATTGATACGATCTGAACCGATTTGTAACATCAAAAATATAAGTTACCATTTTTAAAAATTCGATTAACGGTTTTGAAATAAAAACGAACGTTTTAGTAAATTGTTTATCGTAATTATATTTCGGTCGAAAAGTATTTTGTAGATTTAACGGTTAAAAAGATATTAGTGGTGACATACTTTAGAAATAAGTTGATTGTTTCGTCATGGTACTTACCCAGCTCCGTCATAAAATGTAATACAAGTAAATCTTCTAAATGTAACGCCCAAAAGTTAGTTTCTTCGACCTTGAAGGCGATGTTAAATTATATTGGTATATTAAGGAGTCTTATCCAGTAGGGTGAGTTTCTTTTAAAACATTTGTTACACAGGTGTTCTGAACTTTGTAATTGTGTTTATCACCACTTTATTGACGTCGTCGGATAAGCCTTAACGGGTCTAGTAGATAATAAAGTCTCCACTTGCTTCGCTCGTGTATTTGTATCGACTTTGGTGGGCCTCGAAACGGTACATTATGCGAAGGAGCCTCTACTCGCTTCTAAGCCAGATTTTGTAACTATAAGTTACGAATATCACATTTTTTTGGCAGGTTAGAAATTAGATTTTTTACAATAACTTTGCTATGTTTCATCGTAGAGAGTACTGTGTTTAAGTTAAACAACATACCATATATGAACAACAAAAAAGTTTTAAACCGTGGAAATTCTGACATTAAAATTCAACAATTTTTCCATTTTAAAACAACAACGGATGGGCCGCGTGTTGATAAATCACATTTTCGCTATCCTGTGACCATGAAACGTGAAGGTCACTCAAAGAATGGATGTCTAAATCTTTTGTGATTACCAAACGTATTTTCTTCGTATACTGGTTACGTGAAAACACGTTTAAATTATTTTAACATTATGTTTAACAGTCAAAATATTTATCTTGAGAATTTTTTTAAAATATTTATTTATTAAATTTTTATTATTATTATCTACATAATATTGTGTAATATCAAACTGTACAGATATTTAGTAAAGTTGAAAGACACATTAGTAAAGTTTTCAAACAACGTTACGACTACTCGTGTTTCCCCACTAATGATGTTTGTAAACACAAGTATTGCAAACAATTAAAGTGTCTCGCTAATTTCAAACACTTTCACCAATGATTATCAGTTTACTATTATTAAACATGTTAATCAGCTCCTCCTGACCTCCATGACTTCTCGAGAGAGGGGTCAACTTTTTAAACTATTGAATAGTCACTTGCAAGTCTTGTAGTGTACATTATGTATCAATCTTTCTCACACACGCTATGTATTAGTAGAGGTTTGTTACAAATTATGACTTCTGATTATTTTTTGCAGAAAGAAATGAAGCTGGGGAGATGAACCGATACGGTGGAGGATAACTTCAAGCGCATGCGTTAAAACTACCAGAAATTACCGTTTCTAAAAGGTCATATAGAAGATACAATCTACAAAGTCTAACTGACTAACGCTATAGCCTCAGGAAGATGTAATGTCCTCTGATGATACAGCCTCAAATGACCTCTTTAGGGTCCAGTTTCCTAGCCTTCAGAAGTTACAGCCCCATAAATGTTTAGGACTTTCAGAGAGCGTCAGTCGCTCGTAATCACTGTGAGTGAAGGGGTCTTTCAACATCTGTCAGATTTTCATTTTCCTTGCAATAACGAAACGACTTGAGCAACGATATTTCATGAAACTCCGCATGAAGCTTGGCAATACCTATGTAGAAGTTAGTCGGAAAATTCAGTAAGCTTTCGACGATGATATCACGGTCATCGCAGATATTAAGGGATGGTACAACTATTCCACATTTTACCATACGTTGATAAAGAGCGGCTCATTTTCAGGTAAGGAATCAACAACCCGATCATTAACCAATTGCCAACTTTGGTTAAGTAGGAAATACGAAGAAATTGCGAATGCAGTTATGACAAACACTGGTTTCCCAACTGAGAGAAAATCGTACCAAAGCTCCTAACTATCTATCGAGAAGAATTAACTTCTTTTGTAAGTCTCGCAGGATGTACTGAACTCCGCAAATGGTGATCACGACTTCCTGAACACCGTGATCATCGGTGATGTTAGTTGTGAGCTTGCAGATAAACAAAGAAACTAAGGCGAAGATATACAATTGTGAGATTCAACATCCCCGAAGCTATAAAAAACTGGTGAGCAGCCAAGTGATGTTGACTGCACTCTATGACTCTCGTAGTGTAGTTCATGAGTAGGACGTACTACTAGGCCTTAACATGACCAAAAGCGTACTACTTGGAGGTTCTCCTTCACTTTCGCGATGCAAAAGACCAGACCTTTTGAGCAGCGACAACTTAGTAACTACATCATCATGAACCATCTTATTCTTACATCCAATTCAGAATTTTTTAGCCAAACACAGAACTCCTGTAGTACGTCATGTTCCCCACTCTCTCTTTCTCCTTCCCTTCTAAGGTCATTGTGATTTTTGACCGTTTTCCAAGCTCAAAGTTTTGATTTCGCGGAAACTCAACATTCGACAACACTCGTGTATACTCTTTCACTTACTGACTGTCAGCGATTGACGCTCTCTGTTAGAGGGGGGGGGGGTTCACAAATCTTCTTGAAGTAGCTTAATTGTGCATTATGAAACTCGATTATTGAATTTATTAAAAGAATTACCAATATATAGGCACTTATTTTATGTAATTCTTAGCGATGTCTATTTACCGCGTTTTGGAGTAAATTCATCTTAAAGGCTATTTATATGTTGCTCCAGTCTTATATAAGCTAGGTATCCACCCCCTCTCTTACCTTTAAACTCACTTTTTAGGTTTTCTAAATATGTTCTTGTAACCCTATTGTTTTATTTGGATCTCTATTTCAATAATTATTTTTCCGTCATACTGCTTCAAAAACTGTTGTTTTCAATACATCCATTGAGTTGCTAAAGTTGTTATTTTTAGTCCTAGGACCTAAAAACATCAGCTCAGGTCGAGGTCATCAGCTGTTACTTCGCTTTTAGGAATTAATTAACGATTGTAAAGAATCTATAAAAACAATCAATACTCTCAATTGTAAATAACAGATAAAACAGCTGTTACCATCGATTTTATTAATAAGTACCACTAACACAAACTAAACAGCTGTAATAGCTGCAAACTTGTGTAACTTGTCCAAACAATTGAAGGTAAATAGGTTATAACATTTTAGTTTTTGTGAAATTGTTTTTTTATATTGTTTGCAGTATAACGAAAAATTTAGTTCATCACTTGGACCAAAAGAAACTTTTCGATCCTCGCTCATTTTCCGGCCTCGGGTCCACTTCGGCTGTTAAACTTGAGCTTGTATCGAAAAGCTTCACTTTTGGTCCTAGTAATGAAATATACTATTGTTAATAAATGGATATATAAAAATAATGGGCTATGACGAAATTGACAAATTTAAGCTAGGAGATTTAGTTGGTGGGTGTTTCAAACTACAGAAGTTTATTTAATTTTAATATATTCCTCCATTCACGCAATGTTATAAAGCACCGGGTTAACGCGTTGACATTTTATATTAATGGTTCATAAGAACTATAAACAACTTGTACCAGCTTCTAATGTTAGAAACTAATAACTAGAATTATTGAAAAAAAAAATAATTGAAATAGAAATTTGTGAAATAATGAATAAAAATTTTCAAATGCCCCACATGTCCCACCAGTATAAGGCAAATGTTCGCCGCAATAGATCTATTTAACCTGTATTTTTAAGATCGGTTATAAAGGTTTCCAGCCCTCATTAGTCTTACGAGCATAAAATTGTAAAAAAATCAAAATTTAACAAACATACTTCCAAAAAATTCTTGTTGTTTAAGTCGGAAATCTTCAAGGTCATCATTGCCTTTTGAAAAGTTAAAGAAATGACAAAATATAAACCCCTAGTTCACGATTACTGTAATAGCATCAAAGTTGAAAACAAAAGTTGGTCAAGAGAGATCTGATAGAAAGATGAAAGTGATCTAACCCAAGACTACATGAAGAGAGGTTTAGATACAGCTACGTCCCTTGGGATTGTCACGCCCGTAGTCACTATAGTGAGCCCCGAGTGTTACTTTCAAAATATACGACTTACTTCAAATGTTAGATGTATATGCCAAATAATTGTGTTACATTCTAGTTTAAAAACAGAAGACTAAAAATAAATTTTAATATAGGTAAATACTAAGTCTCACCTTAACCTTCTCACCTCGTAACAAACTTTAAAATTTCAACTCGATCTGACCGCCTCTTTTCATGCCAAAAACAACACAGATGCCACAACTTTCTTTACTACTTAATTAGGAAGCAATGTGACGTAATAATTCATAAAGATATGGAATAAAAAAAAAACTGTAATTATGTGTAGTAAGATGTACGAGTAAATAATTACTACAGTTAAATAATGTTAAGTATTTTAATAATGTATGTCTATTTAATTTATATATTTATTAAATTATTTTCAATTAGTAGTAATTACAGTATCAATGGAATATATTAGTTTACAAACACATGGTTTGTGACGTGTCGACCGTCGACTTGACATGTCAACCAATGGTAAACAGTAGGGCCTATTGTCGGAAGTAACATATCAATCCATACTTCATAATTGTTAAATTCAGACTTGTAAACTGAACCATGACAAAAGAATTGCGCAATACTTGAAATGAAACAAGACAAAATAAACAATACATATCAAGTAATTTATTGATTATGATTATACTATTTCCTTACAAAACAGACCTAACACTGACATTAAAAAAATAAAAATAAATACTTGCAGATCTATAAATAATTATTTTACTAATGCAAATGCAGTGTTGAGGTGTCGAGGCCGACTTGACTATGAGCCAGCGTCGTGTCGACCAGTGATCGACTTTTTAGTATGAACAGTCAACTCGACACAAACAGTCATTAACCTTAGTTTGGTTGTAACGTAAATTTTTGCCTTATACAGGGTGTATGAAAATCAGGAACAGTTTAATAGCAATAATAAACATATATGCCCAAAGATAGAATAAAACTCGAACATAAGTTCTAACACAAAATACGTTTAGTTAATCAAAAGCGTTTCAACGACAAAGTCGCCATTCTCAGTGATACATGAGCTACAATAACTAAACTATAACTTTGTATCACTGAGAACGGCGACATTATCGTTGAAACGCGTTTTAAAAACGATTTTTTGTGAGAACATGTGTTCGAGTTTTATCCTTCTAATATTATCTCACCAGTCAAGCTCAACATTTATTTATATATGCATAATAATACAAATTCATAAACACGAAGTGTATTATTTATAATAAACTGTGGAAAAACACTGCACTATCTTCCCAAGACACCCGTTCACAAAACCAAATTGTCATTATTGCCCAGAAATTTCTCTATTCTACTTATAAGTGAGAGAATGGTTAGGTTAGATTAAGTTATGTTACGTTAAGTTAGGTTAAGTTTTTTCTTTATTCATGATTTTATTGCGCATTTATATATCTTATGGGAATTAAGTTGGTATAGAAGGTACAACCCTCCCATCTTTATCAACTTTCGGAAACCGTATAAAAGAAAATATTTTAGATGATAATATATTTAAATAGCATATTATATTATTTAAAACTCCCCGAAGATTAAATCTTACTTGATTGAAATCAAATATTAAATGGCGTTTATCAAAATTAATTTTCTCGCCATTTAATTCTTTAACAGATGTTTTAATTTACTTGTAATTTTACATAATTCTTTAAGTTATTAATCTTCACGTTTAATTTCACCAAAATTTTAGCGAAATGAGTGGAAACGACTTTGAGAAATAATTTTTTTATGACAAATTCATGGATGACGTTAGATTTTCTTTAGGTCCTTCGATGCTACATTTTAGAAACTTTGATGTTGTATTGAGAAAATCATAACTTTGAGATTATTTCTTTTAAGTTTTCAAAACTTAAATTTCAATTAAAAGTAAAACTCAAACCGCTTTAGATGAAATGTTTAAAGTTACATCTTAAGGTGTTATTACGTTGTAATTTGTGCCCAGAATATTTATTTTATGTGTGACGTGATGTTTCATGTTTACTTTTAGCTTAAGTTATAGTTGTGCTTTATTATGTTCAAATGATTATTATTTCACTTTTACTTACCAAGTATACGAAGCAGTTTGGTGATGGTAAAACATTTCGACCTTATGTTTTGACTGATCTTAAAGTTTTATGACATCATGAAATCGAAAAACTGATTTTAGACATGTCGCCCGTCCTTTGTTTTGTCATCGTAAGCACGATAGCGGCCATAACATTAATTAAGAGTATGAAATTTTGTATAGGGGACATGTAGAACCTTATTGAATTTGTTTAAACGGAGGAAACTTTAAATAGTGTTACGTTCATATCTCGTGTGTAATTCAAATTATAACACACTAAATTAGATAACAATTTGAAGATTCCAATTTGCAAACTTTCAATATAAACACATCCACGTGGCCCATCAGAGTCTAGCCGACGTCAAGAAAGTAGTGATATACACACCTCTGTAACAACTGTTTTAAACAAATGTACTCTACAGGATAAATCCTCTTGATTATCAATGTAATTTAACATATCCTATACAAAGCCTAAGAGACAAACTTTTGTGAATTACATTGTATAATGGAGTACCATGATGGCACCCATAATTGGTTTTCCATACATATATGAGTGAGAGAATTAATACTGTTCTTATTCATAATATATTAAATTTAATCTAAAATAAACGGAGGATCAACTTTGAGATACCATTTAGATCCTCACCTCACTTTCTGGGGTTCTCCAGTTCATTAACCGATTCTACTTCACTACAATTCGTGGGTTTTGTTTTCGATAAAACAACCGATTGCATCAGAACTTATGCGTCTTCCTAGGCAATGCCCTTGACAGGTTAAAGTCCATCCTACCACCCACCCACCCCACGCTTGCCATGTTCTATGTAATGCATTATTTATTCACCATAGTGCCTTGCTGGTCCATGTTAATTTTCAGTAGCGGTTTTCAGACCGTAAAAAATAAAACCCACATCGGGCGAGGTTCTACGACTCATTAATTAAATCTCACCAAAACTGCAAAATGTAAGAACGCAGGAGATTGGAACGTCCTCCAAGTTACAAGGGTCAATGACACAATGTATACAATATCACGTGACCAGAACTGTTTTTTACACCTTTCGTTAAACGTAAAAATGAATTCTTCGACAACATTTTTGATACCGCTGAAAAATAAGCGTAATTGTAGACAAAACAAAATAAGGATCTGATCTAAAAAAAAATTTTTAATGGGAAAATAATTTAATATTCCGTTAACGGACCTAATACTCTCATGAAAAATTTTTAATTTGACGAAAATTACTTTTTTCCCTGAATCGTGAAAAATTAGTCAAAACACAGAGGTCGAAAGTTTTGACGTTTAACAAACTTACACTATTCATAGTATACTGGGTAAGTAAAAAGGGAGAAAAGTACATAAAATAAAAACCCCTCGTCCTCGAATAGTCTAATAGATCAGAGTCGAAGTAAAAGGGGAGAAAAGTACATAAAATAAAAATCCCTCATCTTCAAATAGTCTAATAGACCAGAGTCAAAGCCAAAAAGGGAGAAATGTACATAAATAAAAATTCCTTATCCTCGAATAGTCTAATAGATCAGAGTCGAAGTAAAAGGGAGAAAAGTACATAAAATAAAAATCCCTCATCCTTGAATAATCTAATAGATCAGAGTCGAAGTAAAAAGGGAGAAAAGTACATAAAATAAAAATCCCTCATCCTTGAATAATCTAATAGATAAGAGTCGAAGTAAAAAGGGAGAAAAGTACATAAAATAAAAATCCCTCATCCTCAAATAGTTTAACAGATCAGAGTCGAAGTAAAAAGGAGAAAAGTACATAAAATAAAAATCCCTATGTTTGAGAATAGTCTAATAGATCAGAGTCGAAGTAAAAGGGAGAAAAGTACATAAAATAAAAATCCCTCACACTTGAATAATCTAATAGATCAGAGTCGAAGTAAAAAGGGAGAAAAGTACATAAAATAAAAATCCCTCATCCTCGAATAGTTTAACAGATCAGAGTCGAAGTAAAAAGGAGAAAAGTACATAAAATAAAAATCCCTCATCCTCGAATAGTCTAATAGATCAGAGTCGAAGTAAAAGGGAGAAAAGTACACAAAATAAAAATCCCTCATCCTCGAATAGTCTAATAGATCATGTATAGAAGTAAAAAGGGAGAAAAGTACATAAAATAAAAATCCCTCATCCTCGAATAGTCTAATAGATCAGAGTCAAAGTAAAAGGGAGAAAAGTACACAAAATAAAAATCCCTCATCCTCGAATAGTCTAATAGATCAGAGTCAAAGTAAAAGGGAGAAAAGTACACAAAATAAAAATCCCTCATCCTCGAATAGTCTAATAGATCAGAGTCAAAGTAAAAGGGAGAAAAGTACACAAAATAAAAATCCCTCATCCTCGAATAGTCTAATAGATCAGAGTCAAAGTAAAAGGGAGAAAAGTACACAAAATAAAAATCCCTCATCCTCGAATAGTCTAATAGATCAGAGTCAAAGTAAAAGGGAGAAAAGTACATAAAATAAAAATCCCTCATCCTCGAATAGTGTAATAGATCAGAGTCGAAGTAAAAGGGAGAAAAGTACATAAAATAAAAACCCCCCATCCTCGAATAGTCTAATAGATCAGAGTCAAAGTAAAAGGGAGAAAAGTACATAAAATAAAAATCCCTCATCCTTGAATAGTCTAATAGATCAGAGTCAAAGTAAAAGGGAGAAAAGTACATAAAATAAAAACCCCCCATCCTCGAATAGTCTAATAGATCAGAGTCAAAGTAAAAGGGAGAAAAGTACATAAAATAAAAATCCCTCATCCTTGAATAATCTAATAGATCAGAGTCGAAGTAAAAAGGGAGAAAAGTACATACAATAAAAATCCCTCATCCTCGAATAGTTTAATAGATCAGAGTCGAAGTAAAAGGGGAGAAAAGTACATAAAATAAAAATCCCTCGTCCTCGAATAGTTTAATAGATCAGAGTCGAAGTAAAAAGGGAGAAAAGTACATACAATAAAAATCCCTCATCCTGGAATAGTTTAATAGATCAGAATCGGGATGAAACAAGAGTTAGTCAAGAGGGACAAGATAGGAAAAATGAAATAGAGGGATCTAACCCAAGACTACATTAAAAAAGTATATATTCTCGGGATTTCGACGCCCGTACTCACTAACCCAAAAAATATTCTGAGAATAATGGTTAGTATAAGAGAAAAGTATCATTATTATTTATAAACAATAAACGTCTCAGCGTGTTTTGTTTATTTTATTACATTTATATTGTTTAACAATGTACAAAAATTTTATATGTTTTTCTGTACACTTAATTTAATAAAAGTTATTATTAAATTATTACTGTTTCTTATTTTATGTTACATAGCACAATTTTGCTTAGTAAAAATAAAAATAATAGGATATGTTAAAATAAAATGTTTGTTTTTCAAATTTAAATTAGCATAATTATGGACGATCAACCTGTTATGTATGTTTTTGTAAAATTTTATATATGTAGTCCTTATATACATTATTATTATTATTATTATTATTAAAGGAAACATAGCAATGGATTAACTTCTGCTTACGCGTTTCGGATGAACACAATTTTCAAAGCCTTACGTACTTACAATGTTGAGTGACAGAAGAGTGTACTTAAATCAATTATGTAGGTCTACATCCTATCAGAAATTAAATTTCCATAATCATTTCATATATATTAACTAAAAATTTAACTCCGATCCAGTCATATAAAAAACCTACTGTAGATTTAAGTAGTAAATAAATTATTACCTTACGAAGCCATTTTTCTTTCATCTACTTGTTTTCTATCTGAACTACTTTTCTACCCACCTGGTTCCAACTCAAGTCTCTGAAACATACAATCCCCAATGCAATAAACATTAATAGATAACAGTACAGTAAAGCATGTATTTCGTTAAATCAGATAACAAAGATCCACTGTGGGAGTGTATCATAGAGATAGATAATATATTCATCTAACTTTCACTATTTTTCTTATTTGTATTCTGCGTGGTGTTTTGGCGTGACCGTCGTGGGCGTTGTTCCAAGTCGCGCATGCGCGCACGTATAGATGTTTGTTTATGATTACGAAAAACAACTGCAATTCGGCTTTTAAACGAATTCATTTATAGGGTGAATTCTAGATATATTCATACTTTTAAATGTGATATTTGCGTTGAATATTATGCTTCCATGCTTGCTTTTTTAAGTCTGTACAATTTCAAAAATAAAACTTTCGTGTCAAGTTTAAGGGCAAAATAGAAGAACGTACCTCGTATCACGACATACCAGATACCTTGTGTAATGATGTGTAAGATATCTATAGTAGTGATATGGAGGTGAACTGTACTGTGATCTCTAGAGATTTATTGTGATATCTCCCTTACTTAATTTTAGACGGGGAACTTCTGTCTATAGAACCCCTTAGCCCCAACTCCTTTAGTGAGTTCAACACATGAGGTTAAGGGTATATATTTCTTCTACATGAATCTGGTACCCTTCTATACTTCTAACCATTTCCCCAATTACTACAGCGTATTCGACTAATAGACAGTGGTGGGTATCCTTTCCCTCCTAGGATAATCTCCAGGTTCCATCATTTTCTACTCCGATCCTTCTAAGGATCCTGAGTCAAATGGTTCGATAGAACATTTCTGTTCCCTTGAAGCTTTTTTCGTTCCAGTAATTTTGTCCTGGCTTCCTCAAGTGACTCGCCCCGAGCTAGTGATCCCAGAGACCACCTTACTACTAGCCCACTCAGATTTACAAGCCAGTGTGTTAGGTGGGAGCGGAATTGTCGTTCTTCCGTTGTTCTGACGTCTTTCCTGCTGATTTCTCCTCTTTGTTGTCTGTTTCTTCTATCAGTAATAAGATTCATCCTAAGTGGCCTGTTTGAAGTTTCTCTAATAGGTTTATTATCTCCTTGTTTTTTATCACCAACGCCGATAGTAATCAAGAAGGGCATGCTCCACTTCGTCAGCACGTAGTATTGCAGCTAAGGAAAGGATGGTCCACCCGGCTCCGCTTGATCAGGTAAGGATAAATATTGTAAAGCCACCAAGTATCCAAGCGACTTCGTATGCGATAATGTTTCCCCGGTGCCATCAACCTCATCACTACGGGTCACTTTACACTTTACAGTTGGGTTAAAAACAGTAACAACAGGAGAAAGTATGGGGGTGAAGACATAGTAGAGAAGAGTGAAGGTAAAAAAAACTATACATTTTGTCTGCAATAACAGGTCGATAAAGATTTTTCTTACATTTGTGCAGTGGGTGGTTTAAAAAAAAACAAAATTGAAGTATGGATATGGGCGGTCGGGTGGTTAAACATTCTTTCATTACTAAGTAGTAATAGATTTTTCTTTCCACCTTCACACCTTTTAGATTTATTTTATTACTAATAGAAATATTTAAACGTAAATCAATTCGTTGGCCCTTCTAGAGTCTATCTTTTAATCTTTAATAACGCGTGTTTAACACCTTAAATCAGCTTTCCCAAATTAACTAAATCACTTTCTTGCAACCGAAATCGTAGACCTGTTTCAAAAATCCTTCGATCTGTTTTCAAATTAAAATGTTCAAATATACAAGAATTTGTCCTTTAGTATTTTACATAATGGTTCACCAGTTACAATCATCTTCATCCATCACTAAATGGAAGCTTTGAAATTAGGAATTCGGTCGCGCACCACTGTATTTATGCTTATATATACACGAGTGAGATATTTTGTGCAATGATTGAGTACAATTTATTTCTACTTGATTTTATCTGCATTACGCTAGCACAGTGTCAACCGCTCAGAAGTAATTTGGTTCAAGACACTATATATGATACTTAATTGATCACATGAATTGTACAGGCTGATAAACTAGACACGACCGTAACCGAACAATAGGGGCGGAGCCTGAACCCTTTGTAAACCCATTATTTTATAATTCTTTCCACGATGAAAACAAAAGTTATTTTATCATTATTTTATATATATTGGATATACGTAGGGTTTTTATTTTAAAACAGTTGTTATACAAGTTTTCTGACCTTCATAATTTTGTTATCATTACTTTCTTGACATGAGTAAACCTTAACGAACCTCGTCGAGGTGTAAGGGTTCACTTATTTCTCTCGTACCCGTGCTCAGTCCTCTGGGTCTCGAAGCTGTAAATATGTGAAAAAGCCTCACCATTCGCTACGCTCGTGTTGGTGACTCAGCATCGCAGAACTCTTAACTATACGAATATCCATTTTTTTTGGTAGATCAGGATTCTGGATTCTGGTCAGGATTTTGGTAGGATCAGGATCTAAATTACAATTTTTACAATGACTTTGCTATTTGTCATTGTAGAGAGGTGGGGTTGGTGACTTACGTAGAATTGAGATCTGCTAATTTAAAGTTGAATTACACGAGATACGAACAAAAACTATTTATAATGGCGGCCATTTTTAATTTGATTATCCTGATTTTCAATAGAGTTCTACATAAGCACGTTATAGTCACCTATTCTCAATTACAAATTCCTATTTTAATTTTTTTACCCACTATCGTTTTTACGTACAAACGATAAATGTAATTATTTTTTTATTGTTGTTTAAAGACAATAAACATTCGGTAATCATCGTCTTACGAAAAAAGCAAGGAAAGAGCAAAAAATAGACACCTAGTTCTTGAAGGATCGGAAAAGAACAAGATTTGATCAAAAAAGGCCTGATGGGAATGATGGTAGAGAGGGATCTAACCCAAGATTACAAAAAAGGCGTAGATTTGGCTGGGTTATTTCGGGATTCCCAAGGTCGTCTTTACTAAAGGGCAACGACAGCGACGGCGTCTTGCAGAAAAAAACACTTTTCCGTTTTCTGAGGTCAGAAACGTGAAAATTAGAAAAAACAAAGGTCGTAATTTTCATTTGATTTACCAAACTTACCCTCTACTTAGTATACTGGGTAAGTAAAATTAAGTAATAAAGACTTGTACTTTGTTTTCCTCACCTAAATGAGACTTTTGTTTTTATAAATAGCGACAATTATTATTTTTTGTTTTGTGTGAGAAAGTTAGTGCATTTTTTTTAACCGTTTAAATCATCTCATGTAGCGGATTTGCCAAAAAATAACTAAATAGTCTTTTTTTAATGTTATAGAAAGTTGAGTTAAATTATAGGCTATCACTTTAGATTGATTATGACTATTGATGTTTAACCTGAAAACCTGCCCAGTCTAGTGTAATGTCATCTTTAATGTAGTACAATAATATTTTTTTTATATAGGATTTAAAATCTTTTTATAGTGTGATAAAATATTAATGAAAATTTAAACAAACGTCAATAAATTTTATTACAAGCTTTGTTTAGTTGTTATTAAAATCGTTTAAGTTTATTTTGAGAAATAAAAATTATATTTCTTCGTAGCGGAAGTATTAAATTATTGTACAAAAACATTGCCTTTACTTCCTCACACACAAAATAAAACCATTAAATTTACGAGAAGTTTTTTTTTTAAGAAGTTTTCTATCAAAATGTGTACCTTCTTAGAAAGTTAGGTACAAGATCCATACAAACAAGTTTTATGAAATTTTGGACAAATATGACGTTATAATCCAAAGTGTTTGTAAATTGAAAACAAACACACCCCCCCACACACAAACAAACAAACATAAACTCAACAATTCACACGTGAAATGAACAAAGTATGGATTTAAAATATAAATAATATCCACATTATTTTACCAAAATCTGTTCGACACCGCCAAAAACAATTTGAGAATTTGATATGTAAATCCAAAATTCCAAATTAGCTCATTTTGAAAAACTTTAAATGGTGTAGTCGTTGAGCAAACCTATTTTTTTACAATACAAGATAAGAGAAAATTATTATAATAGTTACGAGACTTGCTAAACTATGTTGATGATAATTTTCCATCATTTTTTAATTATTATTTAACAAGTAATGTTTTAACCCTTTATTGAATAGATTAAATTCTATCTCGTTAATGTACAATTCTGCATGATTAACTCTACCGTAAATTTTCTCCAATTTATATCCTTCTTAAAATTATTACCATTTATAATTTTTAAGTATTACTCCATAAGGAAAAATGTTTGTGTAAATTTATTTCAACTAGTAATCATTAATAATTGGCAAATCCAAGATTGACATCTATGACGTCTATTGTTATAATCAACCATTTAATATCGGATAAACCCTGACCACTACCACAAACAACTGTATCATCTATCCAGCACGGTAGTTCCTCCTACACAGCTGTTGTGATTCATTACTCTAACACAATGTTATTTAATGACATTTCAATGTTGACCTAATTTCCATGTTCAGGACTGTATGTAAACGTGGACATTTGAACTAGGTTTGTTTGAATCTATAAGTATGTAACTTACATAGGCGCGGTTTCTTTTAATATATTCAGGAAAGTATCGTCATGATATGATCATTGCAAAAAATTGTCCTTCTTTTTTCTAATGACCTCTCTGTTTCTTAGCGTAAGGAGTAAGAAAAAAGTTATATTCAACAAGCCGTCCGTCTATTTTTGTCGTTGTAAACACTCAGTTGACCACAAAAGTTTAAATGTTGACTTGAAATTTGATTCAAGGGACTCTTATATGTTTGTATATAAGGTTATTTAAATTAATTAGAACAGGGTTAAAAAGGAAATATAACATATCTTAAATATTTAATTAAAAGACTATTACGATTTTTTGCACATAATTAGAACTCCAGCTCGTAGAAGGCGGATTTTAATTTACACAATGTTCTAACTGAGCAAAAATTTCAAATAGACAAAACTTTTAAGAACTTACAAATCAGCTTTTTTTTTCAAGAATGTTTAAATGGTTTTAACATCGTTACCATAACAACCAATTTTACAGTTAATTTATTAGAATAAGAGTAAAATTAATTTAAGGTTATGTTAACTAACTAAATCCACGAAAATCATCATCATAATATCACGTACCTATCCCAAAAGTTCCCCCCCCCTCTCTTAAGTTTTGAACAAGTGCAAAGTAAAATATTTATCATATGATTTCACATGTCCCTCATCACATGGGAATTTTGGGAGCAACTAGAAATCTTAAATAAATCCCAATCAAGTTATCAAATAAATGGTCTTGATAAAAGAAAAGAGGTTGTTAATTAATTAGATGTTTCTATGTTAAAACCCTATGACGGCCATCCAAAGTTAAAATAGACTCTACTCGTCTGTAGGAAAGGAAATTCGATCCTGTATTTCAACAGAACGGTGCCTCGTCTCACTACAACACGCAAGTTGGAAATTTCGTGCATCAACAGTTTCTAGACTAGCCAGTTTTTTCACAGGTGGACTTTTTCGGGGTTCTTCAAAGGGAAAGTTTACGAAACAAAACCACAAAAACCTAGTAGATTTAAAAACAAAATTGAAAATACCTTCAGGTTACACCAGAGATGGAAAATGTAAGGCGGTCCTTTAAATCCAGACCTTATTTCTGCCAAGAAGTAAATGGGTGTCGTTTTGAGCATCTAATATAAATTTAACAATTATGGTAAATGTTTAGTACACTTATCACATTTTGTCACACTTAGACGAGCCGTATTTTTGGTTAGGGTTAACATAGAAATCTCTAATTTACACTACTGTTGTTCTTCTTTTATCGAAGCCTTTTATTTGAGGTTAAGTTGCCCCCCAAACCCTCTTCATCGTTAAAAAAAAAAAAAGAAGACCTCTAACCATCCAATACTCTGATAGTTTCAAGGTCGACAGAACAAGGTTTTTCATCTTTTAAGTGACAATAATAATACAAAACGTTTTCACACAAACCCTCGTATATATTCATTAAATAAAATAATAAGAAGTGTGAAATTTTGCACGACATGGAATTCTTAATGACGACAGTTTCTTTCCACTTCAATCTATGTCACGTATTGAACACACAGTTCATAAAATGGCACGATTTGAAGTAAATTTATTTCCATGTTTTTGTGTGTATCTGTTTGTTTAACGACACTGACTTGAGTAATAATGTATACAGATCGACAAGATACACAATACTAGTTGCTAAATGGATAAAGTATACGACGTTTTAGTGAATTAAATCCAATAACATTTTTTGAAATTTCTACAAACAAATTTTGTTCACCCTTATTACAAATTAAAATAGATAGAGCAGATAATAGAAAATACGAAGATATAATAAAAGGTATTTTGTCTAGGGTCCTCTTCATAAACATTATCATTAGAGTCAGTTTTAGCAGCAGCAGGTAGCTTGTTACTATAACTTGAACACGACAATTTTCTTTTTATCTAAGGTTGAAAAACCTTTCGCTCATCATCACCTAATAAAAAAAAGGAAGAAAAGAGTATAAAATAAATATATCTCTACTCATTGAGACCTGATAGGAAAGATGAAATACAGGGTCTAACCCAAGACTACATGAAAAAGATGTAGATCCAGTAAGGTCGCCTCGGGATTGCCACGCTCGTAGTTTTCAAATCATATACCAAGTTTATGAAAATGGGTAAAAATTTAGATTTCCTACTTTTCAAGAGCGAACATTTTTATAACTATTGCACCGATTTCAAAATGTTTTCAGTTCTGGTTACCATTGATATCGTATACCATATTTTTCACTGGAACAATATATGTTATTACTAAAAATTTTAAGAAAATGCTTCGACAATTTAGGTGTTGGCATAACTTGCGAACTTTAGAACTAAATTTAATCAAATGTAGGCTAAGACCTATACAGATAACGTACCAATATAAAAATAAAATCGCCATTAAATTGAAACAGCAGTTCTTGAGTTATAAGCCAACAAACAGACAGGCGTTGTGTTTTATATGAACATTTGGCGATTATATACAAACATTTGTTGTGAGAAATAATGAAAATTTAAATAAATAAAGATCTAAGACTTTGAAAATCGTGTATTGCTAACGGAATGGCGATTAATGTCAAATTGTGTTTGTCTTTTTTGGTTATCGTTTTACTGTATTGTCATTTTATCACAATTGTTTAAGTCTGGACAGGTGTAATTGGCTGCATATTTATTAAATAAAATATATAAAATACTTAGATCGTAAATCCTTGGGTTGCTTGTAACTTAGGTCCAACTATCTATAATCAAAATCCTACGGGAAAAAACGTAAAATAGATTCCTTTCTTTTCCCCGTCACACAGTGGCACGAATCGCAATTTGTTCGTTCAAAATTATCTAGAGCACTTGTTTTGCAACCGATTGGGATAATTTATTTAAAATAGTCGTTTTAAATTTACAAAAAACGTAAGAAAGCAGGTTTTTGAATTCTTATAACCAAAATTATTGAGCCGCCATAATGGATATATTTGAAAATTTCAGAAAATTTGTTCCTTCTAACATTTACGAATAATAATTCTTAGGAATAGCCTATTTAGTTTAATGCGTTTAATTTATTTTTTAATTAGTTTTATCATGTTGTTGCCGCCATATTGGTTTCACCATCATGAATTTCTTTCGGTAACTTAAAATTTAGTCTATTTTAACTTAAAAGTACTTATCAGAAATATTCAGAACTTTTCCGCATAAACTTTAACAAAAATATTTCATTTTTCATCATTTGTTAGCATTTTATACCCGCCATATTGATTCCGCCATCTTACAGGTTGGTTTATAACAATTTGGATATCAGATTCGTAATCAGTGACCTCATAAACTCCCGACTAACAAGATTTATGTAAATTGGATAAGAAAAAAGTTGTTTTAAAAGTTTTATTAAGAATTAAATAAAAATTTTGGTTAGCATAATTCAAAAAACGGCTCTCTTACGTTTTTGGAAATTTAATAACGAGTATTTAAAAAACATTATCCCATTCGGTTACGAAACACGTGCTCTAGATAATTTTGAACGAAAAAATTGCGATTGGTACCACTGCACGACGTGTGTTTAAGTGGTTAAATAATGAAGGAATGCATGAAGACATTTTTTAGCTACCTATCAGACATTAGTTTACCAAGTATAGGGTAGTTTTAGAATTGAAATCAAATTTGAGTTTTGTTTTTTGACTGATCTTTAAGTTGCATGACCTCAGGAAAACGAAAAAGATATTTTCGACATTCTCTCCGTCATCATCTTTGTCGTTGTCGTCTGTACGTAAGTACGATAGCGAGCACGAATATTAAGAAAGGAACGTCCGTGTGCTCATTAGAACGTTATTGAAATTCAGAAAAAACTAATTTAAAATGTCAAAACGACGGCCATTTTTAACAGTTTATTGTTTATTTCTATGTTATTCAACTTAAAATACTTCGTCAAGTTCAGGTTGGCGGGTGGACCCGGGACTACCTGAGGCCACCCCTATAATCCCTCGCCTCGTCTACCTGAGCTGTACGCTGCCTAGGCGATGAGTTACCTACTAGCTGTGTTTATACAAAGTTACACTTTCTTAACAGAATAAAAATTTAACATGTTTAAAAGTATATTTGAAATCTAATAAAAAAGTTATGAAAAATTATACCAAACTTGACCTAGGTATTAGAACATTTAATACGAACTTTATTAAGAATTGTTTACATTTTGACTGCGACTTTTTATTTAGACAATTTAGAAGGCAAGTTTTAAGCTGTAATGAGTATTAAAAGCTTTACTTAGTTCAGACCGCTGTAGGTTTAATAGTTAATAAACTATTGTGTAGTATTGTATTTTTATTGTTGTGTAGGATTTGTATTGTATAGTATTATATTCCATTGTATATAGCATATTGTGTATATAACTTTTTCTCCGATTGTTATTGTAATTTGTATTAAACACATTATATCTCAGTAAAAGATTTACTATTATTAACAAATTCTACGGTCAATTTACTTTTACCCAAACAGTCCCTAAGTAAAATGACTAAACTTTAACAAACTGTTTGTAGATGTTTACTTATTGTAGCCCATGTAACACTGAGGATGGCGACTTTGTCGTTGAAACGCGTTTGATTAAGTAAACGTAATTTTTGTAAGATCTTGTGTTCGAGTTTTAGTTATCTATATTCGTATAGTTTGAGATACGGCAGGATCACCATCACAATCAAAGCAAAGCTCCTTCATATAAGCACAGCTTCTAGTTCCGTCAAGGTTGGTTCACCGACATGAACGAAGCGAGCGAAGATATTTTATACACTTTACGAGGCCCTTTAGTGTCTCACCAACATCAAGAAAGTAGTAATAAACACAATAACAGGACCAGAAAATCTGTGTAACAACAGTTTTAAATAAATTTACTTACTGGATAAGACCCTTGATCTAACAATACAACTTAACATTTACTACAAGGCCAAAGAAACCAATTTTTGTGCATTACACTTAGAATATCTGCATGATAGGGCTGAGTAAATACCATGGCGCCATCAATTTGTTAGTTTTTTGTATATCTGTTTGTTGTTAAGTTATTTTAAGATTTGTTTTAGTAGATATAATATATATTGCCTCTAATCAACGCTATAATTTTGTGACTGTATTTGCTATTTAACTATTTATATATAGTTTACATGAGTTGCAGCGATGTATTTTTGTGTGTGTCCATTTGTTTAACGACCTCGATCTCAATATTGATGTAAACAGATCGAGAAAATACCAGTTGAAAATTGATAAATACAGGATTTGAGTGAATTAAATCTACTAATAGTTTGTACAAATTTTATAATTTATACTTTTATATATTATTGCATTTTGTAGTATTCGTTTATTTCTCCGTTCTTATCGTTCTTTATTCTTTTAATTCTTCTTTTTTATTCCAACAAAGTAAACCAGATGTAGGTGGTTAGAATTTCGAGATATTCGATTTCAAACGTTTTAAACGGCCGCCATTTTGAAAATTACAAAATTAAATCTTTGCGTTTGGTACACTTATAAAAAGTAACATACAAAATACTTATACCAAATCTGAACTCAATGTCTGATCTATTTCTGGAGTTATAATGTTTTTTTTCTGAAAAGAACAAAATGGCGGATAGACGGATAATGAACCAGAATTCGACTATATGTTATTTGATTTTGTTTTTGTTTTTATGTATATAATCCGAAAATGAATAGCCAGTCCAACAATCGGGATATCCTGTATATGTATACATCTTGGGACTTGTTATATATATGGTGAGACTTATTTTATTTATAAATCAAAGTAATTCTATTTTTATAAGTGACAATTTAAAAGAAAAACATTTACTTTTTTTGAAGCTTATGACTCTTTACTTGAATGTACAGTAAGTTCAATATATAAATAAGTCATGATATATATTCCAATAAATTAAAATGTTTATTGAACTAATTATATAAATAAGCATATTTAAAAGAGTTTCTTTCATAATAACATAAATAACTTAAGTAGGCGAACATTAGCTCATGAGCCCATATGTTGTAGGCTAGAAATATAGCATATTGACATAATAGAAATAATTTAAATAAATGCATATTGAATATTTTATTAAATTATTTAAATAATGGTAGAATTATACACTCATATCTTGTTCAACAACATGTTTATGGAAAATATGTAAAAGCAACATAAATCAATAAAATACACACCTGTCAATTGGTTTAAATTTAAAAAATATAAATATATGAAATGTTTGAATTTTTAAGGTTCTAAATGTGTACCTTAAATACAACTGTCGTGAAGCAAAATTTGAAGTTATTTATTATTTAAGAACAGACGAAATTTTTCTTTAAATCTATTGACTAAGATAAAAACCGTGTTCAAAAGTAGTCTCCAAGAACCATAACAAAATGTATCAAGAACTCGATTCGGTAAAAGCTCAAATAGGACTAAGGCTTTTCAACTACCTCCGAACAAAATTCCACTCTGTCTGAGTCATTTTCCAGCAGTGCATGAACTAAATGTGTTTTACAAAAAAAATATATATATTTTTCTTGGCAATCTTTGAACTGACGACTTTGATATCCCAGGAGCGGATGTAACTTTTCTAAATGAATTAGGATTGTTCGGAGATTTCAGGAAAATACCATATGCAAGCTCTTCATTTTCTGTGTTAGTAAATCTATGATTTTCTTTGATCCAGTTTCTAATAATATAGTTTAAAATTTATGAATTAATTTTCTTAAAGGAGAAACCACATTTAATTTGCGTTAAGTACTTTGAAATCATCTTATCACTTCATATTAATTTTCATAAGCAATAACCCAAGAACAATATTTCACTTTTTATTCAATTGGAAACTTCTTTGTTTCGAGGTTAGATATCACACATAAACTGATTGAACACAACTACCAAATATTTTCATTGTTGTGTGTTAACAGATGATCGAAATCCAACAGATGGCAACGCACATTTTAATTACATTGGATTGTGGGAGGAAGTGGTTCTACCCATTGGATTAATGTTCTTTTTGTTTTTCCGCCATTTTGTTTTGATTGGCCATAAAAAAAGAGAAACTGGAGGGTACTTTTTGTAGTATGTAACATAACTGTAAACTGTGAAGGTTGGAAAGTGTTCCATATGTCCGGCATATTAATCGACATTTTCATGGGACACCTAGTATACCATCACACAATTCTAGTTTAATATTTATTTATAAATGTTGAAAGACAAAGTTGAGCAAAGGAGAGGAAAAGGTAGGCCAGGATGGGAAGATGGCAAAGCTAGGAAACCTGCGCAGGAAAACAACAGGGTAGATGCGAGGAAACAGAAAGGATGAAAAAAGTTGGTGGAGACAACATCAATGACGCTGTAAGGGGAAGAAAAAGCCGATGTAGGAAAACATAAAAATCATCAAGTTAACCTTCTTTTCTTTCATAAAAATGTCATGGATATAATGTTTTTGTTTGATAAAATTCGTTATTTCCATTACTACCGACATCCTGAAAAAAATATTTTACATAAACTTTCTCGATTTTTCATTTCTACTGTAAAATAGAGTTGCATCAGGTTCTTGAATTACGTTTCTAGTTTGTTGTTGCTTAACCACATTACTTTCGGAGTTTCCATTCAGGCAAATTATTCCTGTAATATAACATAAAACCAATTTTATCTAAAGGACTAAAAAATACAATACATTCTATTTATTTATACAGGTGTTTATTCTACTTTATTGTAATCTCTTTTGATATTAAATTATGTTCTGTAATTTGAATAGTTGTCCAACACGATAACTTGCTTAGTTTATCACAATTTCTATTGTTATTCATTTATAGGTTAGGTTAGGGCGTATAAGGAAAAATAATTAAAATCATACAACAATCTGAGATACATACTCTTATGTTGACTTGGGTCTTGTATATGGGAGTGTAGTTCCAGGAGGAAAATGATCAATTTTCACACTTTCTTATTAAAATCTAAAGAAAAACTGATATAATAAGGGAGCATTTTTCATGAACATAAATTATCATTTGAAGAAAATACTATTATCAACAATTGTCAATGTGCGTTTTTAAAGTGAGACAAGTGAATATCTCAAAAGCGGCCACTTTTGAAAAAGAAAATGTTTTAGATAAATTTGATTTGTATCGAGGAGACAAAATGCCATTATTAATTCTTTATCTGGTCTATGTTTTCAAGGACATTGAAGGTTAATTTAATTTGATAAATAAACGTTTATATACAGTGAGGTCCACGAAGTTATTTACATTTTTTTTAAAACCACCAGGTACATATGTATCAGCCAAATCGGAAGATTTCTTTTTGGGAAACATACGCAAAAGTGTACCAACAAATTTGTACGCTGATATCTTCAATAGAAATAAAATGGCGGCTGTTAATAGAAAAGTATTTTATACAGCAGCGCCTGCCGCAGGAGAATAAAATAATATAGAAGATCCAAATATTTAAACAGCTGGTTATTTTAAAACAAACATATGTTTCTTTTATTTCAGATCATTCCATTGATGACAATTTTTATTATGTTCTCTTAGGCAACAAACATAACCTAGGTTTGTTATGTTAACCTAGCTTTTTGCCATGTTGTTTACGATAGAGTAGAAGGTTTTGTGCTGTGCTTGATCTAATAATGACAAAGAAGCCACAGAATATTTCAAGCTATGATTGAATATCCTATGATTGAACCTCCCTTAGTCATGTCCATCGCAAAGTGGAGGAAAATCTTACTCGAAACTGGCAGTGTACAGAAAAAGTATCGCCGGCAGCCACCTGACTTAGAAGTGGCCGTAAATGTGCGTGCTGCTATTCTAGAGTCTCCTAGTAAACCCACATAGATTCGAAAAGTATTCTTTAAGTACTGGTGTGCATAAGTCTACAGTACATCGAATAATCAAGAAACATGGTGTGAAGTTTTACAAACCTCACAGAGTACACGGGAATCTTGAAGAAGACCTAGACAGAAGAGTGGAGTTTTGTTCCAAAGTGATTGAAAATTACGAGACTGACAATGAGTGGAATCGTTTGGTGTTTTCAGTCGAGTATACATTTTATCGTAATTGTTTAGTAAGTAAACACAATGTTAACAACTACAATACTACCAATCCTTATATTGCAGAAGAAAAGAAACTTAGGTCAAAGGGCATTACAGTTTGGGCAGTACTGTTAACTAATGTTCTTTCCTACAAAATTTCTGATAGGACTGGGCCTAGGTATCATGAAGTGTTGAACACTCACGTTATTCCGCATTTAAATGTTGAAGAAATGCAGACTTGCATATTTCAGCAGGATGGAGCCACTCCACACTATGCTCGAGAAGTGAAAAATCTATTAAACACTCAGTTACTGGTCGTTGGATTGGAAGAGGAAGCGATTTTATGGACTGGCCGCCTAGATCACCGGACGTAACAGTTTGTGACTTTTATTAGAGGGAGTATCTAAAAGAAAAGGTGTACTCCCACGACACAGAAACCGATGAGGATTTAAAAAGGCTAATCGAAGAAAAAATGCTTAACATCCCTAGGGAACTTTTCAGGAATACCTTTGAGGCTTTTATTCATCGATGCTAACAGTGCGTAGCAGTAGACGGGTTTCAATTTGAATATATTTTTTGTTTGTTAAGAAACCTGTTTTATCAAAAGATATTTATTATATAATAATATATATTTGTTATATTGTGGTAATTAAATTAAAAAGTTATTAAAGAATAAAAAGTTATTTTATTGCTTGCTATCGTTTAAAACATAAATCACTGTCAACAGCCGCCATTTTATTTCTATTGCAAATATCAGCGTAAAAATATATTGATACACTTTTGGATATGTTTTTCAAACCTAAATTGAGAACAAAATTCTTAAAATTAAATTATTTTGAAACATTAAGGCCGGAATTAATAAATGCTTCAGACAAAAACACCTTTCACGGTCTCCAAATGGGTTTTATAAACTGAATTTTCGATAGCATTTTTCCTAATTCATTGTTAATAATATTCTCTATTTGTTGTACACATGAATTGCCGAATTTTCTGAAATCATGGTTACGAAATTGATAATGTAATGGTTTAAATTCAGACTTTTTGCTTACTCAGAATACGAAGTACAGGGTAGGTTTACCTCTGTTTTTTGAATAATATTCACGTTTTATGGCGTCAGCGTTGTTGACTTTGTCGTTAGTACTGTACAGTAGCCTCAGACTAGGATAGTATCTGGTGTAAAGGGCATATCCTCCCTTCTACTTGTTTCCCTAGCCTGACTTGACGGTACAAACAATTCCAAGAAAACTAGGAACACAAATTACTGCTTAGCTACATTTAATTCCTAAAGTTACAACTTCGTAACAGACTTTTTTTTAAGTTTTATTCTTATTTACATCGATAAAAGAAACGAAAGTAGGGTACGTGTTTACAAAGAAGCATTTGAGGTCTATATTTTTTTATTGGGGTTTACTAAAAAATTTTATTTTTTAGTAAACCCCAATATTTACAGTATTTACAATATTTACAGTATTTAAAAACTGTACTAAACATTATGTTGGTACCACACACGACGTGTGTTTAAATGACTTAAACACACGTCGTGCAGTGGTACCAATCGCAATTTTTTCGTTTAAAATTATCTAGAGCACGTGTTTCGTAATCGAATGGGATAATGTTTTTTAAATACTCGTTATTAAATTTCCAAAAAAACGTAAGAGAGCCGTTTTTTGAATTATGCTAACCAAAATTTTTATTTAATTCTTAATAAAACTTTTAAAACAACTTTTTTCTTATCCAATTTACATAAATCTTGTTAGTCGGGAGTTTATGAGGTCACTGATTACGAATCTGATATCCAAATTGTTATAAACCAACCTGTAAGATGGCGGAATCAATATGGCGGGTATAAAATGCTAACAAATGATGAAACACAAACAAATGGGGTTTACCGCTGAAAGTAAACGCAACAAACAAAGTGTGGAGGCCCCTCTTTTCCTCTCCACCCCCAGACACATTCCTACCTTGAGGATGCTGTAAGCACGGCCACAAATATAAAGATAATAGACACATGAAATTTGGTAGGGGACTATAGTGTGCTTATATAGAACCCTATTGAAATTCATACAAAACGAATTAAAATGTCAAAATGACGGTTATTTTAAAACCATTTTGTTCATATTTCGTGCGCTATTCGACTTATAAAATACTAAATCAGATAAAATTTGCAGATTTTTATTTCTCATGTCATGGTACCAACCGCAACAACTCAATGATGAAAAACAAGAAAGTTTTTTTCAAAAATGTAATGTGTAAAGCTAACTTCGCAAGAAATATATAATATTCGTACATACGAGATCGGGTAAAGCGTAGCGAGTGTAGGTGCCTTCATACATGTACAGATTTTAGAGCTAAGACACTAACACGAGCGAAGCGAGTGGAGAGTTTTAATGCATAAAAATTAACATCTCTCCGGCATCAAGAAATTAGTGATATATACACTAAAAACAACTGTTCTAAAACAACTTATCCACTTGGTAAGACTCCAATACAATTACACACATCCTACAAAACTCAAGAAACCAACTTTGGCCGTATCATTTAGACAAAAATTGTATTACATTGTATGAAGAGGTTGAGTAAGTACCATAATGGCACCCAACAACTTGTTTGTAGTTAATTAAAAAAATTAAGCTCTAAAATTGTTACTAATTTAATAATTCTGGTTGCTACAGAACAACACCCACTACTTGAGTAAAAACATACTGAGAATGTGTGTATAAAACGAAGAATGTAAAAGCGAATAGTAACTTGTCAAATTGATAAAAATATCCAAATTACTAAACGACTGAACAAACCTACTATCTATAAAATCTATGTATTACGAATATTTCCATTCTCTCTTAAATTATGGTATAATATTGTGGGGTAATTGTCCCGAGACACACAAAATATTTAAAATATAAAAACGTGTAATAAGAATATGGCGGGAGTAGGTCATAAGGAATCGTGTAAGCCTTTCTTTAAAGAAATGGGCATTATACCTATGCCTTGCATTTATATATGAATTATGAAATTTCATTCACTCAAAATAAACACATAGATTTTACAGCATAAACATGAAACCCGAGGCAAAAATGACCTTCAATATCCCAGGCATCGCCTATCTGCCTACGACGAGGGTTCATTTTAAATGGGAATCAGACTGTACAATAAATTGCAGTCTGATATAAAATATAGCTCAAATAACACCAGTTTCAAGAAAAAATGCAATGTATTTTTAAAAGACCGATGTTTTTACTACGTGGAAGAGTTTATGGTGTTTAGAGGTGTCTGAGACACTTTTTTTGTTATATTATTTTTGTATCACTTGTTGTAGTGGTTTTGTATAACTTGTTATCTGTTTTTGTATCAATTGTTATCTATTTTTGTATCAATTGTTATCTATTTTGTATCAATTGTTATCTATTTTTGTATCAATTGTTATCTATTTTTGTATCAATTGTTATCTATTTTTGTATCACTTGTTATCTGTTTTTGTATCACTTGTTATGTGTTGACAATTCCTATATTATTATTGGCATTGCCAAGTTTTGTAATCTAAGGGAAGCTGGATAAATAAGAAATATAAAAAAATAAAAACTAGAAACTGAAGCAGAAGTACTAAGATATATTAAAAAAAAACACCGCTGAGCAGCCAACAGTTCAAATACTTCGGACAGAATTAAGTAGTCCTATCTGACATACTTAATCAGTTCCCCAAGAGAAAAACAAATTGGAAAGGACTATAAGATAATAGCGACACCAAAGTTTACAGCCAAATTTTAAATTCTTTGTATAAGATCTTCCTCATATTGACCAAACTGTTCAAAATTGCCGTATGAGAACTTTGAAGAAAAATAGGTTTTGACTACTAGAAGAAGTGTGGAACTTTTAGCCAAAAGTCAGGAGTAGTTTTTGGACATGAAATTTAAAGACTACGATATGTATCCAATTTTGTTTTATAATAATAACCTTTTGAACTAGTTTCGTTATTATTAGATGCAGATTTTGAAGCTGCACAAGATGAGGTTATGTGGGACGTATAGACCTACAGATCCAAAGTTATACTTAAAATATTTGTTTTTTTTTTTTAATTTACCATACAATTTTTTCTGTTATCGAACTTCTCCAGGGATTCCTAGAACCGAGTCTATACAACAAATTAGAGCAAAATCTGATAAAAATTGTTATTTCAAAAGAGTATAAACTTAATGTATGCTTTATACAGGATGACTAGTAAATAAGGAGCCAAAAGTTTGGAAGTATTCTGGACAACAAAATAAAGAAAACAGCTCCTAAAAACATATGTTCGAAAACGCAGTTTTTTTTCTTCAAAAACTAGACATAACTTCAGAACTCGTTAAATATCGATACCAAATTTTACAGATTGTGTTATGCTATTAAGTTACAGCGTACCATAAAATCTTATAATCGTTTCAAAATGCTGTCCATTTAAAATTTTGAATGGAAAATATCTCAAAAACCCTTTATTTTAATAAACGTATTATGGTATTTTTGTATTTATTTTGTAAGTTGAAATGTAGCCGAGATATTGCTATAATTAGGGGAACAGCTAACTGGACACCCTGTAGTCTGTATAAATATATACAGGGTAATTCATTATGAGTATGTCATATTTCAGGAATGAGTTTAAGACATCAAAATTTAGACAAAACTACTAATAAACATGTGCCCAATAATCTATTTTTTTTAATTTGTAACATTTTCTTGTCTTTTTTCCCCTCTAAATTGGAAGAAATATTGAGTTCGGAATAAGTAAACCCATCCAGTATGTGACTTTTTGCCAGTATCGCGAAAACTAAAACTTTAAATTTCTCAAAATGATGGCAATTTTAAATTTGTAATGTCAAATTATTCGAAAACTATTACTAATACTAGAGACAAAATATATTGGTCATTTAACGAAAACCAAGATTATATACTCATGTATAATGTAGAATAAAATAACACATAAAAGATTTTTTAATATTATTAATTAGTTGATAGTTGACTAGAAATTTCTTTATTCTCATCCTTCTTTTATTCATAGGATGTTAAATGTATTTATCAAATATTAATAAAAAATAAAGAGTATATAAACGTCTGGGTGAAGTCAATTACAAATAATAATTTTTTTAATGAATTAATCAGTTATCTTTTGACTTAAAATAAATTTAAAAAAATTTAATAAATAAAGTCTTCGATTTTGAAATACTCGTAGAAAGATCACATATAAAATAGGTAAATCAAACTTGGATTCAAACGCATTAATATTAGAAATTATAAATTTATCCATCAAGGGCTCGCCTTTAGGGAGTACGGTTGGCAATTTTGAAGGACCCTAGCTGAATCTACACTTTTTTAATCCAATCTTGTGTTAAATCCCTCTTTTACATCTTTCTATTGGGGTTTTCTTGACCAACTTTTGTTTTCTTCAGACCCTGGCGCTATTAAAGTATTCGAAGTTGATTATTATGTTTTTTCTTCCTTTTTTCCTTTAGGCGATGATCGAGAGGATTTCACCTTTAGATTTGTTTAGAAAAAACGCAAACCGTCCCACAGACGGAACATGAAGTTTAGGTCACGTGTTTATTGGAATTTTCTTTTTAAATGTTGGTACTCTGAATCCATTCTTGACATATTACGTGGCCATAATGAACCACCCTGTACAATGAGCCAAAAATGGAAACAAATTACGTCTAATGGTACAACCTGCGGACATTTCAATTTTGGATGTCCACACGTCCATGAAGGAGTTCCCAAGAAGTATTATAAATGGACTAAAAAGGAAATTTTAGGCAATTGTTTACCTCTGCTGTTTTTCTGGGTCGAATGTTAATAACTAAATTGCACGACAAATCTAATGAACAAAAAGAAGAAGGGAAAAAAAAGAACATTGTAATGAAAATATAATGCATTGTGGAGTAAGTAGGGCGCGGTGTTGCCAAGTGGTGCTAGTGAAAGCGGGCATAACATTGCTGTTACTCAACAGTTTGCACGGCCTGGGTCGCGAAGCATATTCTACTTTCGTTTTCCTCAGAGACCTGATGGATTGTCCTTTATCTACATCATTGTCCGTTAGTCCTTCCGTTCCCCGTCGTTACGTCCTCGAACAAGAATTTTACTTTCTTGTACGAAGAATAGAGAAATTTTTGATATAAGACTTCTTGAAAAAATAAGTTTTTATGTATTAAAGTTTGAAAATATGGTTTTATTTTCCGTACAGTACTCAAAAGAGTGAACAGATATTTATAAATTTATTATACGGGTTTACGTTATATAAAATTTCCATTTTATGTAAGACTCGACGTTTCTTATTCAAAATTGAAACATATAGTTTTGGTTGTCATCTCTAATTGAAAATAATCTGTTTTGAAGTATCCTATTAAAAAAGGTTGTTTTTTAATACGGTTGACTCATAATAGGGGAATGCAAATTCAAAAGTAATTAGCAAAAAACTGAAACCAACATGGCCTGCTTTCATTAAATCTTTATTTCAGTGAAATACAATTTGTAATTTGGATTATTTGGCACAAGTGAAACGAACTTAGGCTTTATTTGATAATATATTCCAAAAATATTTTTACTTTTTGCAAAAAGTTGATAATTTACTTTTCTTAATTAATTTATCTCCGGTAAGAAAAACTAAGTAAAAAACTAAATTAAGTTTTTCTTCGCGAATAAATTGTATAAAGACTTTTTGGGGATGTGGATTATTTTTAGTTTTATGTTTGGTAGTATGTGACAAAGTTAGTGCAAAGTTTTTTCACTCTTTAAATTTCTAAATTTGAATTCAGTATCCATAATTATCTGAAATATGTCTTATTTAAGGTTTTTAAGCAATACTAAAGTAGTCAAGTTTGAAATTTTTTTAACACGTTTAAAGTTAAAATTAAGGAAATATGGAAAATTTGATTTAAATAATTTTAAAAAATTAACTAAAATTTATTTATCTTTTAAATGATAATACTTGTAACAAGTTGGAATAAAAAATTATCTAAAATTCTGATTTATAATAGAAACATGCCGACTAGATTTGAGTATAGTTAGAAGGGAGATAATTCATATTAGTACGATGAAATTATTGTTCATTGCTGCAGTTCTTACGACTTTACAGATTTTAGATTTCCACACCTCATAAAGACCGAAAAGAGAACGCTAATTATAATCTACAGACAATTGTGTAACTCAAGTACAATTTAGTTAAATTTGTTTTTTTGTACTTTGTCACATTTTATTGTAATGAGGGACAATATCAGTGTTTTGTGTTCGTAGGTTTTGGAAATTTTCTATCCCCGAAATGTTTTTAGAAAATTTATGTCTGTACGCCCATCCTCAATAAGCGTACAACCGCGTTTGTTCAAAAGTGATACTTAGAATATTTACAGTTTTTAGAATTATGTACTTAGAATATAACTACCGTATCTCAAAATGTAATAAGTAAAAAAATTCAAAATCGGCTCAAATGATTTTAATAAAATTTAGACTCTAAAATAAAACGCATTGTTTACCGTGTCGCTAAAAATATTCTTTCTTAAAGTTTTATCGGTCTTTGTGTAAAAACAGACGTAATTTATAACCGATAGACAATTTTGAAAAATGTTTGATGAAATTTTGGTACTTAAAATGAATATGCCAAATTTCAAAAAAAAATCTAAAATGTACCTTGACTGCCATCATTTAAAACTCGATTTTAGTCAGGTACGACTCGATTCAGTTACGAGGTACGAATAGGTCGAATTTATGGCACGAACGAAGCAAATGGAAGTTTTTTAATTTGCTTCGCTCGTTTCTAAAATTCCTCCTATTCGTAACTTGTACTGACTAAAATCGAGTTTTAAATGATGGTGGTCAAGGCTCATATTTTAGATTGTTTTTAAATTACCTTCCGAAGCTGACTGGAGTGTTCATTTAAATACAGTATAAAGTATTGAGTGGCCAAGTATCAACATTTTTTTACTGGAACCAAATAATTTTGTATTTTTTTTTGTACAAGTAAGTATGTTTGAGATGAATGAAGCCATTTGGAGAATCACATAAAAATGACGCTAACTACACTTCCGTTTCAGATAAATATTAAACGTCAGATTATTTATTACTTGTACGTGCCTATATTTAGGTTATGACCAGCGATTTTTAAAATGGAAGTGGTGTGATGTTTTGAGAGCGGTTTTTCTCTTAAATCGATGAGTGTAAAAAGTGAGAGTGTTTTATTCACATTTGTGATCTGGGTTCCCATGGCAACCGAGCATTGTTGAGTCTGGACACGGGAATTCACTTAAATATTGTGTTTAGGTGGGGGGAAACGTGATTGCAAGTTTCTTTTAAATTTAGAGTTTACATTCCATTATAAACGAGAGGTATTATCTTTTACTTCCTCCAGTATGTGTAGTATTGGGAAAGTATGAGATAGATAAAAAAAAATGTATGTTGTTGAAAAAGTGTTATTTTGAATAAAATCCGTGATCAAACGAAAGAACAATTTTTGATCAGATTTGTTAAGTGGGCATATTTTGATCACGTATCGAGGATTCTTTTCAAATTTCTTGATAAGAAAAATTTTGTAGTAAATGCCGCACACAAAATTTTAATTTTCTCAAAATCGGCAAATAGATTACGATGAAATTATGTTGAACTGCACTATCTAATGACTCAAATAAAAGTATTAGTCTGCACTGTAAAAATAAAACAAAACAAAAAATAAAACATGTCAGTTCGTAAATTATCGGTAGAAAAAACTTTCCACGAAGCTGTTATAAAAAAAACTAATTTATCAAAATCGGTTGTGATGATTTCAATCAAACTTTTGTAAAGTGTGAAGGTTAATAACTTAACCCAGTATGCAAAATCGAAAGTAAAGTTCAGGAATAAATTAGCGAATAACAAAAATTAACTTGAATAGATTTAATTTACCCTTAGGACGAGTTTTCGGTACAAGCGATGCTTGCTTCGAATCTGTTTAGATATGATATAAATATGCTTTAATTTTTGTTTTTGTTTTTATTGTTATTTTTACAATTCTTTAAAATGAATTTATCCCCTGTTGAAGTATCAACAGGAATCCAGTGACCTAATAAGAAAGACGAAAAAACCCAAGACTAGATGAAGAAAGGTGTAGATCCAGATAAAGTACCTTGGGATTGCCACACCGGAATGACCTGTAGCATCATTGTCTTTAAAGAACGAATATTTTATTGCCTACAAATTTTACCCAAAAGTAAAAAAAAGAAAAGGAAGGTTAGGTTAGGTTAGATTAGGTTGTCTATCTATCAGTGCTTTACAGACCACACGGGTGAAGTATTTTTCATTTTTTCATAAAATTTCCCTTGGATCTTATCTAAAAATTTGAAGGTACAAACACAATTTTTCAATTTTTACAAAATCGATTCAAAAATAAAAATTTAAAAACTAACAAATTTGATTTACTGCTGTACCGATTTTGAAATACTCAACGGCTTGGAAGAACGTTCGTGTTTAACTTTTCCGATAAATCTCGAACTATCTTTTTTGGGGAAATGATGACCAAAAGCACTTGTTTGGATTTTGATGGGTTATATTTCAGCCAAATTAAATACAAAAAGTTAAATTCGATTTTGATAAAATTTATATTGTTTTATGTTTTGTCTTAGGGGGGTGTGTCCAAAATGTTGTATAATCGAAAAATCGATAAAAGTGTCGAGATATCGCCAAATACGCCACAACGTCAATTTGATCAAAATACAACAACTCGTTTGAGCTTTAGACACCTGTAAGGAAGACAGATCTCGATAACATTTAAAAAAGACTTTTTGGGCTCTGGGAACGTCAAAAATTACATAAACTCGTCATCGCTTTTTTGACCTATTGTTTAACTTTTCCTATACTACCTACATGAAAGGAAATATCTGTGTAAAGACAGTTCTCAAAACATCAGACCGCTTCCGTTTAAAAAGCGCTGGTCATAGTTTAAAAATAGACAAACACATTTAACAATAATCTGACATTTTATCTGAAACGTCATGTTTTACGTTTCAAAGAAATGTTTTTACTTTGTTTTGCTACGAAATGACGTCAAATAACTTGTCAAGTTTAATTACTAATTACTGCCATTAAATAAGTTACAGAAATGTTACATTAGTCGTACAATGTCTTGATTATCAAATGTCAAGGTTTAGTTACCATAGGATTTTGCTCTGAATGAGTATGTTAAACTGATTATTTCGGAATGTGTTCAAATTACAAATTATCTCATTTAATACTAAAGTATTTGATGAAAATCGGATTAACGGTTTATAAGATTGATTTAAAACGGACGTTTCGTTATGTATAACCCTCAAGGGCGCTAAAGTTATAACGATTTCACTTACCCAGTAAACGAAGTATAGGGTAAGTTTGGTAATGGAAACACATTTCGACCACCTGTTTTTGACTGATCTTCAAGTTAGGAGATCCCATTTCCTAATCTTCAGGAAATCGAAAACTCGCGTTCTGTCGGTCGTCGTTCCCTGTACACAATCACGATCACAAAATTAATATAGGAACATTAAATTAGGTATAGGAAACTACAGTGTATTTAAAACCCTATTGAAATTTAGACAGACTTAAAAATTTCAAAATGGCAGTCAATTTGTTCATATCTCGTGTGTTATTCGCTTTATTAAACACTACATTAGATAAAAATATGCAGATTTCAATTCTGCATAAACAGTACCAACCCCACCTCTATACGATGACCAGAACGTAAGTTATGAGATCCGAAAAGGCCAAATCCCCGTCACCAGTGAGTGGATGCTCCTTCACATATGTACATCTTCGTGGCCCGCCAGGACCGAAATATTGACCCCAGCAAAGCGAGTCTAACCGATGTAGTGATACACACAATAACGAGGCTCAGAAAACATGTGTAACAACTGTTTTAAACAAATATATCGTACTGGGTTAACAACTCTCAATCTACCAATACAAAAATTTCCTACAAAGCCCAAGAAACCAACTTTTGGAAAGTTAGAGGATCTGCTTGTATTACATTGTATGATGGGGCTGGGTAAGTACTATGATGGCGCCCATCAACTTGTTTCTTTCCCATATCGAGTGAGAAAGTATTTGCATTGATTATTTTTAATCTTGGAGTTGGATTTCCCAAAACTGTTTTTTTAATCACGCCCGATAACAAAACGTTAGTCACAAATCAGGTAGTGTGAAATATTTATCAAAACATGCCGAACTGTTGATTAACGTCACTATTAAACACCTGTGTGGAAACTTTGGTAGATGGAGAAATTACTACGACTCGAAAAATGTAGGAATAAATAGTTTTCTGATTTGTGTTACAGTCTTGGCTCACATAAGGAATTTTCTTTCGAAATTCTAGAGTTTCCATGAGTTATTTGAATCGTTATAAAATTGAACACGTTATTGTACAAAAAAAGAATGGTGGCTACAGGATTTATAAAAAATATAATCCTTTGTATCGGAAAAATACTAGTATAGATCTGAAAAAATTTGAAATAGTCGAAATTCTTCGTTTTATTTTAGGTTTTGGGATAGCTGTAAAATCTGAACCCATCACTATACAGGAAAGATCAGTAAATGATCACTATACAGCAATCTGTTCAGAAAATGGTGAATAACATGGCCTATAAATCTATATCATATAGAATTTCGTTTTAATCAATGTCCTATCTAGATAATTTCTACCATAATTTTGTGCTACAATAAAAAGTTAAAAGAAGTTTTGCGACAATAACAATGGTAATGTTTCAATTTTTAAATAATCAAAGCTCTTGTAGCAATTGTAGAAATACCAGTACAGTTATGAAAAATGTTCCCATTTATATTTGAAATGTTTGATAATAGAACTATAGAACCTCCTGCTAATTTACACTAAAAGACATCTCATTTCTTTCTAGGACCACATCGTCTGCATATGCCTTAATCTGGCAGAGTTTGTTGTACAAACTTTCAATGGAAATTATGTTAATTTTCCACATTAATATATATACGCTGCTTGCATCTCGTTATTTCCTTTGACAAAGCTTCAACATAAATTTTTTTAATGTAATAGCAGATATTTCTTGTTGAAACTCCATATTCAAGGATAAAATAAAGCAAAAGCTTAAAGTTTCAAATATTTAATAGTATAAATGAGCTACAATTGTTTCGCCTTGCGGCATCGTCGTAGTTGCCCGACGATGCCGCAAGGCGAAACAATTGTAGCTTATTTATACTATTAAATATTTGAAACTTTAAGCTTTAGCTTTATTTTATCCTTCAACATTAATAATCAAATAGTAAGAAGAGATAAAAGAAAGTGAATCAATTAACAAATATACTCTAAAAAGTTGTGCGTATAATTAACAATACTAAGAGGATGCACATAACAGTTATAATGCTATTAACATGATCACGTCAGTGATGGCTATAATTCTTGACGTTATTAGAACTATCAATTATTTTAGAAAGTTCATTCAATTCACGATCTTAATGATAAATACATAATGTAATTAGTTTGTATTGTTGAATATGTATGTGTGCACGATAGTGATAAATACCGTAGTAGTTGAACGTGTTTTGAATTCATTTAAATACAACCTAAGAACAGCTGATTCAGAGCCAAATGGGAAAACGCTAATTGAGGTTAGGTTATGTTAATTATGTAGATACTAATAGCCAATTTTGGAAATATAGTTATTACAGCTGGACTCATGGCAAACTGAACATCCGGGGCATAAAATAAGCATCGATCATGACAACACAGAATACATAAATATACAGAATTTCTAGTAAGTAGTTCAATATGTTTTTAATTCATTTAAATAAAACGTAAGAACAGCTGATTCAGAGCTAATTGAGGTTACATTATGTTAATTACTATTAGCGAAATTTAGAAATATAGTTAATACAGTTGGGCTCATGGTAAACTTGGCATCTGGTACCATGAAGTAAGCACTGATCATGGCCCCCACAGAATACAAAATGTTCCTTAAGTAGTGTTCATCGTTTTCCGTCTGTTTTTAGAGGAAAGATAAGAGAGCTGGAAGATGCAACAGGTAAGGTCACATACAATGGTTTATATAATAACTTGCGAACCTGTATTGAGGTTAAATATAAACCACGATATCTACCTCTGTTTGCTTTCAGTTCCAGAATATTATCATGGTGAAGATCATCTGCGGATCTGAAAAAGGTAGAAGAGACATCATCATGAGCTTGATCTACGTTCCCTATGATTCAGAGGAAACTCCACCTTCTAAGGAATTAGAGACGGTGACGAATTTCTGTGAGGAGGAGAAGAAGCATTTCTTCGCGGGATTAGACTCCAACTATCATCACATAGAATGGGGCTCAAGCAACACTAATATTAAAGGTGAGCCTCGCTTAAAATGTCTTAACAGTAAAAGTTTACTGTTAGTTAATGTTGGTGATGAACCTACCTTTAGAAACAAAGAAGGAGGGAAGTCGTTGACATTACAATTTCCACAGAGTATATTAGTTATTTTGTAACTGACTGGCATGTCTCGGTTGAAACTTCAGCATCTTACCACTGTCATAATCTGTGAAACTTAAATTTTGATTCTGAAATGCAAAAGTTCAGAAATCTCAAAAGGAACTCTAATCTTGAAGAATTACCTATAGATTATATCCACTCATTAAGAGAATTATAGACATAAATGTAAGATATCGTTTCTATGGCGGCTAATATACAACAGCCCTTTATCGACTCATATAATAATGTACCATGCAGTTCGTATCCACAAGAAGGGGAGTAAAGTGGTGGAATAAAGATTTAGATAGGATAAAGAAAAGTACAAAACGTGTATTTAACAAAGCTAAGAAAACTAGTCAGTGGGACAATTATTATAAATCCCTAACCGAATACTTCACTCTAATAAGAAGATATAAAAGATGTTCTTGAAGAAACTTCTGATAAGAGATTGTATCTACTAAAGCAGTCTCTAGGATACACAAAATTATCTCGAAAGAATCGATTCATCAAACTGGATCTGTTGATAAACCTAGAGGTGGTCTAACTTCTTCAGGTTAACAGGTGAAACATTAGAAGAGTAACTCAAAACACACTTTCCAGATAATATTGTAATGACGGAAACCATAATCAGAATGGGACGACCTCTATAAGAGCCTCTCGTTCTGACTGGAAAACTTCCAAAGAAGTTATTACAGTATCCTGGGTTAAATGGGCTATAAATAAATTGGTCAATTTAAGTGTCCAGGAGAAGATGGAATCTTTCCAGCCCTAATCCAAAAGGCTGCGGAATCACTCCTCCTTCTACTTTGCGAAACCTTTAGGGCCATCTTGGGTTATGGCTATATACTAATAAGATGGAGGTGTAGTAGAAGAGTTTTCATACAGAAACCAGGTAAAGGAAATCATACAAATCCCAAAGCTTTTCCATAAATATGTTCTAAAAACAATGGAAAGAATAATACAAACACACTTTAAAAAAAATGGAATTCTTATTAAGAATCCTATTACTTGTAACCAAGACGTATACCAGTCTGTTAAGTCCAGTGAAACATCAACTGGTAAGTAGAATCGAGGAATCAATACATAACAAAGAATTTATGTTGCGTACATTTCTTGATATACAAGGGACTTTTGTATATCAATCAATCATAGTAGCAGTTAAAAATCGAGGGGTAGAAAACACTATTAGTAATTGGCTATAATCAATATTAAAAAAATAGAATAATCCGAGCAACTTAGTACGGTGAGAAATTAGATGTGATAGCCGTACTAGAGTATTAAAGAAGATTGAAGACTGGTGCAGGAACGAGGGTCTTATCGTCTTCACGAGAAGCATTAAAACAGTCAAAGCCTAGGTAAGTTCTCGTAAATACTAACATAGAACTCTCAGATAAAGTTAAATATCTCGATGTGTTATTCTGAATAGAAGACTACCTGCAGTAAACATGAAAATTATATTTTGCAGAAATCCACCAGATCACTTATGGCGACTTCTTGTTAAGATAATATGCTAAGATAAGATATGGCTTTATGATATGATAATTAAACCTCAGATACATTATAGCGTCCTAGTGTGGTAGAGAAGAACACTTCTAGATATAACAAGACGTAGGTTGATTAGCCTACAAAGGTTGGCCTGCCTCTGTATATCAGGATCTTTCAGAAGTACACCTACAGCAGTAATAGAAGTTTGTTAGAAATAGTTCCACTAGATCTTAGTATAATAGCTGAGGTAAGTTCAGCGGCATACAAAATGGAATACTCTGGAATGTGGAAAGGAAACCTTTGGGAAAAAGGACACGACACATTCGAAAACACAAATCGTATAATTCCGTACATCCTTTAAAGATTGATTACATTAGTAAAAAACCTCATGGACTATACCATTTGAAGTTATCGTCCAAAAATGAAAAGATATTGACAAAGACAGGTCTCCAATACAGAATAGTATAGAATACTATACTAAAGGATCTCATTCTAACTTCGGTGCAGGTGCTGACATATATAGCAAAGCAACCAAGGAAAATATAAGTATAGCTTTGGGAAAATACGCAACAGTATTCCAAAAGAAGTTGGTAGTACTGAAACTGTGCCTAGCTAAAGGATAAGTATATCAGGTCGGACAGTCAGACTGTTATAAAGTCTGAAAGTTGACACTAACACTATTCATCACTAGTGTGGGATTGTCACAGAACCCTAACCAATCTTTCGACCCAAAACCAGGTAAAACTGTGGGTTTATACCAGGTTGTAAAAGATACGAAGGAAAGGAAAAGGGGTGAAACTGGCAAAAAGTGGGACCAAAAACCTTCATTGGCCCAGAACCTGCATGCGGAATAACTAAACCCGTAGCAAAAGATAGTCTAAAACAATGGCTAAACTCAGAAATTGATGAACGATGGACAAAATACTCCACGGGAAAGCTATACGACTTACTGGTTCAACCAGATCTGAAACTCTCTAAATTCGTCACTTCACAAAGTAAATGAAATCTTAAGCTTCAAGAAGCCATGGCGCAATACCATAGGATTACTCAATAGAAACTTGAAATGCAGACTATTTAATCAGCACCTAGAATCTGCAGAACATATACTTCGAAAATGTCAGGCATTATTACGTGGAAGACAACTGATCTTCGGCCCAGATGAGACCTTTGAAGCAACAAGTTAACCTAACTAGGAAAATCCAAGGAAATAGAAATAAGCTAGTTAGGAATTAAACGAGTACACAAAAAGTCTCATAGGCTGAAGTATCTAGGGGGAAAACCCCACTTCTATTTATAATAATAACAATAAAAGTTTTAGAGGAAAAACACAAGGAACAAAACAGTTCAACTTTTATATAAATAATGATTTCGTGATATTTTTGTACTCCTATGAAACTCAAAGGTTTTTACTTTCTGGAAATGAAAACATCAAAAATGTAGTGACTGTGGGAGTTATTTATTTTTTGGTCCTTTGAGGAAATTTTGAAACTAATTAAAATTTAATTTTTAATAGAAGTTTACGCTTATCTAATTGAAATATGTACAGCTTCGAAGCTTGCTTGGTCCGATATATTGACACGAGCGAAGCGAATGTAGTCTTTTTAATGTAAACATATCTACTAAGTCCGTTAGGGCCTAGCTGACATTAAATGAGTAGTACTGTACACAATAATGAGGTTCAGAAAAACTGTGAAACAACTGTTTTAAACAAACTTAGGGATAAGACCCCTCTATTTACCAATACAATTCAACAATTCCTACAAGATACAAGAAACCAACTTTTAGGCATTACATTTCGAGTATCTGCTTGTTTACATTGTGTGATGGGGCTGGATAAGTACCATGTTGGTGCTCGTTACTTGTTTTTTTTCTAACTGCTTGTTTCTATTGTTCAAACCAACTGCGTTGTCATTTAAAACATTTTTTTTTAAATCTTGTATATTTTATTCCACGTAGATAGAAGAACCTTATTTTTAAATTTCATAAGTTGGTAAAACACGCTTTGCTGTAACTGTGTAACTAACACACAAACATACAAAGGAAATGCCAAATGGTCAAGACCTCGCTTTTCTCGGCAATAAGTCAACCTCAAAAATTAGAAAATAGAATATGATACCGTGTGTAGGCCTACCGTACCGTTATATCTACATAAATATTTGTAAAACTCTGTTGCCTTGAATAAAACGGTGTAAGATAACATCTCTATTCCTTGTGTTCTTCCAAGCAAGAGACAATGTTAATCTATCGACCTATATAGCCTAGACCACTCTGGACAAACAACATTTCGAGTGTTTAACGCTGCATGATAGTATTAATGAATGTGTTGATCGGATGCATTCGTCAATGGAATTGTAAAAAAAATAATTAATTAACTGCATTGAAATATTTAAATTAGGTCAAACCTTTTTCAATAATTATTAACATCCTTAGGTTTTTTACCATTACGATATCGATGAATCATGTAAAATGTCACCTTGACATATCAACTTAAAAACTCGGAATACGCACGTTATATTTTCTAATTAAATCTATATAAAGTAATATATTTTACTGCACATTTCGGAGATTAATAAGGTTGTACAGGGTGATTCAAAACTTAACGGTAATTATTCACGAGTTGATTTTAAAGCTAAAAATAAGACAAACCGTTTAAGTAAAAATATATGTTTGGAAACGCTTCGTTTCCCAGTTGTCGGCCATTTTCCCTTTTTACTAAAAACCGTTATATCTTTAGAAGTAGATAAGATATTATGTAAAGATTTGGTGAACGCAGTATTTATGTAATCTCTTCACTTTCAAAATGGCGGTCGTGTGTGGAATATCTAGAAAACCATATTATTCAAAATATTTACAAAAGACAAACCATTTTCTTCTTTTAACAGAAAATAAAATGCCTTTTATATTTTTTTCTGAAGGTCATATGATATCCGAGTAAAAGGTTTTCGAGAAAAAACTAAAAACATAATATCTAAATATCGTCTACAACACTCAAAATTATCGAAAACCAAAATATTATGGAATTACTATTTATATGTTTAAAATGTTTTCCTAAACAGGTTCAAAATGGCGACTAGTGTTTACATATTTTATAATTTTTAGATTTTCCCACTGAAAAATAAATAAAATCATATAGGTTTTCGATAAAAGAGAAAAATGTTTTGTTTTTTTGCATAAATTTTGTAATGATAATGGTTTTAGCGATATTCGGCACTAAACCTTTTTTTTTAAGTCCGTCATTTTTAAAATGTACAAAATAAAGTTTTGGTTTTCTATCATGCTGGTAAAAGGTTATATAAATAATGTGTATACCAAATCTTCAATAGTTATCTACTTCAAAAAAATTCTTGTAAAAACGCAAAATGGCCGATAAACGGAAAACGAAGCAATATATAAACTTTTTTTCTTATTTTTAGCTCTAGATTATTTTCTGAAATAAACCCTTTTACTCAACAACGAGAGATTTTTTTGCCTTTAAACAACAAGAAAAAAATAATAAATTTAGCCAAGTGAAAAAAACAGCAAACTTCCGAAGAAATATGTTTCAGACAAAAGTTATAACATGTTATCCAGAGAGAATTAAATCATCATTGATAATTATTTATTTGGTCTGTTTTCATTTAAAGGTCAAACATCTTCTTATTTCTTGTTTTACATTCTTATTCTACTTTGAAAACATTAAGAGACATTCTTTAAATCTGACTTTAATCTCCTTGATGTTTAAAAAATATTTGGAACTCTTCTCACCTTAAAAAATTGTTTCTCGATAACATCAATTTTAGAGCAAAATTGTTCAATTTAATCCGGGATCCTTTACAGAATGTTTTCAGAATTTCTTGTCAATTATTTCGTTACAGAAAAAGGTTAATTATCAAAGTGAAAAAAAGGTCTTGAACAAATCTTTGTTTTATCAGACGTTACACATAGAGAGAGGGTTTCTCAAAAAAGGTCAATGCAATGGACGAATAGCTACCCATTTTCGGATTATATGCATCAAAATTAATTACAAAAAATGTCAAATAATATATAGTCGAATTCCTTTTCATTATTCATATATTATCCGCCATTTTGTTCTTTTCCAAAAAAAACATTATAACACTAGAATTAGTAAAGATGTTAAGTTCAGTTTTGGTATAAGTAATTTTTTATGTTTACACAATGTTTTATAATTTTCAAAATGGCGGCCGTTAAAAATTTTATAGTCGAACATTCCAAAACGTTAGATTTAAACAAATTTACAAAGTACAGACTTTTTTTTTTATAACGATGAAAAAATAAATTTATTTCATTTTTTCTGTAGGTCACAGGATAACCTAGTTATCGTCAAAAACTAAAAACACACATTCTTGGTAATCATTTACAACAACTAAAATTAGCCTAACACCAAATAATTTTTCAATTATTATCATTTCTATCCATGGAAATAAAAAAAAATAAAAATTATTTATTAAACAAATAAATATCAAGCTTTATGAATTTTAAAGTTAACTATAATGGAGATATAGCCAATAACGCACACTGTGACACAACTCACATTTGGATCTGCAGTTTAAAACTAGAGCATTAGCTCCAGATATATATGAACTGCGCACTTAACAATGAAAAAGTTTCGAAATTTACTACTTCAGAAATCCATCGTTTTAACAACTTTCAATTCTAAAGTTAAATAATTATTCAAGGAAAAAAAAAAATAATGAGTTTACACTTAACCTATAAAAAAATTGTAAAGAAACCCATGTTGTTCCGATATAACAGAAAAATATTTTGTCTATTGCAATTTTTTTTTTAAAGTTAACAGTTTTCGAAATATTCAACCTGAAAATTTTTAAACGGCCACCATGTTGAAAATTATATAAATAAACTGTTTATGTTCTTTATACTTAAACGTAATATACAATAAAGCTAACACCAAATCTGATCTCAATATCTTATTTACAATGTTCTTCTTGTAAAATAACAAAATGGCGGATAGACGCATAATGAAGCGGAATTCGGCTATATGTTACTAGACTTTTTGTTCGTTTTGATGTATATAAACCAAAAATGAGTAGCCAGTCTGCCAGGGACACTCTGTATATTAAAATATATATTTATTTCAATAGAGCCTAAGCACGCTTTGCTTGTGCAATAAAGTGGTAAGGAGTGTAAATCGTAGATGATCGAGTTTTCAATGCCAACAGTCAAGGTTCTTTTCTTTTCTTTCAATCATAGCGAAATAGAAATTTTAATTGCGGTATGACACACTGGATTGGGTTAATAATTTTCATATTTCTCCAAAATTTAAACTAAATTGGATGTAAATGTTGACAAAACTATATCTTTTATATGAGCTTCTTGGAGAATTTTTTATGATAATTACCGAACCGATATTTCTGTAAAGATGACGACCACTTAAAGAGCAAAATTTCATCAAAATCGTTGAGACTAATTTTGGATAAATCGGAACTTTGAGTCTTGTCACCTACAAAATTAATTATCGAAAAATGTAAAACAAAAGTCTAGTTATACCCAAAATATACCGGCACACCAAATTTCACAAAAATTGCCACATACATTTGAACGTTAGAGAATTGGACATACAACAAGCATCATTCGAAAATCACATTTGTTGGCTCAGGGATATTTAAAACAGACATATTCAAGAAAAATCCTACATTGATTATTTGACAAATCACATCATTTTATATAGGCCTACGCGAGAAAATTACTCATAGTTTTATATGTGTGAAACTAAAACATTACCAATATTCGAAACTACAAACAAGTTTTCATTCATTTGAGATTTACTATACATGAGCCACAACCCCTCATTAGGAAAATAGTGCGTTTCTATACCTACTGCCTCCTTAACCTAACTTTGTTTTCCTTCCCTAGACACATAAGATACATAAGAACCTAATTTTCCTTTCCTTAGACGAGCTATAGAGATAATTCTTCGAATGTTAGAAAACACAAGACGAGACGCAACGTATGCAATTCATTAGTTTAAAAACTGACGTGAACATCTCTTGTTTGAAGGCTGAGTCACTCTTTAGTCAATCAATGTGTCTGAATCATAGATAAAGTTGGCTGTGAACATTCAAACCTAAAGTAACCAATACGCCAAACTTAAAACACCTGGTATTAGTTACTGTAACAGATGTCTTTTTGTGCAGGCCTACCTTTTGTTTGAAGGAAAATAGTTCTGGATTAAAATCTAAATAAAATATTTGTGAAATTATGAAAAAATTGCACTAACTTTCTCACATATTTATACTCAGAACCAAAAATAATATTCGTCATTATTTTTAAAATGTCTATTCTACTTTCAAGTCAGAAAAAAACTCTATTGTTGAAATTTATACTGTATTCTTATGGGAGATAAGGTGGTCTAGAAGTTTTGAAAATTATATATAATATCCTGTGCTAAAACCAAGTGACTTAGGGTCCATATGGATATAAGGAGAGTTATTTTTATAAGGTCGAAGTCTTTGCAACATATAATTTCTTCATCAAATAAACATACATATTTATTATCAGAATTACTTCTAGTTTTGTATGATACTCTATAGATAATATTTCCAAAAAAAAATTCCAACTGGATAGTATTTACCCCTTCCAGTAAATATATATATATATATATATGATCCTCTTGTCTGTCTATACTGGTTGACAGACGGACAGACACTTGCGTGAATTTATAAAGATCCTTGGTTTTTCACAGGACCCTTTAAGGACATTTATATATTTAAATAAAACTTGAGTTATCTTTGCTTCTTAATTTGTCCTAAGCGCAAATCTTACTTTGAAACTGAATTTTTAATGACAGGTGTCATAGTTCATTTTCGATTTTTGATTTTTGCCAATTATTCCTGACTAGCATTTTCTTGGAATTCTAGTCTGGAACATTAAATATTCTTATTTAATAAAAATATGTACTTTTTTTTTCTGGTAATTCCCGAATCTGCATTTTTGTGATATAGAAAATTTGGAGGCTACATTTTAGTAAACGGTCAGTAGACAAATTTTGAATTTTTTTATATAGTAGCTCCGATAAATTTTTTGAGTTATAAATTATAATAAAAAACTTACTCAACATTTGACCAAAATTTGACCATCTAACACAATTTGTCAAAATCAGTCCATTTAAATTGTAGAGAACAGAATAAATGATACAGACAGACAAACACTCCTCAGAGGTTCACTATAGTAGTACGGCGTTTCCGAAGGATCCTAGCTAAATCTACACTTTTTGTCATGGGTTACTCTTTCATCTTTCCTGTCTGGTTTCTTTAAACCAACACTTATTCTCTTCCGAGCATGATGCTATTAGAGTACTTGAGAGCTAGGGGTTTAGATTTTTCCCCCTTTTAATAAGGCGATGATGACAGAGAATTTAAACAAGGAAAAACATTTTTTTTACACAGGCTATCATTAAAGGATATTTCCGCAAAAAACAACATCGATTTTTTAAACCATTTACATAATTTTCTCTAAACTGTGTATATGTGAAACAGTAAAATTTAGATTTTTTTAATGCTTCCAATAGATTTTATAATGACTGTTACATACGGAGCCACATGTTTAGATATTTTTCTTGCAAAGAGAACAAGACCACTGTTTAGCACAAGACGTTGAACAAAACACATTACAGAAAGAAATAATAGAAATTAAATTCTGTATAGTTAGCTTCTTTCATTGTGATTGTGGTTTACCCTTGAAAGATCACAGTGAAAGTAAGTATTATAATATAACCATCGATGTATAAACATTTTGAAATAGACATTTTTCTTCTTGTTTAAAGGCAAAATACCACTCGGTCATCATCGCCTTATTTAAAAAAAGGGGAAAAATAATATAAAATAAAGACATTTAGCCCTTGAATACTCTAATAGCGTCAGGGTCGTAAAATAACAAGATTTGGTCAAGAGAGACCGAGTAGGAAAGATTAAAGAGAGCGATTTGACACAAGACTACTTGACAAAAGTTTCCTTCGAGATTGTCACGCCCCTCTCAGGGTTCCTGGAATACTGATTGATTTAACTGTAAACGTATTATTTTCCCAACCACTGTATGGTCTCTGGGTTGTGATCCAATTTGATGGAAGCGTAAACAATTAGACTACTGTTTATAATTTACTTTAATTTAATGATCCAAATACGCAAGTTATATGAAAGTTATGTTTTAATGGAAATTGTAGAGAACAAAACAGTTTAAGTCTTATGCAACAATAACTTATTTGTTATTTTTGTAACTGAAGTTGAAAAAAAATATGTAAATGAAAACGTCAAAAAAGTAGTGTTTATTTTATTGATTATATTTTAAGGTAAAAAACTTCTAGTATAAAACTGTTTAAATTTCTTTTTTAATGCTTGTTAAGTCATGTTCGCGTCAAAACACTTAATATTTTGAATTTCGCTTTCGAAGCCCCTTGTCCGTGCCTTGAAAAACACTCAGGAACTCATTATAGTGAATACTGGCGTAGCCATCCCGAGATACCTAGCTGGATCTACACGTTTTTTCTGTCTGGGTTAGATCCCTCTCTTTCATCGTTCCTATATGAGGTCTCTCTTGATCAACTCTAGTCCTCTTTAGACCTTGAAACTATTACAGTATTCAAGGGCTAGGAGTCTTTATTATGATCCTCTTCCTTTTTTATACAGCTATAATGATCGAGAGGTTTTTCGTCTTTAAACAAAGGGGGGGGGGGGAACGTGCCTTGTAAACGTAGTCAGTATTGAGTGGCCACTTTTTAAAACAGAAAATAAAATTAAAAATACCTTCTACGTTCATAGTTCAATTGCAAAAAACATCATTTCTAGTCGTAACGTTTGATAAACGCATAATTACGAAACAATCATTCAGTCGAACTGAAAATATCGCTCTAACAATAATAAAATTAGTTTATTTCATCCAGACCGTATTACTCTAATACTTACTGTATAGTGTGAAGTGTAATCATGCCTGTTCAATGTCTACAAGACCTGATTACACTAATTAAAAGAGGTCCCAAGTGATGGAGACACTAATGAATGGTCTGGTGCCGACCTTATCACAATAGATAAGGACATTGGCTTATCTTCAAGTTAAGGCTGATAACCTTTTGTACTCATTTTTGTCAAGAGGAAGTTGACTGTCGGATAAACTGAATGTTTGAATCTATCGCTTGAACAGGTTCAACAACTTAATTGTCTACGCGTGCTTGTAGTACGGATGTTTAAACTTTAAATTAATTCGAACAGCTCCCCTACACGAGGCTAACTTTACTCCCGAGCGATGCTACCGATGTCTTGTAATGCTAATAGGCCTATAGGTTGTATAAATAAGTAGTTTTTATTATTTTTGCTATTTTTACGAGTTAAACGATAGTTTTTTGTTATAATAATTAAACATGTTTAGTCTTAACTGATAAGTTAACACTATGTCAGCGGTATTGATATATTTATTTTTTTACCTTAATAGTAATAATTATTTCTCCTTTAATAATAGTACCAACACAGTAGAAAAATAAATATTAGTTTTTATTTGACCTCTCTTACAATTTAAGGGGAAAGATTTCTATCACATTTATTTATTTAGTTTAAAAATATTGTTTTTGTTGAGGAATTTTTGATGATTTGTTTACAAAGAAGGAAAGCAGCTAAGGATGTAAATTTTTTATTTGTTCGTTAAATTATGCTATTTCCAGCTTTGATATAAAATTTAATGTAGTATCCATAATTATTCTGAGCACCTTTAAATAAACGGGTAACTGAGTTGGCAAACCCGCACTGTCTCTATTGGTTTCTTCAAGGTCAGGCTGTCTACTGGCTCCTCCTTTAACGGACTTGATTCTTGGCGGCTTGTATAAGCTTGCTTCGCTTGTGGAAAAAACTCGTTTTACCGTAAACTTGATAATATACAAGTTTTATTATGACGGCTGTCGCTGTACATTTTCATTTTTTAACTATTATTCCGATACCAAAATTATCATTTGTTATCGGTTTGACATTCAACTCATTAACATTCACATTTCACCAAAATTTGAGCCAAATCGGTAGAGACAATTTTGAGAAATAAGGTCTATACCATTATGGACACTTTTTTTTATTGGATAAATCGGAATTATAAGTTTTGGTTTTATCTTAGCTACTCAAATATTGAGTTGCCGAAATAAGTTTATAAATACAAAATACTAAATTTGGGAAACAAATTTATTCCTCGTTAAGGTAGTAACGATAAACAGACATTAGACGAAAGTTATTCTTAATTTTTATTTTGTCTCATTATGGCTAAAATCTTGATAGAAGGATGCCACCATGATACTTACCCATGCCTATCATATAATGTAATACAAGCAGATCCTCTAAAGGTTATGCCCAAAAGTCGGTTTCTAGGATTTTAAAGGAAATGTTAAATCGTATTGTTGGAGAAAGAGGTCAAACCTCTTAACAGTAGAGTAAGATTTTAAAACAGTTGTTGCACATATTTTTGAACCTTATAACTGTGACATTACTTTCTTGACGTCAGCTATAAGGTTCATTTTCATTGTTAATAATAATTTCACTCCAATTTGAACAAAATCAATTTTGTAAAATTAACTCTAAAATCATGTAATAGTTTCAAGGACGATTACGTTTATTAATAATATTAATATATTTCACCGTTACTTTTCAAATATTTTTTGAGGATATATACTTTTTGGGGTCCTTAAGAGGCTACATTTTTGGAAACTTTCTTCGAAATCATGAAAGCTGATTTTCTAAAGATCGAAATTTAAGTTTTAACCACACTTTCTCCCATCTTAAATTTTGTGTCTGACTAGGTTTGTTAAATATGTGAGAAAATACATTAAGTATAATTAAAAATACAATTTCATATAAATTGAGTTTTACTTGGTCACGTTAGAGATTATAAGTAAAATGATAACTTATGAAAAACTAAAATGTGTTAAATTTGAAACTAATTTAATTTATATTATATTCTTTATAATCTTATGTAAAATTATAAAGTTTATTCGCTTTTTACGAATTGCTGATGTGTATATATATATATATGTGTGTATTAGTTAGCTTTTTTAGTAGTCAGAGCAATTCTTATTTTGTTGTAGAAACACTACAACAAAGCCGGCAGACGAAGCTGGCTGTGAACGGCGAAACAGCGCTGTAGTGTTTCTACAACAAAATAAGAATTGCTCTGACTACTAAAAAAGGTAACTAATACATATATATTTTATTTTATTTCTAGAACAATTTGTGCCATTGATAATACAAATCCTTTTGATTGGAATAGGTTGAGTGGTTTCTATGGTAAAAAAATCAATATAAGTGCACCTTGGAAACTTAATTGAAATTGTTCAACCAATCAAAGTGTCGGTCATTTCACAGACAAATGATCGTTATTTGAAAACCTACAATTTTTTTGGTGGGAATAAATGGTGTTGTTTCCTACTGCAGAAATATTATTCTTTACAAGTAGATTTCTTTTTTTCTCTCTCTTTTTTTACGACTGCATTTTACATACATTTAAGAAATTTGAATACCTCTTATAGGGTGCAGATACGGCCATACATCAGGCCCCTGGTTTTTCCTTTGTTGTCTAAAGGTGAAAAACCTTTCGGTCATCATCGCCTTAAGGGGAAAAAAAGAAAAGAAAGAAAGAAAAGAAAGAAAAGAAAGAAAAGAAAGAAAAGAAAGAAAAGAAAGAAAAGAAAGAAAAGAAAGAAAAGAAAGAAAGAATAGAATATTAAATAAAGAACTTTAGCCTTCGAATACTTTAATAGCGTCAGCGTCGGAAGAGAACAAGAGTTGGTCAAGAGATAACAGATAGGAAAGATAAAAACGATTTATCAGGATTTTGACTCTATTAGAGTATTCGAAGGCTAGGGGTTTTTATCGTATGCACTTTTCTGACTATACTTTATAAGGTGATGATCATCGAGATGTAAATAACAAGGAATAACAAGTGCTTTTTCTGATCAGAAAATCATTAGTTTATTTTGATGTTATATTTATACCACTTGTCAAAACAAATGCACACAACATTTGCAAATTAAAACACGGAACTTGCCATGTAACAAATAGTAATTTTGACTGATGTATAACTACGATTTAACATTATCGACAACTTATTTCTTCTAATTGGGGGGGGGGGGTTAAGACACGTATAGAGCTTCATTACGTAGTGTAGGGTATCTGTGGAACAATTAAAGGTTTGTTTTAATATCTCGGGATATAATTGGTGGATTTTAATGAATTGAACATCTGTTTCGTCACGTTCACCAAAAATGTTGGTCGTGATCACGTCTGAACGATTCACGTAACGATCTAATTATTATTATTGTTTTTATACCGTCAAAATGTAGGCGATTAATCGCAATTTTTAGACGTTAGGTTCAATATTACGAACTAAAATTTGTGTTGTTTGTATTTGATAGAAATATCTTTTACCCCGAATAGCGGCGATTTCCATAAAGTATTTGTAAAGATACAAGTTACTTACTATTGACGTGTTTTGTTGTTTATACAGGGTGATTGATATAAGTGTTCCAGTTTTCTTACTTGGATTTTATTTGATATATTAAAAAAAAACTAAAATGGCAACTTCCATGAAGTTTATACATTGTCTTACCTGGGTATTTTAAACGTTTTTCCAATTAAGTGGGCAACTTTAAAATTACTTAAAGAAATACGTATTTGTATGACTTTTTAGATTCTACACATAATATTAAGATTTCTAATCGTTGTTAAATATTTTTTATACATTCAATTGTTTAGGACCTACAAAGGCAGAGAAAAAAAAGATTTTAGGCGTTTTCTGTACTTAAAACAGTTAAACCGACATTAAAATTGGAACATAGAGTAATAAACAAACTTCTATAAATTTGAAAATCAACAAAATAAATTTTGTTATCCACGTGGCAGGTCTAATATTAGTAAACAATTAGTTGCGATATTTAGTGAAAATTCCTGATTGGAGATTTAAACCTTCTAATTTTTCAAAAAATCTTGTAATTTTTTTTTCACTAATGGTTTTAAAATGACGGCTTCACCAAAATTACTAGTTTTAGTTCTTGTAATGTACAGATGATATTTTTACTTTTATTGTACGTCAAAGGGTAGCAAAGGTATCGGTAAAGAACTCAAAAAAATTCTTTGTAATATACTAGAACATAATACAGTAAATTTTTTAACATGGTACATATTTATTTGTAAAAAAATCGTTCGACAATCACATTATACATTTTCGTGGTGTAATTACAAAAATTTATGTTACAAAGTTATATTTAATTTAGTTTTATTCATTACTTTGTCATACAACGAATCTTACTTCAAAGCTTGTATTAAATTATCGCCATTATTCTAAAAGAAACCAGGTTTGATTTTCTAGTATCTAGTACTTTATACATTATACTATATCTATGTTTCAATTTTTAATTCAGTTTCAACTGTTGTAAATACAGAAAATTTAATTATTAAAACGCCTAAAATGTTGTTTTTTATTATTTTGAGCCTCTGTAGCTCCTAGACTGTATAAAAAAATATACAAGAATTAAAAGTCTTTGTAGTATCAATTACCAACATAACAAATTGATATTTCTATAAGAAATTTTTTAATTGGAAAAATAGTTGATGTTTAAGACAAAAAAACCCCTAAATAAGACAACATAAATTTCAGGGGAGTTGTCATTTGACTTATTTAATATATCAAATACTTTCCAAGGAAAAACAGCTGGCATACTCATGTCAATCATCCTGTATAGTTCATAATGTAGTGAATACTTTGTTAACAATCCCGAGCTTCCTAGCTAAATCTACACTTGTTTTGTATGTAACCCCTTTCTTTCATATTACCTAGCTATTATTACTACCTCTTCCGATCCCGACGCTATTAGAATATTCGAGAGTTAGAGGTCTTTATATTTTCTTCTTTTTTTATAAGGCAATGATGATGAGAGGTATTTCGTCACTAACAGCACGAAAACAACAATCTGATTGACAAGTGAGTCATTTAGACACACTTAAGTCCTTGTAACTAACATTTCATTAAAACGCGTCCATTAGATCACCAGATATTAAAAAACGCTATTTCTCAATTATTTATTATAAAAATATGTTTTAGCCATTTGCTGAACAACGTTAAAAAACTTTAAATCTACGTTTACTCCGAAATTTAAAAAAAATAGAAGAAATTGGAAGTCCCGGATTGAGCATTTAAAATTACAATTTTACTACAAATCTATAAAGTTTTGGACATTGATAATGGATTTCACGTCCCTCACTTTTGAATATTTCACCGATGATATCAGTGCATTCTGTTGATACATATCTGTCTGTCTACAGAAGATAAGACTTCTTCAACTTGAAATGTTAAGATTAGATTCGAATACACTGATACAACCTTCATCAACTTTACTTTTAACAAATAAATATTTTTACGGTATCAAGGACCCACCTTACAGAGGTTTATCGAATTTCGTAACTGTGCACATCCTTTCTTTCGCAGTGGCTTTGACGGATCATCCTATACTTAATTTCCAATTCTGTTTCTAAATCAGTCTTTTTTTTTTTTTTTTGTTCTCATTTTATCAGAAATGTGCTATTTCTGATTATTTTCCCACTTAAATTGTAAACATTGGTAAACATGTAAAATATAAAACCAAGGACCCTTATAATTTGACGCGCATGTCTGTAAGTCGCAACCCGTCTACACAGACAATCCTATATATTTCAAACTTTGCATTTATATTCTTTGCATTGTCCCGCATATAGGAAAAATATAGCTGTAACAAACAAAAATGATTAAAGTAGTAGTGGAGCAAAAACTATCGAGTTGAAAAATTTTATTTTTGGAAATGTATATCAAACAAAACTTGGCGCTAGGCCGCTTAAGGACTTCAACTTCAAAAAAATAACTGCCCTTATATGAATAAGTTGTAACACACGCTCGACCTTATGTTTTTCCTTGTATAAATCATTTTTATTTCTTTTTATCTGTTGTAATAATAACGGATACATAACGTTTATTTTCTTCAAAGCAATGAAGCCATTATTATTGTATGTTATTATCTTTTTGTTAAACATTATTCTGTAAGTGTCAGTGGAATTCGATCGGCTTTGGGTTATCATCTTGCTTCGATTTTTGTTTTTTGTTTTGCTTTATGTAAGTTTATCATCCCAAACAGGTTTTAACCTCGTGATTTTTATTGTTCCTCTCAATTTTGATTGTAATGTAGAAGAAGTTTAATACTAGTATTCAGTTTATTTAATCATTTTTTTTTCTAAGTTAACGTCTGTAGTCTTGTCAACGGAGTAAATAATTTACGACGTTTCAGAAGTATGTATCTACTTTCGTTATCAAGTGATAAACCTAGAGATGAAAAATATAAAAGTTCAACATTTAACTTAGTAGCCTACGAATATGTCAATATTGCCAGTAATCCTAACTAATTACGCATTACAGAATGAATGTATTGCTATTTAAAAAATACATCTGCAAGTCCTAAAGTAATGTGTATGTTTACAAAGTTTCCAATTTAAAACAAATTTGTTGTACATTACGACGATGCTGTTAGTATCAATAGGAGTATGTTTCATTATAAGACGCGTGATCAAGAAAGATTGGAATTTGTTTGTCTTTTAATAGTAAATATATGAAAATCCAAAAATATCGGAATTTTACAACAATTCAAAAGTAATAAGTTCCAATAAGATCAAGTAAAAACGTACGACCCTAATAAGGCGTACTTAAAAATATTAAAAATGTAACCTAACTCCCCGACATTTTGTATAACAAAACCTCTTAAACTCCTTCCTCCTTGGGATTTCCAAGTTCCTCCTACGGTTATTTTTTACATAAAAGTACAGTTTTTCTTAACAATGGTATTAAAACTAACCTTGAGAAAGAATACTTAGTTAAACATTAACGTTTATATAAATTAGAAAACGCTATAAACCAGTTACCTACACGGATTGGGGAGGGGGGAGGGAGAGCGCGTGTCAGCCATTCTGTACAATCCAAGGTCAAGATCAACACTTAAGATCAATCAACAATCACATTTGTTTAGATTGTTTATCTTATCTTATGGTCAATCGTAATTTCAGGTTTCGGAAATTTGTGTCATCTTCAGTGGAATGTATTTAAATAATATGTGCATACAATAAAATCAATTCAGTATTTTATTACAATAGGAATTTTTTTCTCTGCTATTTAAAGGCGATTCGGTCTTCTAAATAAAGAAGGAAGAAAAAAGATAACATATCTCAAGACTTCAATTACTTTAATAGCCACAGAGTCGAAAGAGAACAAGAATTGGTCAAGAGAGAAATAATTATTATAAGAATGATGAAAGAACGGGATCTAACCTAAGATTACGTGAAAAACAAGTGTAAATCCACCTCCCATCTCTTTGGAGAGTACCAAGTTGTACTCACTATAGTGAGCCCCTGAGGGTCAACAGTAGGTCTAAATATTTTCTGTACCGATCACAAAGTCAGTAGCACAATAGAATAGTGTATGTGTCCATCAACTCTCTGATTTTTATTTGTCATTTATACGTAGAATGTAGAAAAATTAGTTAAAATAATTGTTCATATTTTTTTTAAAATATAGAGTTCACTAAGATTCGAATCTAGACGGCAATATTTCGGGAAATAATTTCATAGCTAAAAATGAGATAAAAACTTCACCTAAACATAGGCCTCGGTCTGTAAACGCTTCGTTTCCCCGACGGTCAGCCATTTTGTATTTTTTTAAAAGACATTGTTGCTTTAGAAGTAGATAAGAAATTGAGTGAAGATTTGGTGTTCGCATTAATTATGTAAACTTTTACCAGTATTCCAGAACACCAAAAATTTATTTTGAACATTTTCAAAATGGCGGACATTTAAAATATTTAAAATATTGTCAAATATTTCGAAAAACAACACTTTTCCTATTTTAACGAAAAACAAAACACATTTTTTTTTAATTTTATTAATTTTTTTTCTGTAGTTCAAAAGATTAAAGAAAAACCGAGTTATCAACAAAAACCTGAAAATTTAATTTCTTGGTAATTGTCTACAACACCCAAGTATAGATTAAAAACAAAAATATTTTAATTTCGAACATTTTTATCCCTAAATCGTTTGTAATTTAGACATTAAGAATCAAAAAACGATTTTCGCATTGTAGTTCTTTTATTGGCTTCATTCACATATAATTTAAATTTTTCTAATACTGTAATTGTGTTTTTCGATTACATTTGTTTTGTTGTTTTACAATTTTTTTTTCTCCAAAAACTACAATAGATACGGGGTTCTGGAACTTAATTTTAACACTTTTTCAGGTCACAAAACGTAGGCCTATAGGAGCACCAATATTTCGTCGTAATTTACACCCCGTGAATTTCAATATGATCACATATTAACGGTGGATAAAAATTTCGATCGAAATCTTTCCCTAGCCATAATCGTTAAAATAAAAAAATTTGGAGATAAAATTTAACAGAATACAAAAAGTTTTGTTTTTTTAGTTCATCTTGATAATCACCAAGAAATTAAATTTTCAGGTTTTTGTCGATAACTCGGTTATCTTTTGAGCTAGAGATAGAAAAAGGTGTTTTGATATTCATTAAAAGTGGAAAACCGTTGCTGTGTGAGATAATCGACATTAAACATTTTAAACATCAGCCATTTAGAAAATATACAAATTAAAGTATTGGTTTTCTGGTATACTGGTAATAGTTTACATAAACAATGCAAATCTTCACCCAATTTCTTATCTATTTCCAAAGATATGCTGTCTTTTTAAAAAGACAAAATGGCCGACAGTTGGGAAACAAGTGTTTCCAGGCCTATGTTTATATCAACTATTTATCTTATTTTTTTGAATAGAATCATTTCCAGAGAGATTGCCGTAAAGGGCCGAATCAAGAGCCTAACAAATTATATTTTAAAATGGTGTCTCTGTCAATCTGTACAGTGGTTTGATGTTGGTATATTCTGGTTATATCTGGATTTTGAAATTTTGTCGTAAGAGATAATCGTAAAATTCTGATTTACAAAAACACCTCTAACTTTGGCACACCGTATGTCATTCTAAATCACACTTTTTTTTTACCCAGAACGCTTAAAAACTGATATTTCTTTGTAAAAATAAACACGATTTTATTTGACCCTTCATGAAACTTTGTCTAGAATAAGTGCAAGTAAGGGAATGAAAAGGACATCCCTTACTAGATTTATATGTCATTTACACCACCCGACTATTGAGCCATTGAATTGTTTTGGCCCCATGTGTTATTATGGTCAATATATATGCTGACATATTAGCTGAAGATGGTGTCTCAAAGCTACCGTTACGATGGGTGGTTAATCTATCTATCTATCAATAAGCTGTCTATTAACATTGCGAATACTTTTATTTTCTTTCATGTTTTGAAATAAAAGGTAATATTATACTTGGTATGGTGCCTCGTTAACACTGTTCTTAAACCTTTGTCGGTTACTCAGAGGTTATAGTCCTAAACATGTAGGGCACGGGGTAATTAATGTCTCTTGTTGTCGGAGTCATATTATGTAAGTCTCTAAAAGCTTCAGTAAAATGTACTTGTTATCATCTCTCCAAAAAATACCGATTAGTGAATTATCACGAATAAAATCGGCAATGAACCTGTAATAAAAACATAATAACTAAAAATCAGCTCTACCGATTTCCTTCCAATTTTATGTTAAAATAATGTTCCAAACCCTTGAGCGAAATCGGAAATTCAGCATTCGGGACAAATTACCAAAACATAGAAATTACCGTTTAACCACCGTCATTATAAGTTCGATTTTAATAAAATACTATTTACTCCGTGTAAGCGATTATATCACAAGCGAAGGAAAAATCAGCTTGTGTTTAGCTTGAAGTTTAGGTCTTTTTAAATATTATAAATATTTTGTCAAAGACAGTGTACATGATTTATTTTCATTTTTTGTTTTGAAAATACCGAACTGACATTCTGGTGAAGAATAGTTTTGGGGTAACTGGGAAATTTTGTGAAATGTTTATGGGCCCTTTATAATAGATGAAAATATCTGTTTTTAATAACCTCTTAATTTGACCACTTCAACAATGAAGTCATGTTTCAAAATTAAAAATTGCCGTATCCATGGATATAGTTTAGTATTTAAAAGTTTATAAAATCTTAAAGTTTAGGTCAATTTAAATTTGCTTCTGTTGTGTCTAAATTTAAATGATTCTATGTAATTGTAATTAAATCTAATGTGTATAGAAATTACTCCGCAATCAAAAATTATTACAGTTACAATTACAAGATCCTAGAGCATATAATAAATATTTATTGTAAATTAAATAAACGATGTTCAACTTAATACATTAAGGGCTTGAATAACTGAGCTTCCAGGAGCAAATAAATTACTGGTAGTTTCCACCCAAAAGAAAATAAACAAATTGGCATAGTACTAAAAATCATTGATTGTCTGCAACAGCAAATAAACGAATTGGCATAGTACTAAAAATCATTGATGTCTGCAACAGAAAATAAACGAATTGGCTTAGTATTAAAAATCATTGATTGTCTGCAACAGAAAATAAACGAATTGGCATAGTATTAAAAATCATTGATTGTCTGCAACAGAAAATAAACGAATTGGCATAGTACTAAAAATCATTGATTGTCTGCAACAGAAAATAAACGAATTGGCATAGTATTAAAAATCATTGATTGTCTGCAACAGAAAATAAACGAATTGGCATATTATTAAAAATCATTGATTGTCTGCAACAGAAAATAAACGAATTGGCATAGTACAAAAAAATCATTGATTGTCTGCAACAGAAAATAAACGAATTGGCATAGTACAAAAAATCATTGATCGTCTGCAACAGAAAATAAACCAATTGGCATCGTACTCAAAATTACTGATTCTCTGCAACAGAAAATAAACTTATTGGCATCGTACTCAAAATTACTGATTCTCTGCAACAGAAAATAAACTTATTGGCATCGTACTCAAAATTACTGATTCTCTGCAACAGAAAATAAACTTATTGGCATCGTACTCAAAATTACTGATTCTCTGCAACAGAAAATAAACCAATTGGCATCGTACTAAAAATTACTGATTCTCTGCAACAGAAAATAAACCAATTGGCATCGTACTAAAAATCATTTATCGTCTGCAACAGAAAATAAACCAATTGGCATCGTACTAAAAATCATTTATCGTCTGCTACAGAAAATAAACCAATTGGCATAGTACTAAAAATCATTTATCGTCTGCAACAGAAAATAAACCAATTGGCATCGTACTAAAAATCATTTATTGTCTGCAACAGAAAATAAACCAATTGGCATTGTACTAAAAATCATTGATCGTCTGCAACAGAAAATAAACTTATTGGCATCGTACTCAAAATTACTGATTCTCTGCAACAGAAAATAAACCAATTGGCATCGTACTCAAAACTACTGATTCTCTGCAACAGAAAATGAACGAATTGGCATCGTACTAAAAATCATTGATCGTCTGCAACAGGAAATAAACCAATTGGCATCGTACTCAAAATTACTGATTGTCTGCAACAGAAAATAAACTTATCGGTATCGTACTCAAAATTACTGATTGTCTGCAACAGAAAATAAACTTATTGGCATCGTACTCAAAATTACTGATAGTCTCAAACAGAAAATAAACCAGTTATTATAATCTGTGATCAGTATTTCAATAAATTTTCAGTTGTCTTAGATATATATTTGTTTGATTTATTTATTATTACTATCTTTAATTCTTTAAGCTCTGTAGAAAGAAACAAACATATTGATTGTGGAAAAAATATAAACGGTGCGTAATAATACGTAACGTCAACAAAAATATAATTTTGGTAGCCGTCAATCTAAAATTTCACGTTAACCATGACGCCATCTCTTAAAAAAATGCTTAAAAAAGGAGCTAAAAATATATTCTCAGCTTAAAAGCGTATTTGATTCATATCGAGCTTTTGAGACAGTTTTAAGAAAAAGTTATGTGATGGGTAAACAAAAAATCGGTGTCAAGTTTTTTGTGGATGTACCATTTGAGGCCTCTTGTGTCCAAAAAAAATCATTTTTTAATAATGTACGTCTATCGAGTGTGCAGTTCTCTATAGCCCGGGTGGAATGATTTTAATAAAATTTGGAGTGTGAGCAGTAGTATTTTATTGTATTCAGCCTTTAAGACATTCTTCAAGTTCGGAAATCGCTCTCTTGTATTAAAGGTTTTTATTATACCTTTAATACAGTACAATCACTGCATAAACTACCATTAATTATTTGAGGTACTCTTTAATTGTTTTTAGTATCTTCACGGTGTATTAAACAAGTTGATGGATGCCATCATGATATCCAGCACCATTATACAATGTGTTGTATTACTCATGTCGGTTACACCTAACTAGCGTTGTAGATAATGTATTAAATAGGCTGTACTCTGATGTCAGTGTATCGGTCCTTTCGGACCAGGAAACTGTACTTTCTGGGCTCGTGTTGTTGATTAAACACTGCCGGATCACTTAAAATACAAAATAACATATTATTGAAAGGTAGGGATTCGAAATGACTTGTTTGACAAATTAGCTATTTGTAACACTAAAGATGCAGAGTTAGTATACCATTACATTCAAAATTCAAAAAAATAGATGTGTGTGTGTGTGTGTATTTTGTGTGTCACGCAAGAATAGGTGACATATTATTGAAAAACAAATTTAACAATATTTTTTAATTTGACCCAATATTATTGCATTGTCATCTAGTTCTCAGCTATGTTCAATATTTCAAGTTCTAGACAATCAGGAAGTTAGTTTGAAATATATTACAAAATTTGTGTATGTACCCGCCAAAGCGAGTTAAATAAAATGAAGGCTACTAGTACTCGATACTCGAATAGCTTCAGGATTGGAAGAGAACAAAATTTGGTCAAGCGAGACCTAATAGGAAAGATGATAAAGTAGGATGTAGCTAAACCAAGACTACAATATAGAAAGTGTAGTTCCAGCTATGTTCCTCAGATTCTCCATACCTTACTCACTATAGTGAGCCTCAGGGGGTAGTCCCATAACAAGAATCCCAAGGGAACCTAGTTGGATCTAACCTTTTTATTTAGTTTTGGGTTAAATCCCCCATCTTTTATCTTTCTTATCTAGTCTCTCTAGACCAATTCTTGATCTCTTTCGACACTGACTTTTTTCTTCTCTTTTTGCATTGGGAACATATTGCTGAAGCTCTGTTGGCCTCCGGCACTTCGGCCTATTGTGCTCCCCTTTCTTTATTCACTTTACACCGACCCCAGTGCCTCTAATAAGCTCTAGGATCTTGTATAGTAGAACAGCCCTAAGAAGGCACTTGTGCCCGGTGCGGGGCGGCAGAGGAAGAGGTGGATTATGTCGGAAAATAACACCGTTCCACAAACATTAACTTTGCCTCCGAATCGCCAGCTACCTGACAATTGCCCTCCTTGAGAGAACCTAACGTTTACTTCGAGAATAGTACAGCGTTTTCACCCGAACTGCGAAGTGCCTTCTTAGGCCTGTTACACTATACAGAGTATTCTTGTTAAAATTTATGTCTGGTACAATGATTTTGTAAATAAGATAGCGTGGAAAATCACCATTAAAATAACGGAGGTTGTGTTACTTTTTGGATTTTAAATAAAGGATTATTTTACAAAATCATATAATAAAATGTAAGCACAAAATGTAAGATCGAAAAGTTGGTTTCTTGGGCCTTGTAGGAAATATTAAATTGTATTGATAGATCATACACAGTCTTACCTAGTAGACTAAGTTTGTGTAAAACCGTAGTTACACAGATTTTCTAAACCTCGTAATTGTGTATATCACTACTTTCTTGACGTCGGCTAGATCCAAAGGCCTTTGGAGATATATATATATTAAAAAGTATTCACTCGCTTCGCTCGTGTTAATGTCTTACCCCTGACGTGTTAGAAATTTTAAATAAGTTATGTGCCGGACCTCGTAAGTTACTCACATGAAAGGTTAGCGTTTAAAATTACATTTTTTAAAAATAACTTCGCTATTTATCATCTTAGAGAGGTGGAGTCGGTACTTTTACATCTAGAATTGAAATCTATTTTTTTTTCTAATTTAGTGTGTTATAAGTTGAATAATATACGAGATATGATCAAAAAACTGTTTAAAATGGCTACCATTTATAAATCCGTCCCTGCCTCTAACGATTATTATAAAATTTGTTAAAAGGAGGTAAACAAAAGTATTAAACGTCATTCCAAACAATGTCGGTAGGTGAGCTATTGATTAAAAAATCAAAAAATGTAGGTCATGGAAATATTATAAAACACGTTATTCCTCAAAAACGGCTGTGCCAATTTCGTTCCAATTTTGGTAAAATGTGAATATTAATTATTGAAACTAGTGTGAACTATCTCAATTAAAAGAGAAATATTATTCAGGAATAAATGACTAAAACCAAAAATGAATAGTCACGGCTGTTGTTTTGAGGGCGTAATGTTGTCAAATAATTCCCTCCCCACCACGATAATCCATACTGCAACCTTGAGTTTGCAAAAGCAAAATATGGTTTGTAAAATCGATAACGGTCTTATAAACGTAAAAAATAAAATTTCCCTAAAGTCAAAATCAATTCCGCTCGTAATTTGTTAACATGAAGCTTCTAATTTAGATTACCATCAAAATTTACCTTAAGATAACAAATGCTATCAAATGTTTTTACACATACAATTAGTACATACATTGAATACACTACTTGAAATAGATTTGACAAACGTCTTAAATAGTTTTTCTTACATAAAATTTCCAATGAACCCGTGTATGTCCATGTCACTTTAGAAAGAATGACGTAGGTGTGAGCTTAGTTCCGTACTATATGATCCGCAAATGCAGTCATTAATACTAAAAAAAAGAATATAACGTAATGCAGATCCCTGTGGGACTCCCGAATTATTAACAATAGAGCACTTAAGTGGAACACTCTCTATATATTTTATAAAAATATATCTTTAAATAAATAGTGCAAAAACATTGCACAAACTTTCTCACAAACCAAATAAAAACAATCAGAAATTAATGGTAGTGGCCTACCAAAAAAACTCAGTTCGGTAGTTGTCAATCAAAAGATTAAATTGAATTCATGAATGCCAACTTTGAAAAAGTATTGCAATAACGACCTAAGCTTGCTTCCCTTATGCAAAAACCACTTCCACAGAGCAAAATGTATTAGATTAAAAACCAGCTGCTAATGAGGGCCGTCAAAGCCAGTTTTCGTTTTATGCCATTCCTGAACATTTTTTACTTGAGATTTTCCACACATGTTTGTGTCATTAAATTTCACTAACATTTGAATGAGATCAGTAGAGACGATTTTGAGATAATATAACAACTTTTATAACAGCTCCAAAGCCAGTTTTTTGTTTTAGCTATTACTTACGAATTAAAATGTTTGAGAGAGGTGACCATTACCTCCTGTTTGGATCCTTAATGTACAATTTAACAGAATGTGTTAAAAATCGTAGAGCCGGAATTTTATGATTTTATCTTATGGTATCCTCAAATATTATGTTAACGACGGAATTTTAAAAAAATCTAAAATTGTTGGAAGCCGATGAAGACCTATGGAAGTTAACTGGATAAATGGGAAGCTCCATGCTTTTATTTTTAGGCGTGTGGGTTTCCAAATATGTTAGTTGTTGAAGTAAAATGTATTTTCACCGTTTTAGTGCATTTTGAAATAAAAGCGAGTTTTAAAAAAAAGTTTTAATATTTTTATATTGTTTTCCTCGTTTATTTGCAAGAAACTCATCCATTATCCATTCTTTTGACTTTGTGCAACGCAAATTTCCAAGAACATCGTTCCTCAGCCTTGTGTGAAGTGAATTCCCGCTAAAAGACTTATACGTCCCGTCCACACGCAAATAAACAAACATTCTTCTCACCAAAGTCTTTGATTTGATTTTTTGACGTGTGTTTATGTTGAGACGTTTGGAAGAATTGCACTTCCTGTTTTGGTTTGAAAGAAGAACCGTCTTATTTGGCGTAGAGTTTATACAAAAAGGTTTACAATATCTATCAAGGAAAGTTTTAAATTAAATAAGTCATGGTCCACAATCAGATTATTTAAAATGTTTTCTTAATTTTGTGAGAACTATATCATTACAGTAGATCTCGAATGTGTTCAACAGTCAATAAATTGGACTTGTAAACACATGTGTCTACTAAAAAGCGAGTAACTTGAAACTAAAATATTTTTACACCAAGATGTTACAAAATAATACCGTAGCTACTGTACACTTGAACAAAACACAACTAAAAAGCGAAATAGCATGTTAATGCTTTACGGGTGGTTTGCTTTTTCCATTGTGATTGTAATTTACCATTCATTCTGATTACATTCGCATTCGATGGTGATTTTTTGTTGTTTAAAAGCGAAAAACTTCGCGGTCCTCATCAACTTTTCAAAAAAAGTAACAAGAGAATATAAAATAAAGATCCCTCGAATACTCTAATAGAGTCAGGGTCAGATAAGAACAAGAGGTGGTCAAGAGAGGCATTATTTAAAAAAAAAAAGAATGAGAAGGTATTCACTCAAGACTCCATGAAAAAACGTGTAGATTCAACTAGGGTCCCTAAGAGTTAGCCACTGAGGGTCAGTGGTATGTAGCCTCTGAAGGATAAGGAGATGGTTTTCGACACAACGCCAGACCCCCACTCATAAGAAGAAAGGGGAACAAGTGAATACATACAGCGATGTATATAAATTCTGAAATGTTGAATCATTTATTTTTAAAGCTGTTCTTTATCACCGACAATGATGGGCTCGGTGGCTGGTGACCCAATCGTTGAAAGCATAAACGATCCGATTACTGTTTATAGTTAACTCTAATTTCTTGAAACATATTTACAAGCTACATGTCATAATATTTCAAAGAAAGATACATCTTCAGCTTAGTTGCACAGAATCATATACTTAAATTTAGGTTTCATTTCGTATTGCATAAAAGAAATTATGTATTATCAGTTCCTCCCCCAGGGAACAAGTGAGGTTTCGATCAAATGGGATGTCTAGTTACCAGTTTCTCCCCCAGGGAACAAGTGAGGTTTCGATCAAATGGGATGTCTAGTTACCAGTTAATCCCCCAGGGAACAAGTGAGGTTTCGATCAAATGGGATGTCTAGTTACCAGTTTCTCCCTGGGAACAAGTGAGGTTTCGATCAAATGGGATATCTAGTTACCAGTTTCTCCCTGGAAACAAGTGAGGTTTCGATCAAATGGGATGTCTAGTTACCAGTTTCTCCCTGGGAACAAGTGAGGTTTCGATCAAATGGGATGTCTAGTTACCAGTTTCTCCCTGGGAACAAGTGAGGTTTCGATCAAATGGGATATCTCGTTACCAGTTTCTCCCTGGGAACAAGTGAGGTTTCGATCAAATGGGATGTCTAGTTACCAGTTTCTCCCTGGGAACAAGTGAGGTTTCGATCAAATGGGATGTCTAGTTACCAGTTTCTCCCTGGGAACAAGTGAGGTTTCGATCAAATGGGATATCTAGTTACCAGTTTCTCCCTGGGAACAAGTGAGGTTTCGATCAAATGGGATATCTAGTTACCAGTTTCTCCCTGGGAACAAGTGAGGTTTCGATCAAATGGGATGTCTAGTTACCAGTTTCTCCCTGAGAACAAGTGAGGTTTCGATCAAATGGGATATCTAGTTACCAGTTTCTCCCTGGGAACAAGTGAGGTTTCGATCAAATGGGATGTCTAGTTACCAGTTTCTCCCCCAGGGAACAAGTGAGGTGTCGATCTAGTAGGATGTCTAGTTACCAGTTCCTCCCTGGGAACAAGTGAGGTGTCGATCTAGTAGGATGTCTAGTTACCAGTTCCTCCCCCAGGGAACAAGTGAGGTGTCCATCTAATGGGATGTCTAGTTACCAGTTCCTCCCTGGGAACAAGTGAGGTGTCGATCTAATGGGATGTCTAGTTACCAGTTCCTCCCCCAGGGAACAAGTGAGGTGTCGATCTAGTAGGATGTCTAGTTACCAGTTCCTCCCTGGGAACAAGTGAGGTGTCGATCTAGTAGGATGTCTAGTTACCAGTTCCTCCCCCAGGGAACAAGTGAGGTGTCCATCTAATGGGATGTCTAGTTACCAGTTCCTCCCTGGGAACAAGTGAGGTGTCGATCTAATGGGATGTCTAGTTACCAGTTCCTCCCTGGGAACAAGTGAGGTTTCGATCTAGTGGGATGTCTAAGTTACCAGTTCCTCCCCCAGGGAACAAGTGAGGTGTCCATCTAATGGGATGTCTAGTTACCAGTTCCTCCCCCAGGGAACAAGTGAGGTGTCCATCTAATGGGATGTCTAGTTACCAGTTCCTCCCTGGGAACAAGTGAGGTGTCCATCTAATGGGATGTCTAGTTACCAGTTCCTCCCTGGGAACAAGTGAGGTGTCCATCTAATAGGATGTCTAGTTACCAGTTCCTCCCCCAGGGAACAAGTGAGGTGTCCATCTAATGGGATGTCTAGTTACCAGTTCCTCCCTGGGAACAAGTGAGGTGTCCATCTAATGGGATGTCTAGTTACCAGTTCCTCCCTGGGAACAAGTGAGGTGTCGATCTAATGGGATGTCTAGTTACCAGTTCCTCCCTGGGAACAAGTGAGGTTTCGATCTAGTGGGATGTCTAGTTACCAGTTCCTCCCCCAGGGAACAAGTGAGGTGTCCATCTAATGGGATGTCTAGTTACCAGTTCCTCCCCCAGGGAACAAGTGAGGTGTCCATCTAATGGGATGTCTAGTTACCAGTTCCTCCCTGGGAACAAGTGAGGTGTCCATCTAATGGGATGTCTAGTTACCAGTTCCTCCCTGGGAACAAGTGAGGTTTCGATCTAGTGGGATGTCTAGTTACCAGTTCCTCCACCAGGGAACAAGTGAGGTGTCCATCTAATGGGATGTCTAGTTACCAGTTCCTCCCCCAGGGAACAAGTGAGGTGTCCATCTAATGGGATGTCTAGTTACCAGTTCCTCCCTGGGAACAAGTGAGGTTTCGATCTAGTGGGATGTCTAGTTACCAGTTCCTCCCTCAGGGATCAAGTGAGGTGTCGATCTAGTGGGATGTCTAGTTACCAGTTCCTCCCCTAGGGAACAAGTGAGGTGTCGATCTAGTGGGATGTCTAGTTACCAGTTCCTCCCCTAGGAACAAGTGAGGTGTCGATCTAGTGGGATGTCTAGTTACCAGTTCCTCCCCCAGGGAACAAGTGAGGTGTCGATCAAATGGGATATCTAGTTACCAGTTTCTCCCTGGGAACAAGTGAGGTTTCGATCAAATGGGATATCTAGTTACCAGTTTCTCCCTGGGAACAAGTGAGGTTTCGATCAAATGGGATGTCTAGTTACCAGTTTCTCCCTGGGAACAAGTGAGGTTTCGATCAAATGGGATATCTAGTTACCAGTTTCTCCCTGGGAACAAGTGAGGTTTCGATCAAATGGGATGTCTAGTTACCAGTTTCTCCCCCAGGGAACAAGTGAGGTGTCGACCTAGTAGGATGTCTAGTTACCAGTTCCTCCCTGGGAACAAGTGAGGTGTCGATCTAGTAGGATGTCTAGTTACCAGTTCCTCCCCCAGGGAACAAGTGAGGTGTCCATCTAATGGGATGTCTAGTTACCAGTTCCTCCCTGGGAACAAGTGAGGTGTCGATCTAATGGGATGTCTAGTTACCAGTTCCTCCCCCAGGGAACAAGTGAGGTGTCGATCTAGTAGGATGTCTAGTTACCAGTTCCTCCCTGGGAACAAGTGAGGTGTCGATCTAGTAGGATGTCTAGTTACCAGTTCCTCCCCCAGGGAACAAGTGAGGTGTCCATCTAATGGGATGTCTAGTTACCAGTTCCTCCCTGGGAACAAGTGAGGTGTCGATCTAATGGGATGTCTACTTACCAGTTCCTCCCTGGGAACAAGTGAGGTTTCGATCTAGTGGGATGTCTAAGTTACCAGTTCCTCCCCCAGGGAACAAGTGAGGTTTCGATCAAATGGGATGTCTAGTTACCAGTTTCTCCCTCAGGGAACAAGTGAGGTGTCGATCTAATGGGATGTCAAGTTACCAGTTCCTCCCCCAGGGAACAAGTGAGGTGTCGATCTAGTGGGATGTCTAGTTACCAGTTCCTCCCCCAGGGAACAAGTGAGGTGTCGATCTAGTGGGATGTCTAGTTACCAGTTCCTCCCCCAGGGAACAAGTGAGGTGTCGATCTAGTGGGATGTCTAGTTACCAGTTCCTCCCCCAGGGAACAAGTGAGGTGTCGATCTAGTAGGATGTCTAGTTACCAGTTCCTCCCCCAGGGAACAAGTGAGGTGTCGATCTAGTAGGATGTCTAGTTACCAGTTCCTCCCCCAGGGAACAAGTGAGGTGTCAATCTAGTGGGATGTCTAGTTACCAGTTCCTCCCCCAGGGAACAAGTGAGGTGTCGATCTAGTGGGATGTCTAGTTACCAGTTCCTCCCCCAGGGAACAAGTGAGGTGTCGATCTAGTAGGATGTCTAGTTACCAGTTCCTCCCCCAGGGAACAAGTGAGGTGTCGATCTAGTAGGATGTCTAGTTACCAGTTCCTTCCCCAGGGAACAAGTGAGGTGTCGATCTAATGGGATGTCTAGTTACCAGTTCCTCCCTGGGAACAAGTGAGGTTTCGATCAAATGGGATGTCTAGTTACCAGTTCCTCCCCCAGGGAACAAGTGAGGTGTCGATCTAGTAGGATGTCTAGTTACCAGTTCCTCCCCCAGGGAACAAGTGAGGTGTCGATCTAGTAGGATGTCTAGTTACCAGTTCCTCCCCCAGGGAACAAGTGAGGTGTCGATCTAATGGGATGTCTAGTTACCAGTTCCTCCCTGGGAACAAGTGAGGTGTCGATCTAATGGGATGTCTAGTTACCAGTTCCTCCCCCAGGGAACAAGTGAGGTGTCGATCTAGTAGGATATCTAGTTACCAGTTCCTCCCCCAGGGAACAAGTGAGGTGTCGATCTATTTGGATGTATAGTAGCAAGTTGAAATTGTAGCAATAATAACCGATAAAATCAAATAGCAGATAAGTGTGCTGAGTTAAAGAAAATTTACTTATAAAATTTTAAAATGTAAGTAAATACGAAAGTCGAGGTCGTCAACACCAACGCTCTAGTAATTAGAGCCCGCCATCACCTGAACCAATGGATATTAACTTAGAATGTGAAAACTTTGAAGCATTAAACGATGAAATGAGAAGAAGACTTAAAGAATTGAGGTTCTGTCCTTTCACCCATAGATCTATACATTGGGTCCCCACAAATAACCGTGTAGTAGTAAATACCGTAATATTTCTTCAAGATAAAGAGAAATCCTGAACTAGGTCCTCATCAAATGATATAATGACTTAGACTAGAGCGAAGCGAGTTTCTTATTTAATAAATATTGGAACCTTGACCATAGTCATTAAGAACTCGTTGTCATGCAAAAAATTCATACTTCTTATTTGTAATGTAAATTTCTTTCCTTGTGAGACTTTGCGTGACAAAGTTTTTGCAGTAATTTTGTCATCAAAACGAGGAAAAACATACCAATAGGCCTGCATTTGTCACAACTGAAGAAATATGTATTACGATGATAACCTTTCGTTGATCTAGTTGTTTGTATTGTTATTCTAATTAGCTGTTATTAAATTTGTTAAATTGGTTGTTGTTGGTAACGAATGTTGAAAATGTTTAAAATTTCAAGCTACGAGGAATGTCTTACCATGGGATAAGTTACCAAGGATTTTCAGAGGTGAACTTACGGTCACCTCGGTTCATCGCGGTTGGGATCTTGGTTGAGGTTTGAGTCCTTTAAACAATCTTGGTTACAGCAGCGCTATTTCATGTCACCAACCTGAGTACGAACAACACGGTATCTAGAAGTCAGTGTACATCTCTGACCTCCTCCTCTGACAGAAAGCGTAGGAAGTGGCGGACTGTGTGTGTGTGTGTGTGTGTGTGTGTGTGTGTGTGTGTGTGTGTGTGTGTGTGTGTGTGTGTGTGTGTGTGTGTGTGTGTAGTGTCGGCAGCTCTACCAGAATGGAGTGCTCCGAGTTTATTTAACTATATTGATTCAAGTTTATCTAAACGAAATGTCGAGCGACCTACGGTAAATGGCGTTGGGATTCTGCCTGTGAGTTCAGGACGGCATAATAATATATATCCAAAGGTGTGACTCGAATTTAGACAATACGTCTAATTTCAACTACCCATACTTAACTCATTGTTATGTCAAGTTTTTTGGTAAATTTGAGTATTAAGTTTCCCAAACTCATTAAAGCTAGTTAATCAAGAGTGAAGTTGGGTTAGGCCGGAATAAGGGTATCAAGACCTCATTTAGTGTGAGTGACCACGTTTTCCTTAGCCTAGGTCTATCGTAGGTTAGTATAACCCCGAGTTCAAGGTATTTCCCACTAAGCAACGCTATCATGTTGCAGCGGTAACAATCCCATTGCTGTTGATAGGATTCACATTGGAAGCGACAGCTGATTTGTAAGTTTCTTTATGCTTAGCTTATTTTAAATTTTTTGGTCTGTCAAAAACTCAGTTCAAAAATTTTAAATCAAACCATATCACAACAGACACATTGCCGAGTTTTAACCATGTGCAAAAAATTGTAATGATCGCTCTAAGAGTTTTCGAAATACAGTCTTAGTTAAATGACGATTTCAACCCTCTGCCAATTAATAAACTATGTTACTTTTAATCTTCCACGTTGATATGAACCGTCATAATAAATAATACTAATCTCGAATTTTTAACTCGTTAAAAACAAGGGACTATCGCGTATAACTGTTGTTGATTTCATTACCATATGATATTCCTCAGTTTCATTTCTAGTTACGTTATTTCCACGTTAGTTTGGCCCATTAGTAAAATGATGATGAAGGCGGTTATAATCTGTTTATACTAATGCCAAACATATGTGCAACTAAAGAAGCCAAAAGGTTAGACTGGTTCACTTAAAAATGTTGAATGAAGAGTCATTATGATCGAAGATGCGAGAAAATATCAAGGTAGAGATGAAGTTATCGTCAGAACAGAGATGACAGTCTCTGCGCACAGAATTTGTCATACTCAATTGGAAACAATTTGGATGTCGATAGGTGCAGTAATGGTCTTGGCCAGGATACCACTAATTAACTTTCTGCTATAGATACGTATAGAGTTTTACAAAGCAGACAATTCATAAGTGAACCACGATGTGTTAATGTCAAGGCTATAATAAAGACAGCAGCGAGAAGTAGGCTCCACGTGCGATGGCAATAACTTTAGGCAGAAGAAGACTGTGGTAGTTGGACTTACTAGTTAACTCCAGACGCTAACAATTGACTGGATATGAAACGCTAGATAAAAGATGAACAATGGCGAAAACTAGACCTCACATTAACATGATCCTGTAAAAATAGCGGCCGGTCAAACAAACAAAATGGGCAACTTACTTCGGATTTTTATTCGTGAAAAATAATAAGGTAACACAACGTTCAGAAATTTCTTTAGTATATTGTGTTGAAAATTATGCAGGTAAATTAATACTTTACATTTCAATGCCAACATTGCATGGTACAGTGTGACTAAAATTGACATTATGAAGTCAGGTCACAGCATTATACCAGTTTTATACAACTATGTAAAGTAATGTGTACTTTAGATCTTACCGCAGCTATTCCTACAACAAATGTTCAAAGTGTCTTCCCTCCCCAGGTTCACAGTGTAGCATAGTTGGGTTCAAACAGAAACGAAAATAATAGAAAAAGGATTTAATATAATTTAATAAATTTAGCAACGTTTGAATAAACTATAAAAAGCTCCGTTTGCAGTTTTGAAGTAAGAATCACATGGTGGTCAGAAAGGATGAGAGACGCGGGAGCAGGCCAAGGGTCGGTTCTCTCCAGGTGCCGCTACGGGTTGGTTATTCCCGACGCCCATGATTTTCTTTTTATTTATTTCCCTAAAATTGTAATCCTTAAATTTAAATGTGGGGTCGTAGGTTTTTCACCACAGAATATTCCAATAATTGTAAAGAGATATAAAACTGTTTGTAGAACTTTAGGTTTAGTAACTTTTGTAATGTTTCGTTTAAACCTGCATTTTTCTTGACTTTGTACCTGAAATCACGATTTGTGCCATCCTAGATTTTCGGTTGACGTGATCACTCAACCTGCCAACTGGGAATTCCTGGATCCATCTCGAGAGGTTCTAAAACAGCAAGAGGCGTCACAACAGTGTGCCAATCTGTGGTAGTAATTATCCATAATATCCAACAGTTTCCTTCGATATTAACAGCGCTACTTCTGTCATACGATTTCTCAGTTCTTCCACTGGTTTAGTATGTTAAGTTTGGCTTTTAATTGTCGAATATGATTAAAGAGTTCTTTTTTATTTTCTAATTAAATGACTCCTTAATAGTACATTTTGAGCATCTGACTATTTATATAAACCATTCAACGTTACCAAAAGAACAGATATTAAAAATTATGATTGTGTTCTCTTTATGAGGCTGTGGGTCGAACAGTTGTAATTTTGTGAGTGTAATTCAGAATGCGCTAGTGTGGAAGGAGTTGGAGCAAGCAATCAGCATTATTTTTTTTATTTCGTAGGAGAGGTGGAAAATCTTCAAAAGACAAAGGAAAAATCTTACTCACTAAAAACCACCTTCCTTCCTGTGAATGCCTCTATCGCGTAGGACAAGGATTCAGGTTAGGTTAGGTTTGGTTTTAAGGTTTAACGTAAAACATTGGCCGTTAGATGGCAGGACTGAGCTTCCAACTTTACTATCGTTTATGTGTTGTTTTTTACCATTACCACTGTTTAATTTTACAGAATATTCGATTCGTAACCTCGAGTGTTATATTATTTTTACAGTATTTAAAATTGAGAATATGTATAAATTGAATTTTTAATATTTTAAATCAAATATGCCGCAAAAAAAATCAATATAAATGTGTTGTTATGTCAATAATCGTTAATTAGTACGTTTTCTCAAAAAAATTATCTGTTGTATCCGAAGCTAACTGGAATGAAAAACACATTTCCAATTTCTATTTATCCTAAATCTAAATTTTACTCATAATATGCTGTTTTCACAGAATACCTGTTAAACAAAGACTATAAAACAAACAAAAACATACGTGGTTTCATAAACCTTGGCTTTCAGATGGCCCCAAAAAATATAATAGTTGAGTGGTATCAAATCTGAAGACATGGCTGACCATTATATTGCCTCGCTTGCCTAACCATCGCTGCAGGAAAATGTTATTCAGAATTCTCACACATTCTAAAAAAAATGAGACGGCGCTCCACCTTGTTGGAACCATATTTTATGATCGTGATTACCTGAATAGCAGGAACTATTTGAATAATCAATAGATGGTGATATGAGATTGCTGTCAAGTTCCCTTCAATAAATAATTAATTTCCCTTCAACAACACCTGCCCAGACATTGACTTTTTCTGGATACTGTGTAAGGTCTTCTCTCATCCAATGAGGGTTTCATCGGCCTGATATCTACAGTTATGGCGATTAACAGTGTCGTTTAACATGAAAGTTCCATTGTCCAAAAATAGAATGTTATTTATGTTCCGATTGTTATCAAACCTCCTCATGCTCACAATATTCAATTCGCCTAGCAAAATCATCTTCTGATAACTCTTGGACCAGGTGAACTTTATAGGGACGATATAGTTTTTTCTTAGAACATTCTGTAATTGAGTTTTTAAATATTTCGAATTGCTGAGTAGCTTTCCTAGTTGAATTACTGGGATATTCAATAAACACTTGCAAAACCTCAATGGATTGGTCATCACTCGTCACCGATTTTGGCAAAACGAGTAGATTTTGAAATAGGGGAACGATTTTGAAATTCATTATTAAAACGATTACTCACTTCTTCAAAAGATTTAACTTTAACTGAAATAAAATCTCACAGGGAATGTCTCTTTCTTGTTTCACTCAGAGGCATTTTCAATGAAAATCTCTCACAGCAATTAGTACTATTAGTTTTTTTTTTTTTTTTTTTTATTGATTTTTTATTACAACTGAGTAAGATGTACTCATCTAGTAATTTATTCCTCATAAATGAATAACGTTTGTAAGGGATATAACCCAATGGTTACTCCCTATCACTAATTGTCCATCAAATCAAATCCGAAGGCTTGGTTCTCTTCAGTCTTCTTCCAGTTACATCCAACATCCCTCGTAGCTCATGACGTTCGTGGTGCCTGATGCGCTGTCTGTGCTTCTCTGCCTGCTTTTTTATTTCATCTCTGACAGTATCTATTTTGAGGTCCCTATGTAAATCTTCATTTCTGATGAACCAGGGTGCGTTAACTATACATCTTAACACCTTATTTTGGAACACTTGGATTATATTTATATTTTTCTTATTAGTGCAGCCCCATAGCTGAATCCCATATGTCCACACTGGTCTCAGGACCTGCTTATATATCAACAGCTTATTATGGATTGACAGTTGTGATTGTCTTCCAAGCAGCCAATACATTTTCCTGAACTTTAGATTTAATTCTTGTTTTTTTCTTTTTGACATGTTCCTTCCATTTCAGCTTTACGTCAAGTGTCATTCCAAGGTACTTAGCCGAGTTGGCATGAGGAACCTGTTTAGAATTTATTATAATTGGAATACGATGTTCGTTCTTATTATTTGTAAAGTTAACATTGACTGATTTCTCTTCATTAAGACTAATGCTGTACTATTAGTAGTACACAACAATAATCAAGTGGGATGTGTGGTTAAAACATATAAATTCGCTGTGGAAGGAAATTATGTAGGCTAGTGAGGCAAGTATTTGCAAGGAGACTATTTACCAGTTTTGATATTTTAGATAAGAGTTCCCCACCATAAGGGTTCTAGATAATAATAAGACTATTTAAAATATTAAAATTAAAAGAATTTTCTTTTTGTCCCTTACCTAATTTTGAACAGAGTTTATTCTTGTTCTAAGAGTCTTTAAACTCTACTTTTTTTAGAGAATAAAGTATTTAAGGAAATAATTCATCTTGTACAATATCGACCGACATGAATGAACATGTTACATTGTAAAAGAGAAGACTAAACATTAGTTTGTACATTATTGTCACACTTTGTACTATACAATGTTGACATTGAAATTTACCTCATTAAACTTCATCAAAATACACTAATGAAATTTCTGAACGTTGTGTCAGCTTATTAATTATTCAAGAATATAAATCTGAATTAAGTTGGCCTTCTTCTTTACTTGACTGGATCCATTTTTGATAGAGTCGAAATAGTGAGGTCTATATTTGCCATTGTTCTTCTTTTATCAAGCCCTTTAAAATGAGGTATCACTCCATGGGGTTTAGATTTAAAACTTTTGAGGTAACTAACATTTTGAGGTGCCGGATGAATTTATGCCAAGAAATAGTTTTGTTACACCATAAAACCTTTTCAAGATTTCTGTCTTTTCTAGTTAAAAAGATATTAACCATTGTGGGTATTTTTGGACACCAAGCACACATGATTTTTTTTAAATTTTATAAGAAACAAAATAGTGTAAATAATCATTTATTCGATATTTGGAAACCACGAAACTCAAAAAGTTTTCTATAAATGAAAACTTAAAAAAGTAAATATGTGTTATTTTATTATTTTAGGTCAATAAAAAGCTTCTCATGTGAGTTTTAGAAAACCTTTTAATTAAATTATTGATTTGAAGTTTTTTTATTGTTCCTCGATCATTTACACTTTGCAATAATCCAAGTGGGAGAATTCGCGTCCATCTTTGAAACCAAGTAGTTTTCTAAGTGGACCGCCTATTTTAAACCGGAAACTAAAATAAAAGTGCCATCGATCGGTCTAGGTAAAAAGAACCATATTCTTAAGTTTCACAACGATCGGTAGACGGGTTTTGCTGTAACCATTAACAAACACACAGAAGAAATACTAAAAGTTCAAGTTAAAGTAGGATATCCCTTTAGGGGCTGTCTTATAGTGAGTACGGATGTGACAATCCCGAGGACACTAGCTGAACCTACACATTTTTTCATATAGTCTTGGCCAGGTCCCTCTTGACCAACTTTTTCTCTCTTCTGATCCTGACGGTATTAGAGTATTTGAGTCGACACTATTTTATGCTGTTTTTAGGCGTTGATAATTACAAGATTTTCGGCTTTAAACAGCAAAAAAGAAAGAAAAAAACAGGACCTCGCTTCACTTGACCAATGCTCACTGCTCACAGCTCCTCATACCGGCCTATCGAACTCTATTTTCAATAAAAAATAAATCAACAATGAAAAATAAACGTGATCACAAAACAGGCTCCTCAAACATCCCGCGATAAACGTAATAAAGATACAAACCTACTGACCTAATATCATTTCCCTTCCTTCAACGAACACACTATAGCAGCGACCTTGGCCTTGAATGCACGAGTTGCAATTGTGCAGTTGCATTCTATAATATTACTCTCTCCGTCGCACTCATTCTATCTTCATATCTCCCTCTCGCTTTGCTCTTTTACTTCCTGCTTGCAAATGACTCATCCAATCCAACTCGGCTATTATGTCCACTTTTTTTTTGTTTTGTTGGCAAAAGAAGAAAAAATCTACACAGCATTATAACAGCTGTTTTCAAACTAGTTGTAATAATTATTGTTGGTGGTTATGTCAAATGTTTTTTTAATCTATACTGTTATATAAAATCTAATGGTATCTGTCTGTGTGTGGGGGGGGGTGTTACTCAATCACGCAAAAGCTACTGGACCCATTGAGCTGAAATTATTGTACATGGACATTTTTAAGGTTCCTGGTTAACCCTTAAGCCTATTTTTATTTAGAAATTGCACCAGGGCGTCGCCCCACTGGCCTTCAAAACACTCAATTGTCTATACTCTTAACCTCGTATGAAGGATGGTTACTCTGCTAGTAGTAAATATAAGTTGATTTAATCTGATTCTAGCGTCATTTCATTTATATTGTTTTGAGATGAAATTTTTGAAACGTAATTAAATAATCGGCACTAAATTAAGCTGTAAAAAATAAACTATTATAGCCTTGTCTAGGTTGTAGATAAAAAGCACCTGGTTCTGGATGAAACCAGCAAAAACAAGTTTCAATCTTATACCTTTTATTACCCTAACTTATGAAAACTCATCTTTCAATACCGAACTATAAGACTGTTACAATCCCAAAGTTAATTTTTTTTAAAAAGAGCACAATAATTTTGTCACTTACCCCAAAACCAACCAAAAATAAGCGTCACTGAAAAACGTAAGCTCGAAAGATGACAATCTAAAATTGAAAATAAACTATAGAAACCGTCTTTGAAAAAATATTTATATTTGTAAGCCCAAACTTGCTTCACATGAGCTATAAACGAGTGTTCGGTATAAATAGTATTATTGAAATCGAGTTTAAATGACGGGGATCAAATTAATTTTTGTTTTTTTCCCCCAAATATTCATGAAACTTAATTATATTAACTTGCATGCGAATTTTAGCAGGCGTTTGGATCGTTATCTTCACATATAATTAAAATTTGAACGAGATCGGTAGAGCCGATTTTGAGAAATAATGTCTTTTACACTGAATTTTTGATTTTTTACTGATAAATCACGCTCAATATACGTTTTGTTTGGGTCCTTGATTGGTTTTTTTAAATAGGTGTGTGAGAAAGTTAGTGCAAATTTAACTTTTACTCTTTATCTATAATACTTAATATTTAACAAATCCTCGCATCATTCCGTGACCGGATGCAGGTATTACAATTTCCCTTCACTTCGCTCAAAGCTGTTTCCGTTTCAAAGACGCGTCGTTGGTGGTCGCCATAAATACACTCCTACAAGTTACTATGCAAATATACCAACAATAATGATTCCTTAACTATATAATAAATGGAGCGATTTAATAATTTGATTTTGTAGAGAAAGTTCTGTGAAGAATAAAAACGATAACGAGTTGTGACCGATACCAAAAAAAAAGTGGTTTTTGATTATTACTATTTATCTATCGTTTGGACAATGTTGTTTAAGGTTTTATCACTCAAAATTTGGAGATAGTTTAAGGGTACAGTATAACAAACACACAGAACACAATTCTCATAAAAAATACGCCTAATTATCAGACGCGTTTCAACGACAAGGTCGTCCTCTTCCGTGATACACCAGCTACACCAACCAAACCACAACTGAATAGTTATGTTTTTATCCACATAAAAATAATAACCACAACTTTTTATCAGTTGTGGTTTGGTTGGTGTAGCTGGTGTATCACTGAAGAGGACGACCTTATCGTTGAAACGCGTCTGATACTTAGGCGTATTTTTTATGAGAATTGTGTTCTGTGTGTTTGTTATACTGTATAGTTTTTCTCATAAGTCAAGCTCAACATTTAATATAGTTTAAGGGTGTTTTTATAACAAAAAAAGATTTTCTAGAAACCGATCTATAATGTCTTTTATTAAATTTTCCTAAAATGTCGCCTCTAAGGACTCAAACAAAACGTGCTGGTCGCCATCGCCACAAAATGCAGGTTCGGGAATTACAAATATTTATGTTTTACACAAATAGAAAAATATTTTGTCTCTTGTAATTTTTTTTAAAGTTATCAGTTTTCGAGATATTCGATTTCAAACATTTTAATCGGCCGCCATTTTGAAAATTACAAAATTAAATCTTTGCGTTTGGTACACTTGTAAAAAGTAACATACAAAATACTTATACCAAATCTGAACTTAAAATCTGATCTATTTCTGGAGTTATAATGTTTTTTTTCCGAAAAGAACAAAATGGCGGATAGACGGATAATGAACCAGAATTCGACTATATGTTATTTGATTTTGTTTTTGTTTTTATGTATATAATCCGAAAATTAATATCCAGTCCAACAATCGGGATGCTCTGTATATACAAACATCTCGGGACTTGTTATATGGTGAGACTTATTGTATATATAAATAAATGTTAAAATAAATTACGTAAAACAGTGTTCAAATATTTTTTTTTTTAACTACAATTTAAGAATACTTGGGGGAGGGGGAATTAACCTTAACTGCCGTCATTAAAAATTCTATTCCTCTCAGGGGCTCACTTTAGTTCGTACGGAAATGGTAATTCCGAGATATAGCAGAGTCACAAAATGCACTGCACTATCCAGCAAAGTTGTCATATTAGTTACGGCACTCATGTACTAGCTTTGATTATCTAATATTTAATTGCCATGGAAATCGCTAGCCCCTCCCCATGTCCAAATGTTGTCCTATCCTTTCATTTCCAAGAATGTCCTTCATTCTATCTTGGGCGCTAAGTTCCCCATATTCAAAAATCCATCCTCTTCCTCCACGTCCGTCTCTTTCTGTATCTTTTCTTCCGTCTCCTGGTCTGCCAACATAATTCTTCTTTACAGTGTTTTATTTCAGCATTCACTTCACATGGTCTAGCCACTTTAGTCGTATTTCTTTAACTTTTTGACCAATCCTGGCTGTCCTTACAAATCCTCTATTTGTTTTTATTCGCCATAAACCGTTATGGCCGGTAGGCCCAAATATTTGTTACACAAATCTTCTCTTATTTTCCATTATTAATATCCAAATCTCCTCTCGAAAGGGCTCCATTATAAACTAGTGCATTCCAATTTGAAACGGTAACGTACGTGTTTAGGTAAAAGTCCATTTTGAAGTCTAATTCGTTACCCCATGCAGCATAGGGTACCCAGCTTTGAAGATATTAATTTAATTACTAATTAAACGCTCATACAACACTAACAGTATTGAAGCACCAGTGTGACGTTGGGCGTTGCCCATGGTCAAACTCGTCTCGTTTAAAGAATAAATTAACGCGTCCGATAAAACTCAGAACGTCATGACTTCGATTGATTAAACAGCCATGGTGCAGTATAGTTTTAAAACCAAAATTAATACGTGCCGGGGCACTCATACCACGTCTGACTGCTTGTATGGACCGATCATTTCCGTGGTCTGCTCAACATAGCTACAGATCAAGTTCCGATCAGCTGTTCACTGCTGTACCACAAAACGGACGCTGCGCATGTCCGTTACCTTTGGTAGTTAGCTTTGTTGTTCTGGGCACTGATTTTGATCATAAAATGTAACATCGGTTGCTCTTATTTCAGCATCAACAATGTTGCTCTCGACCAGTACAATAAAAATATCGTACTCTTTCCAAACTGTAAAACTTCAAGTACATCTAGATTTACATACCTCTTTTGAAATAATCGTATAATTAGTCCTGTTTCTATTGATTACTAAGAAAACATTCTTCAACCGTTAATCTAACTGCAAAAATTCGTCTTTAAATTTTTCAGAGTACCTGGCCACCAAAAAAAATCCGAATAAGCAAAATGTTTCAATATTATGATGAAAATGGCCTTCCATATTAGTTACAGCTATTTCCAGCACGAGATTGAAACGTTGGGGAATTCTTTTATTTAAAACTATTCAATCATCCTACCTTAAATCATTACTGCAGCGCTTGTATGTAACCATCTCATTTTAACAAGTCTTCTAAAAGTTTGTCTGAAATACTAGACTACAACTTTCTTTTGCAGATGGAATCAACAGTCTGTATAGAATCTGCGAGTATTAAATTCAAAACACTAATACAGTAGGTTTCGAAGAAGAAAAAAATCCTGATTTGTAGCTGATCTCCCACTCTTAAATCAATTTTTGAATCTCCCACTGTTTGCTCATAAATGACAAATTTCAGTGTGTAATTATTATTAATCTGATATCTTTACTAAACGGATATGGTGTTTAATTCCAAAATATGGCCATATAAATCTACAGTATGACTTAAGGATAAGGACACAGCATATATTAGTTAGGAAACTTGCTTAGCTCCAGTCTACGTCCAGTAAACTTGTCATTTAAAACAGCACAAGAACACAGGGCGGAACTGTATACAGTCGCGGAAATGTTATGAAACATAATGAGGTGAATTCATTTTACAAAGCGATATAATGATTTGCAAAGAGATATTTAAAGGTCAATCTTGTTACTGTCTGGGATACAAGTTGTTACATTTGACGTATATTGTGTGTCCAAGAGACCAAGATTGGAGTTGATCCAAATGACGACAGAACGCTTGACAATCAAAGAACAATTTTATGTCGGGATGGTAATATTTATCGTTACAAGAACTTTTGTTTTTGTTTTCATCTTCAGTTAGGCGTTACGCTCCGGCAACAGCAAGTGTTGTAGATATATAAAAGTAATGTATGAACAGCTGATTGATATCCAAATGAAATAAATAATTAATATTCTGACATTAAAATATGCGAATTATTTTTGGTATATTTTTGTGAAGTTCCTCTTTTGCTGAATTTTAACGTGTCGGTACGTACTGAAAAACTATTTAATAGCCACTATTCTGAAATTTCTAACCATTTATGGTATCATATTTGAAGATTATTAATAAGTATAACTTCACCAAATGGAATTGAACACAATTTCACACGATAAGCACTTAATTTGATTTAGACGACGTTTCAATGACTGTCATCATCATATGTCGTTGCAAGTACACAAACCTTCTTGTCAGTAAACTACTTGCTTCAAGAAGGTTTTCAGCTATAAACAGTCATTGAAACGTCGTCATAAATAACTAAGTGTTTATTGTGGAAATTTTAGTTTTATTTCATATTTAAGTGAAGTTTCCACAGATGTTATTCATTTCAAATGAAGAAGTAACTTATTTGATAAATTTAATTGAACCAACAAATATTCCGGAAAAGATTTCCTCTAATTTCTTAGTGGTGTTTAACGATTTAGTTGTACTCTTTTATTTTTGAATAAAAAAAATAGCATTTTGTTCATCATTGTATGCACAATTCTAAGTTACAGAAAATTGATAGCTGTGGAATGTTACGTCCCCTATAAGGATAAAACTAAAAAAAGAATAGCTTTAAATTTGTAAAACCGTACCTACGTACATTTTTTTCTTTCCCCAAGTTGTTTAAAGGTGAAAAAAATCTCTCAGTCACCATTGCTTTAGAAAAAAGGAAGAACTAACATAAAATGAACATTCTTAGGCCTCAAATACTCCAATAGAGTAATGTCGAAAACACAAAAGTTGGTCTAGAACAGGGGTGTCCAACGTACAAAGCCTCATGGGTCAAAATTAAACATTGAAAGTGGTTGCGGGCCATATATAGGGTTCCCAAACTAATTAAATTAATTTGTAAATTTCTTTTAATTTTTCTATTAATTTCTATTATTAATAGCCTATTGGTGTTGATTTCTTTAATATTACCAAATATGCTAATTAAGAAATTAATATTAATATTAATTTCTTAATTAGCATATTTGGTATAAGTTTGTTTATATTACTTAATAAAATCTCCTTCAAAAGGAAGAAGTTCCAAAGTAGTTTTCTGATTTTTTTTTATCAGTTCTCGCGGGCCGCACAAAAAGGCATAGCGGTCGTATGCCGCCTGCGGTCCGCCAGTTGGACAACCCTGGTCTAGAAAGACCTGACAGGAAAGATGAAAGTGAGGATAGAACACAAGACGACATGAAAAAGATGTAGATACAACTAGATCCCTCAAGATTGTACTTGTATATAAATAAGCTGCAGTCGGACAAATTGTACAAGAATTGAGACCTCCAGAACATTTACTAATACATACACACACCACGCTTGTACGTGGTGTACCAGCGTTTCAAAGCTGTGAGATATAAATAACTAGAATTCGTATTAATCTAAACTTCTAAACATTCACAACCTATATCTGATAAAAAAAACCTTATTAAGAAAAAATAAAACAAATATAAAAATTGATTTCGTACGATGGCAAATAAAATGAATCCACCTTATTAATGGCGAGATTTTTTCAAATGTAATTTAAAATTATTGTTCAACAAATGTAAACGAAATTACCTGTTTTAAATACTAAGACGTTTTATGATTTCTGTGCTGATAACAATGACACCGCGAAAGTGCTCTCAATGGATTCTATTCTGTAACAAGACAAGTATTTTTAATCAAGTTAATTGTAAGCGAGATTAATACTAAAATAATTTTATATTATAAGCCTACTATATTGAACAGTTACAACGGATTTACAACAATATTAAATAAGCCCATGTTACACGACAAATTATCTTAAAATTCCATTTGAAGTAACTCCTCTTCGTAACACTTCTAATTATATTATAATGTAACTGCATCTTTACAATCAAATCCATTCTATCTTACTTAAATAGTTCTACTTTAAACTTAAGTTGGCACTAATTTTAGATACGATTAACATCAACATTTGGCGATTTTTATATCTTTAAAATGGCATATCACTCAATAAAATTATGTTTTTTTTTGTAAAAAACATACAAAATAACGCATAGACCTATGGATTTTAAAACATTGTTCATATGAACTTTATGTTGACCCAAGGAACCAAATCCTGAAATTTTCGAATGTATGTTTTAAAACCTTTTGTTAAGTTCATGTTTTCTTAAATATATGAAATTAAAAAATTTAAACTGTCGCCATTTTGAAAATATGCAACACAAAGTACTGATTTTTAGTACATTGATAAAAGGTCATATACAAAATATTTATATCAAATTTTGATTTGATATCTAATTTATTTCCAAAAATCTGTTGTTTTTTTAAAACACAAAATAGCGGACTGAAGGTAACCTAAGCATTTCAAGATATTGTTCATAGGCACTTTATTTTGACTCAAGGAACCAAATCTTGAAGTTTTGGAATGTATGATTTTTTGTAAAGTTAATAGTTTTTTTATATATATTTGACACTAAAAATTTTTAACGGCCGCCATACTGAAATTCCAAACTGTAACAGAAAGTCCTGCTTTTTGAACATTGATAAAAGGTCATAAAAAAATATGTATACCAAATTTGAACTTGAAATCTAATTTATTTCCAAATATACGATGTTTTTAGTAAAAAAAAAAAAAACAGCATTTTAAAAGATATGTTCATAGGAACGTTTTACTTATTTTCACCCAAGCAACAATATCCTTGAAGTTTTGGAAACACCCTGTATATCATATGACTTTTTTGTCCATTTTGATTAATATAATCCAAAAATGAATTGCCATTCAAACTTTACGGAACACCCTGTAATCTTTTTAATACAGGCACAAACTGCTGATTCCGGACATTATTGTAAAATTACTTTCCCTGACTGTGGAGACTTCAAAACCTGTGCATCAATTTTTAGACCCATCACATAACTTTCTCTACACTACGTATGTCGTGTTTCATTTTTTAATTTCGGGCATTTTGAAGCGTTATTTCGTTCGTTAATTATTATCTAAAACTTGCACGAGCCTATAATACATCATTATATACAACTGCCGATAAACACATATTAATACCAAGTTTGAGGTCGTCAAACAAGCGGATACTGTTCCGAGTACTAATTGCATTCAAATATACCCAATAACATTTGGTTCCATGAATGTCAAACGGTAGGATGCATTTGTGTTACCGGAACTAGGAAGAACTGTATCAGTATTCCCCACTGCATAGGATAGGTTCGGTTAAACAAAGGGTCGTAGTTATTCAAGGCCATTGTCACAACAGCTGATCATTCTCAGCTGATGTACAGCTGTTACAATTCATTTGTTTTTAAACAAAACAGAATGCACATTCAACTAGAACGTGTATTCTCCATTGAATAATAAAGAATAGTTGTCTATTCTAGGATGGATATATCCGTTTTAAGTTGCCTTGAAATAAATACTGTCAATATGGATTGGTGGCTTTTTCCGTCAATTGTCATTGTAATAAATAACCTAGTTTCTTTTGTTTGATATTATCTTAGTTGTTGATTTTTCGTTCGGAAATGTAAATAGGCCTACGTGACAAGCAGCTGGTACAATGAAGTCATAGAACGCGAATTTTGTTTTGTATTTCATTTCCCCAGTATACGCAGTATAGACTCATTTCTTTATTTTCAAGTTTCATGGCTCAGAACACCGAAAAAGTTATTTTCTACGCCGTCCCTCCGTTGTCATTGTCGTTGTCGTCTATACGTAAGCACGATAGCGGCCACAAAAATTAAGATAGGAACATGAAATTTGGTGTACTGTTATTTGCAAACTGACCTCATAAAAAAAATTTAGTATTGCTATAGTTACGAGATCCGGCTGGGGAGAGTCACCGACAAGAGCGTAGTGAGTGGAACCACCTTCAAGGCTAGTCAGGGCCGAGATACAGACATGAGCGAAACGAGTAGAGATTCTTAACATACAGGGTGTTAGAGAAGTATGGAAACGGATTAATGTTTCAAGAACTGGTGTAGATAGTAAGACGTTCGATCTCTCATTTTAATACTCTTACCTAACCTAACTTAACCTAACTTAACCTAACCTAACCTAACCTAACCTTACCTAACTTAAGCTAACCTAACCTAACCTGTAGAACAAAAACTCGAACACAAGATCTCACAAAAACTATGTTTATTCAATCAAACGCGTATCAACGACAAAGTCGCCATCCTCAGTGATACATAAGCTACAATAACAAAAACTATAACACCCTAACCTAACCTATAAGGTTATTTATTTATAACCTAACCTGACCTATCTACAGTGTTGTATATGCAAGATGTTCCAAAAATTAACAAAACTTGATTTTTCTCAACTTTTTAAAATTTAACGCTATTATTATTTTTATAAATTCTAATAGGTCAATTTATGATATTTAAAAAAAAAAAAAAAATTTATTATTTTTAATAACAACCACGTTATGGCGTTTTATAAATTGGAATTTTAAACGCAGTATTAAACGTTCCTTTCAATTCTGAGTGATTAATGATTTATTATTTAGTTATAGTGATGTAAAGTAAGCCAAGATGTATTGTAAAATACATATCCAGTACAGGGTGTTCTAAAATGTAAACCTACATGACTGTATCTTAATTACACAAATTATTAGAACCAAATCATACTTTAGTTTACTTTTTATTATCCAATCACATAAATTTTAACGAATATCGGTAACAAAACTAACATATAAATTGAAAGTCTTGGACATAAAATAATCAACATAAGGTGTAAAAATAATTTTCCTGGTTTAGGATGACCCAAAATTTAAGATTTTTCTAACCTCAGAGTTGTCCAGTAAATGTTCAAAATGTTTTCCTTGTACAGTTTGGCAGTATGCTGACTTTTACAGTAATCTCTCATCAAATTATCTTTCACTTCAGTAGTAATGACTGGAGCTTCTCTAACTATCCAATTTGTCAATTCGTTTGTCACTAGGTTTAGTCTGATAAACCTGTTGTTTTAAAAAAACCAAAAGAAATAATCAATTAGTGACAGATCTGTTGACCTATGAGGCCATCCAATTGTCCCCCTGCGAGTTATCCATCTTTGTAGAAATGTATTAGCCAAGAGTTGTCGCACTTGGAGTGCTTAGTGAGGCGGTGAAACCACCAAGTCCCAACAATATTTTGAATTCGTGGTATTATTGTGTCAACTAACAAGTTGTCATAGGAAGCTCCTGTTAAATTTCCGTCTATTATAAAGAAATACTTTAATACTAACAATCCCTGCCCAACGTTAACTTTCTGCGGGTGAAACTTAATCGTACAACTGGTAATTATATCGTTCAAGTATCAACTGCTATGCCAATTAATATGCTCAATTAGTATGAGCGTTGCTTCACCTGTAAATACCACAGAGTTAACAAAGTTTGGACGAGCAAACAATTTCTCCATCATGATGTCACAGCACCCAAACGACGATCGAAATCGTCTTCTGGCAATTTACACACCGGGTGTACTGTATTTTGAATGGAGGAAATTTATTTTCTGAAATTTCCCGAATAGAGAATCTACTGATGTCAAATGGAGCGAAAGATTTTCTCACTGAGGTGTGGGGATTCTCAACGATAGCCTACCACGTTCAAAGAGTTGTCTTTATAGGTATTGGATTTTCACCTACCAGAGTGATCGCGGTCCTTTGTACTTCCAGTTTCTTTAAAACGACGCACTATCTTGAAAGCTGTAGATTTGACTATTTGAGTTTGGTGAGGGAAATTTTCCTTGAACACACTACTTGATACGTACGTTCCCGATCACCATATCCTCTCATCTTGAGCAAAGTAATCTTCTGTTTCATTCATCTCCAATGCTTATCACACTGTAAGACTTTACTTTAACGTTCCTGTAGTCTATAGAATAAAAAACTTCTCATTCACTCGATTTCTGAATACATTAAAAGTGTGTAGACCTACATGTTCCTAACAAAAACCAACATGGTTATCATTTTAAACCAAAGTTCTCAGAAACTTTAAGTAATATGGAAATTTCACTGCACCAGTTTCTGGGGATTTCCGTCTTTATTGATCTGAACAATAGCTGTCTTTATTTAAATAAAATACATTTATACTCAACAAAAGAACTACATTATTTTCTTAAGTGGTCAACAACAAGATGTTAAAAGTTTGCTTAGTAATACGAAGATACTATACTAATAAGTACTGTACATAACATTTTTGTAAAACTTTGGGTAAATAGATTTTAAAAAATATATATTTTCAACCGTCCTATACAAGGAAAATTATTTTTACACCTTACGTTTATTAATTTATGTTCTAGACGTACAATAATTAGTTAGTTTTGTTACCGAAATACGTCAAAACTTATATTATTGGATAATGAAACCTTTCACTTTTCTTTCACTGAATTAGATTTTTCAAGGGTATCTATCCAAGGTTCGCTATTTAAAATAAAATAATACGATAGATCGCTATGAATAATTTATTAAAAACTTTTCTTAGCTACAACGGACAGTATACACTTGACACTTAACTTGTATCCATCGTCTGTCACCACTTTCTTGACTTCACTAGTTTAAAAATCCATCCGTAGATCGTTGGATCTACAACTGCAACAGCTGTTCTGCGGCTGTCTTCTCATTCGATACTGCTGTGAGCTGACTTGGTATCTTGGGATTTACTGCCTTGCCTTGATCCTTACCACGTGGTGTCTTGGGATCCACTGACTCGCCTTGATCCTTACGACGTGGTGTCTTGGGATCCACTGACTCGCCTTGATCCTTACGACGTGGTGTCTTGGGATCCACTGACTCTGGAACATTCAGGTTTCTTAATATTTTCTACTTATGAGGTAGAGGAGGGGGGAACACCCCCCTCCTATGTCAAGGGCTCAACACGCCTCTGTGACGGATACGGAAATACCGAGGGCTCAACACGCCTCTGCGGTGACAGGATGTCGAGGGCTCAGCACGCCTCTGCGACAGGTGCGGATTTACGGAGGGCTCAACACGCCTCTGCGGTGACAGGATACCGAGGAGAGGGGAGAGGTCTGCCGGAGTGGCAGTCAGGGTGGTTCAACCCCAACTGACTCATTTAGCTGTTCGAGGCTGCTTTTATACTGTGTTTTGTGGTGGGGGGGGGGGGTCAGCTATCCAATGTTGACTTTGGACGTTCTAGAACCTTCCATCACCTTTGATCTGTTTACTTAGGACCTTGTTTACTCTTCTAAATCGTTTCTATAACTCTTATTTGAGTATTTAATTAATGAAGATTTTGCTTCATTACAACCTAAACTAACGTAATATTTAGTTCTAATAATTTGTGTAATTTTATTAACAAATACGGTAAGTAGGTTTACGTTTTAGAACACCCTGTACATGATATGTAATTACCACTACATCTTGGCTGTAATAACTTTAATAACTTATTGGCTGGCAATTACTTTTTCTCACTTGAACTACTAATTTTTTGTATTTAAGTGCTTGTGTACTTTTTCTCTCTCTTTTTTGTCTCTTTCTTTCTTTATATTTTTTTTACCTCGGAGTGATGTTATTGTATTGTTAGCTTTCCTATTGGAAATAATTATACTATCTTAGGTATATTCTTAGAGCTATATTATACTGTAATTATAAATTGTAAAATTTAGTGAATAAAACAATTACGTCATTAAAAAATAATAATAATAATAATTCACTCAGACTTTACTAAGAACTTTTAATATCGTGATTAAAAAATTGAACTTTTAAAACGTCAAAACTCGGTTGTTATTAAAAATATATTAAAAATTTCTTTTCAGTATCTTAAATTGACCTATTAGAATATTTAAAATAATAATAGTCTTAAATTTTAAAAAGTTGAGAAAAATCACGTTCTGTTAATTTTTAGAAAATCTTGTATATGCTACTAAACTTTTGTACCATCCTGTACAGGTTAAAAGGTTTAAAACGAGAGGTCAAACATCTTCCTATCTAAAGCGGTTCTTGAAATATCAACCCGTTTCCATACTTTCCTAACACCGTATATATGAGGCCCATTAATACATAACCGTTGTTAAGAAAGTTTACAAATGTACAAGTTTGTAAAATAAATATTACAATTATGATGTTAAAAAAACCTGTGTTACAACTTTAAAGAAACTGGGCAAAACCCTTGAACTATCAATACAATTTAACAATCCCTAGAAGGCATAGGAAATCAACTTTAGTCATTACATTTAGAGAATCTGCTTGAATGAATCTGTATTACATTGAATGATGTAGCTGGGAAAGTGGATTGCCCATCAACTTGTTTGAATATCTGCTTGATTACGTCGTCTACCTGAATACTACAAGGTGAACAAAATGAGCTGTTGTGAACTCTAATGGGTTAATAATGTATTAAAATTTTTGTTTATAGGCTCAATTTTACAACCACGGACGAGTTCATTAATAAAGAATATCTTTCAGTAAATTTTAAAATATCGGATGATTTTCAAATTTCAAAAACTGTTTTTGAAGATCATTTTTAAGATTCCACAATAGCTCGTTTTGTGCAGCTTTAAACCCTAAGTTCTATGGTACTCAAATGTGCTTTTCTACGATAAAAAAAAAAATAGGTGAGTTTATTAGTAAAATAAAATTCAATAGAATTCCGGACAGTGATAAAAATTATTTACATTGTACAATAAAAATTTCAAATACGAAAACAACATTATTACCTTTAAAAATATTTGTATTTTGGTTATTTTAAATTTTAAAATGAGACAATAAGCATGATAACCGAAATAAGATTAATAAATTTTGCTTTGTATCCTATCTAAATTGCATAACTTTGTTTTTCTTGTTGTTTAACTTACGAAAACCTCTCGTTCGTCATCTCCTACTTAAAAAAGGACAAAAATAACGTAAATTAAAGACTACTAAGCGTCGAATACTCTAACATGATCAGGGTCAGAAAAGAACAAGAGTTGGTCAAGAAAGACTTTGATAGGAAAACTGAAAGATCTTATCAAAGACTAAACAAAGAAAGGTGTAGATCCAGATAGGGCCCCTCGGGATCGCTAAGCCCGTACTCATTAAAATCGATTCAATTGTAAAGCTTCAATGTGGGAATTATTAATTTTTAATTTAAATTTTATCGTTTAAAAATATGTAATAAACAATCGTTGTAGCAAACCTTTCCGCCATATTGTAGAAGGCTGAAGGGACGGAGGTAAGAAGAACTGGGATAGCTACTCTGTAAATATGACTCGGTTACATGTAACCCGGTCACTTGGTTGACTTACTGTACCTCTGGATTTAACTTCAGTAACCTAATTAGTGTTATTATTTTTACTAACTGAATCCATGGAGAATATGTCGCCATATTTTTTTAGCAATTGCATAAGCATAACCTTAAAGTTGGCAATAAATTCAGAAGAAACAGCTGTTAAGTAAAATCATATGATAGTAAGGTAAATCAATATCATAATAAAACTTGAAAGTTTTAGAGCACATGCCTGCTTTTTTATTGCTGCGACAGCTTCGTATTAAAAACAAAGAACTTATATAGCAAATGACTCCTATATGTATGAACATTCCATAGTCTCAATTGTCGGCTTTTCAATGAGGAGATCTCAATAGCTAGAATTAATATCTTAGAGCTTCGATAATTATGCATCACAATGATCATTAAAATATTACGTTGGCTTAATATTAAGGAGATAAAAAATGTCTGCACAATTGTTTAAATGATTAATCGTATTTTTTTGTATTATGATATACACAAATGTCGTCACAAAATTTATCGAATTACGCGCGTTTTTCATTTATAAAGATTAATATTTAGATAGGGAAACAATATGTTCAAATGGTTTTTTAAAAGGTCAGCATTTTTTTAAAGTAATTCTAGGTTGAGTTAGATTAATCTGCAATTTATGTCTAAAGTTATTTTATGATAAACTGAAACGCTAAAGTTTTCCTCAATTATTATTTTCATTTTTTCCCAAAACTTTTATTATATGAACTTACACTAGAAATTTAGTTAGATTTCTCTAGAATAGACATTTATTGTAACAATGATATAACATCATACTTAAATGCTACTAAAATGACAGAAAATTGTTTCAAAATCAGCCCAAACAGGGTATAGACCCAATTATAGGGGCGCTATTATGTACAAAATAGTGCCATGTCCTAATTTTAAAGAAATACACAATTACAGAAACACATATATACATACATTCACAGAAACAAGCATACAAATAACTAAATTCGATCCAAACACTTGGAGTTCCATAAAATCCTGCAATTACGAAGAAACATTATATGAATATAAATAAAACCTCAACAAAAAAGTATATGAAATAGAACACTAGACTTGCACTACAAAAACAAACAAAAAACCATAAAGAAGAAATCAACTACACCTTCATTGCGTTCTAAGTTTTTTCAAACCATACAGTGAAGCTCTTCGAAATAAAGACAAGTCTTAGAAAACGTCTACAATGTGTGCCACCATATTATATAGAGCGAGTGATGAGTTGAGATTAAGCGTAAGCACCTGTTCTAATACCCTCTTGATATAAGTGGCTTCAACAATAAGCAGGAATATACGACGATATTCGGCTTAGCGTTTCAGCAACATCTCACACACCACTCAATACCTTTCTCAAAAACTATAAACGTAATAAATCTCGTCTGTCAACGAATACATTTCAAAAATTCTTATTAGTTTTTTATATCTTATATTCAAAATTTGATGGCCATTAAAGTCAATTTTTTTTCTTATACAATATACGTAAAAACATCTCCTGTAACTTTTCCAACTAATTAACATAATACTTTCTTGATGGAGACCAGACAAAACAAGCAATTTCAGACTTGATCTATAATCGTCAATACTTTGATACCATGATACCTATTCGGCAAATAAAAGATAATATGAAATAAGCTCTTTTAACTACAGTTATAATATGATTATTGAAAGACAATTCCTGCGAAAGAACTCCCAAGTGTTTAATATTACTAACCTATCCAACAACTGTAGATTATTAATTTAAAGCTGTAATTAATAATAAAAGCTTTTTGTAATATGACATTATGTGGCATTTATTAATATTAAGTTACAGTTTAAATAAATACTAAGTAATACAGTAAAAAGTAACTTTAAATTTCTCTAAAATGGAAAAAATTGGCGTAAAAAACTACGGGAAGCTTTAAAATACTTAATTTTTAAGAAACCGATGACTAGTTATTTCTCCGAAGAGTCAATTTTTAAATGCAGTGGATGAAGTGTGGAGAAATCGTTTTTTAAGATTAGAATATCTCTAAAAAAAGATTAAATACAATTTTTTTAAATCATAAAATTCCCTACAATTTTGGTTTTATTAGTTTCGATATGATTAAAAATGATCTTGGTCTTTTAAATGTAGCGTTGAAACTACCTCCCTGTCGCACATATGTATATTGTTGTTAACTCAAGAACCATACGTTGTATTGATATTTATAAGAATACGTATTTTATATCATTTAATTACCTCCATTTTGAAACTCTATGGCGAAAATTAAAGTGCTTAATAAAACAAAATAATCACATGTAAATCAAAAATTAAATATCTATTAATTCATGAATATAAAATATTACTTGGTCATATATTATTATTCAAATATAACAATTGCATATTCATTTTTCATATTATTATTACATATAAATTTGAATGTTTCTTGTGGTTTTTATTTTATAAATGTGTATATACAGTGTGGTTTAAAGTCCTTACAAAAGTGTTCCATATTTTATATCAGATGGTTTTTAACCAATAATCATGAATCTAAAACCACTAACTTTATAAGTGTTTGGAAATTTTAAGGGATTATTCTAAGTAAAACATTTTAATGCGTATGTAGTCATGTAACATGTCGTTTAACACTGTCTTTTTTTTTAACTGTGGACGAATGAAAACTAAAAAGGTTTTACCGTTTTCCATAAAGCAGTAGTTTAGGTTAGGCTAGGTTAGATCTGGAAAACATTAAAACCTTCAGATGTGATTCCACCACTGGTTAAACGATATGTCACTTGACCACCTTCACTACATCTTGAACCTAGAGTGATCCCCTAAATTACCAAAAACACTGAAAAAGTTATATATATATTTTTTTTACAAAAAATCGGAACTACAATAAAATTAACGTTAAAAAAATATTTATCTGCATTAAAAATGATAAATCGTTTCATAATCTTAAATTGTAATGATTATCTTCAAAATCTGTAAAGTGTGTTCGACTTAAACGAATACAATTTTCTCAGTCACACTTTGTACGTTTATAGAAATATTTAAAAATCAGGACTTTTAGAAATAATTATAAAAGAAAACAGTTGTGTGTTATAAAAATGGATTGCATATATTTACATATAAAGCTATAAAGAATGTTTTAAATTGAACACAGGAATTGTAAAATATAGGTCCATACCAACTGACAAAACTAAATTTCTGACGTTTTTTAGTATATGAAAGGTTTGCGAATATTATCATAAAGAACCAAAACATTTAGGAAATTATACCAACTTAAACAAAGACGTATTTAACTGTCTAAAAACGATGGTATTGGAGTTTGACCATCTAAAAATAGACGATGGTAGTTGAAGGGATAGAGAAATTTTGAGACAAATATCAGCTTTGTGATTTCCTATGGTTTAAAAAAAAATTACTCGTGTCTTCAGTTTGGCCAACTGTTCAAATATTTGGACTTAATTTAATCATATTTGTTATATGAAAATATTTTGGGTCAAACCTCAGAGCGTTTCTTTTACTTTTACTTGTGGATTTTGTGCAACCATAGATATACATGTTACCAAAATCGAGATCGACAATCGAGCGGCTCCACACGAAATCCCCGTTCTGCCATGTCAACTTATTAACTCCAGCCAAGTACGTATCAGACCTACTGAGGGCTGACTACTATTAATAAATTTCCCACAGCAACCCCTAAGGAAGGCGCAGTAAGACGCAACCCGCACAACAAGCTTGGCATTATTTTGACTACCTAACGCCCTTTATTATAATTTTCACATTAATCATTTCGTAAGAATTATTACTGAGTTTAAAAGTTAAAGAATTCAAGATTGCAATATTTAAATATTGCCTATAACTTCGTTTTTTTTTTTTTATCGTAGAGTGTTGGGGATAATCGTTAGGTATAAAAGCACAATGTAAATATTTTAGCATAATTTAAAACGTTTAATAAAATAAAACTTACTTAATAGTACGTTTATTTTCGAATTCGCCATCTTCAGTGATCCACAAGCTATAATAACTAAACTGAATAACTATCTTTCTCGTTGAAACGCGGTTCAATAAATAAACGTACTATTTGTGAGAATTTGTGCTAAAGTATTATTTTATCAACTATACCAACTCAAAAGTCAAGCTAAATATGTATTTATAATTTAATATATTTTAAATTTATTTATTGTAAAATTATGGGCAAAAGCAATTTATCCAGCCGCCATTTTGAAATTGTTTAAAGATTTTTTACGATAAACTAATTTTTCTAAGATTAATTTGAAGAGAGAGTTAAGGATACTATGATTATTAATTTAAGTGTACTAGAGTTAAATACAATAGAACGAAAACTGTGACTACTACTACAGTGCTAATAATTATATCAATGTTATTATTTATTTATTCCAAGAAAACAACTATAATGAAAAAAACACTAAAATAAGAATTATAGGAAGATATCCTCATATAGCAAATTGCCAGAAAATTATATGGAAACAATGAAAAACAAGAAAACACAACATAGAAATAAAGAACAAAAAAAAGAAACTATTATTGAACAACCACAACAAGCAGCGAGATAAAAATAAAATTGAACAAGTAAAAAAGCAACATAAACAACACATAAAATACACAAAAAGCATATATCGTAAAGATTATATATGAGAGAGTTGAACAATCAATTTATGGGCCTCGCTATCTGTACTTTGATGTGACTAAAACCCTTTCCTATATCCCGTTAAAAACACGCCTTTTATATGTGGTAGTCTTAAAATCTTTGAAATTCTCACAGGTCTTAGATAAGAAAAATAATATCTGATTCATAAGGATAAATAACCTATCAAATTTTGTCCAACTTCTCTATTGAGAATGACGCTAAAATATTGTTATTTAAAATAAAAATTTAATCTGAATTTTTAAACACAAGAATTGAATACTAAATTTCTTAATATTTAAATTTTGAAGTTGATTAAATTGTACATCTGAAATATCTTTTCGATTTCCTTATAGCAACTTTCATGACATATGTGTACAAAGTTTTAAAACCACTCAAAATTACTTCTAGAAGTCAGGACCGGGTTACCGTTCACACTCCTAGATCTGGATTTATCCTTAAAATCTTCTGTAAAAGCTATAGGATCCATGATAGTTAAGGAGTTTCAGGCATGAAACGAGGACCCTCCGACTGAGGGTTCGAGCCAAAGTTAACACCGGTATTGTAATATCCAACCTTCTTCTATATATACAGGGTGTGGTTGAAACGAAACTATACTTAGCTCTCCTTTAATTTTGTTATTATATTAAGTAGTTAGACAGAAATTATTAAGTTGGTTTTATGTCGTTTGTATCATCTCACCAAGACCTTTAATATGAGCTATCACTTGAGTCGTCGTCCCACCCACCCCTGAGGGGGCAAATACATAAAATTAAAATTTTAAAGGTGACCCCTCTTATCTGAGAAGATTCTCCGATAACAATAAATTTAAAGTGGAGAGATGCAATTTCTTTTTTAGCTATATTAATACAGCCACTGTATATTCCTTAGTTACTGTAGTCATTTCTCTTGTCTCATCGATTCCATTAAAATGATATACATGTATCACATGATTATATGTCCCATTTTAAATATTTCACGTATTCCTTACTCTGCCGTCACTACTGAAATCGAAAATTGATAAAATGGGCTCATAGAAGCAAAACATACCACAAACTGTCTTTACCTACTTTAATTGGTAAAAAGTTAAAGGAGGACAAAATATTTTTTCAGTATATGTGTTAAGGAGGATGCACACAGATTATATATTAAGCTGTGTAAACTCTTAAAAGGTTGCAAATTTTGCCAGATTTGATCAAATAATCTATGTAAATCAAGTTCTATAACCATCATATTCCGTTAGTAGTGTTCAATTATCAAAACATTTTCAAATTTTAAAATCAGTTTCTCCCTCCGTGACGACGTTTTTACCTATACAATATACCCTAGACAACAGTTCTGAGAAGATATTTTTAGACAAGATAAATGGCATCCAAAAATGTTTCCTACGACAACCTTAACCGAAAAACTGCAGCCCTAATTATACAGACTGACTGAAAATAAACTACCACCCATCTTTCTTTTTTAATATTTGAATTCTCTTTACGTCAATCTATTTAGTTGAGAGGGGTAATCGAAAAAATTAAAGGTTAGGTTATTTTAATTATAGGGGAATGGGGGATTCTCAAAAATTCCAAATAGCACGTATAGTTCTGGTGGTAACTCATTTTACGTCTCTGTAAGATAAAAAAAGAAAATAAATTAAACCCGAAAGAAAATGGCGCCCAAATTAGTTATTTTATTAACGAAGCTAGTTTGGTACAGTACATCCCCTTGTATGATAATATGTTCTTATATTAAATGTTCACACTGTTTTTCCTATACCTACATGAAGTACGTGAAACATCTACACAGAGTGAGATAAAAAGTAGTCTCAAAATATGCTGATGGATGATACCGGCGGACATTTCAGTTTTAGATTAACTGTATTAGAAATTAGCTAAATATCACAAAATAATCATTCCAGCATATCAGCTGATTTACTTAGAAGTTTCCTCCGCTCCAGTCAAGGTCACCACATGGAGAAGCTCCATTAACATGCATGATGCAAACGCCAATTCCATCCTATCCTTTGTTATGACTAATACTATAATTGTCCACTCAATGACCGTTACCCGGATGGATTTACCTACGTCACAGCTGTTAAATGTCTCAAGTGCGCACGCGCAAAGGAAAGGTAATAAACATGAAACCTGGATACAAAAGAATCTACAGAAGAATTTAACTTGATCTGACAAATTCTGAATAAAATGTTATTGGATGCGTTAATTTTCTGTTTAAAAGTTATTTGTTAATTGTGGTTGTCTATATTAAACCGACGCCATTATTTAAGTATATAAAACTAATATATGACGTTTCGGAAGTATAAATCAACTATCGTTATCAAGTGTTAAACCCAAAGCATAAAAACGAAAAATTTTAGAAACTAAAGCAAAAATTGGTTCTTCTCTTAAGTTGCAGATTTAGTTTCAGTTTTCATGTTGGTGTTTACCAACTGATGCCGGAGTTGATTTATGCTCCTGAAACGTCGTGTATTAATTTTTATATATACAGGCAAATGTTCGATTAAACCATTTTAATAACATTATTTTTTTTTCTTATTCATAGTATGAACTAGATCCTCATCATATAATATATATATTAATATAGAGTAGTCTACTATATACACTACTGAATTTTTTTTAAATGACAAAATGTCAAAAAGGGGGCCATTTTAAACAGTTTTTTTTTCCATATCTTGTGTGTTATTTGCACTAAATTCTACTTGTAATGGTACTTAAAAGATTGAGGGTCCACCGACGCGACCTTAGCGAGTGAAGGCTTCTCACACATGTACATCTTCAAGGTTATATAACAACTTTTTTAAACAATTTTACCATACATTATAATAGCCCTTGATCTATCGATACAATTTAATATTTCCTGCCAACTTCTGGGCATTACTTTTACAGGTTTTGCTTGTATTAGAATGGTAAAATGGGCTGGCTAAGTATCATGATGACGTCTATCAACTTGTTATTTTCTTGTAGGCCTAATTATGATTGATCAATAAACACTGTTCTTTCCCTCATATACTAATACTAAGAGATCCCATGTGTTGAAAATAATCAAGTTTATTTATAGTTCCGTTCACTTGGAAATTTCCTTTTACAACGATTACAGGTTATGTAAATTTTAAATAAAACTACAAATTGTACCTATTTGACATTTAGTTTCTATATAATACATTTGTTTTTTATTTAAATAATTGGATTATACTGTAATGTGTTTACTTATTGTGATAATTTGCATTTTATTCATATGGGCTAAATAAAGGTGATTTGCTTTTGTAAAACAGTTCAACCAATGATAAAACGAGAACCTGAGAGGAAGTGCGAGTACTGAAGGAATAATTTACTGTTGGGCAAACGGTCGTACATTAACGAGCTATTAAAATGTAAACTATTCGTTTGTTAACGCAACAGTATACTAATTGTAAAAGATGTGGGGAAAATGTACTCTTTGTATGAAACTTTTAATCCATTAGAGTTTTTGATTCCGGTAAAAAATTTAAAACATTTCGCTACGACTGACAAGTTATGGACAAACTTAAGGATAAACTTTCTTTTTATGATTTTAAATAAACATTTATCTTAATACCTGGAATATATTTTCCCAAAAACGGAGTTTCTCACTTTTGTATCACAGAAAGGTTACAGAAAGGTTATTAATAAATTTTCCAATTAATAAAATGTTTAAACATATTTTTTCAGAGTCTGGCCTGTGTTCTGTAGAGACAATAAATCAAACTTTTCAACATCCCTTAATTTTTTAATTATTTCTTTTTTTATTGGTGTTAATATTCTTTTAGGTGAATTTAAAAACTCGGTATTTAATAGTATATTTCATCACTAGGACCAAAAGTGAAGCTTTACAATACAAGCTCAAGTTTAACGGCCGATGCAGGAAAATGAGCGATCGAAAAGCTTCTTTTGGTCCTAGTGATGAACTATATTTGTCGTTATACTGCAAATAATATTAGAAAACAATTACACAAATACTAAAATGTTATAACCTCTTTACCTTCAAACCGATGGTAACAGCTGTTTTAACGGTTATTTACAATCGAGAGTATCGGTTGTTTTTTAGATGGTTTACAATCGTTAATTAATTCGTATGAACAAAGTAACAGCTGATGACCTCGACATCAGCTGATGTTTTTAGGTCCTAGGACTAAAAATAACAAATTTAGCATCTCAGTGCATGTATTGAAAACAGCTGTTTTTGAAGCAGTGTGATGAAATAACCACTTTTGTTCCCTCGTTTTTACTTACCCAGCATGCGAACTATTTTTGATTTTGGTAATCGTCAAAAAATGTATCCCTCCGTTTTTACAATGGTCTTCATTTTCATTAGACTGAACCCATATTAAAATTCAGATAAATCGCGTTGAAAATATTAAAATGGCGCCCATTTTAAACAATTTTTGTTCATACATATCTCGTGTGTTACTCAATTTATAACAAACTAAACTAGATACAAATTTGCAGATTTAAATTCTGCATTTGATGGTACCAACCCCATCTTTCTACGATGACATCCTACAAATGTTTTAAACAAACTTGCCTTACTTGCTAAAAGACCCAATACTTGATCTACCAATACAATTTAACATTTCTTATAAACCCTAAAAAACAATTTTGGGCATTACTTTAGTGGATTTGCTTGTGTTACATTGTAAAGAGGTCGGTTTGGTATCATTGCATGCAGAATTAAAATCTGGGAATTTTTATCTATTGTAGTGTGTTGTAAATTGAATAACGCACAAGATATGAACAAAAAACTGTTGCAAAATATCAACCATTTTGATATTTTTAATTCGATTTTTGGAATTTCTATAGGGTTATATATGATGAGCACACTGTAGTCTCCTATACCAAATTTCATGTTCCCATCTAAATTTGTTTGTAGCTTGCTTACGTACAGACAACAACGACAGAAGGACGGGATGTCGAAAATAACTTTTTCAGTTTCCTGAGGCCATTGAAACGTGAAGATCAGCCAAAACAAAAAAAAGAGGTCGAAATGTTTAATGATTGCCAAACTGACTCTATATTTCGTATATTGAGTACGTATATAGTGGTTCTCCAATGATTATACATCAGGAAAAACTTAATAATTTTAAAAAAAATCTATATACACATACTAATGTGTTTATGTTAACTAGCCAGTACTTGTACGACATTTTTCCCAGTACTGGAGACAAATAGTAGAAAAAAAAAAAAAAAAAAAAGACCGGCTTTAAAAAAACAAACTAATTAAATTATAAATAATAATTTTATACAATAACAGTTGCGACTTCATAACAATTATATTCTTAAAACGTAAACTACTAGTTGTAACAGAAACAAAAATGAGTGTTTATATTTTGGTGTTTTTGAAGTCGACGCCATGATCGTTCAAGCAATGAGCTCTTATACCGTATGTCCAATCGATCGTGAGTGCTGAATCGATCGTGGTGTCGACTTCAAAAAAAAAGCAAGATCCAAACACACATTTTTGTTTCTGTTACAACTAGTAGTTTACGTTTTAAGAATATAATTATTATGAAGTCGCAACTGTTATTGTAAAAGATTATTTATTATTTCTAATTTTTTTAGGTTTTTTTTTTTAAGTCGGTATTTTTTTTATTTTTTAAATTTCCCCAGTACTGGGAAAAATGTCTTACAAGTACTAGCTAGTTAACATAAACACATTAGTGTGTATATTATAGTATATGTATATATAGTATAGAGTGTATATAGTATATGCTTGCATTGTATTCAAATGTAATTTTATCAATATTAAATAAAAATATTCCAACTAGCCTGTGTCAATCAGACGCCATTTTGGCAACTTTTTTGTAACTACTGACCAAGAACTGGCTCAATCAAACAGGACCATCTCGGGAGCATACCCTTTCAAATTAGACTACCCCAATGAAATCGGTTAAGCTTTTCCGGAAATATAAGCAGACATACATACAAAAAAAATAGTTCGAATACAGAACGTTCTCCTTTTTTGAAATCTGTAATAATTACGTTGATTTTTTTGATTATGAAATACCTTAGTATTTTCGTGATATCTTTAACAAATATTTATCATTTCCCTGGAAAACATTTGCATACGTAATTTGTCATTACACTTTGACTTCTTCCAAGTTGATCAAATATCCACGTGCGTTACACAACCTCGTTGTATTCTCCATTACCGACAAAGACAATCTAACTGCAAAGAATCTTGTCTTTTTTCCACTTTATTATCACATTCTTAGGTCTATAATTGGAAACCATTTCCACCGTATTTGGCGACAATGATTCAACTATGGTGCAATTAATAGTTCTTGTTCACCAGGATATACACATGTGCACTACCCTTGACGTCATTGTCATGGATCTCTGAGGAAATCGCAGATAAGTTATAGTCACAGATCGGTGGGGAAATCACAGATTTGTAATTCAATCGCATCGTGGATTCCTTTGACTGTTGAAACTATTCCCTAATTCTGTCATGACAATAAAAATCGTTTAGAATGTATTCCTATTTAGGAAGAACTCATGTGTAGTAAACTTTTATTATACAATCCCTCCTTCACAATCCGAGAATCATCAGATTAGAATGTGATGACTTTTGTCATTTAATGTTTACAATAGTTTAGGTTTCTTATTAAATTAAACGTTAGTCTCTATACACAGTTTAAAAAAGGTTGGCAGTGTACGGAAATCAAATAGGCTTTTCAGCAGTACTAGTACTAGTCATAATGAAAAAATGGGTCGTCGCAAAAACAGACATATTAGACATAACGCAGATAGAGTGCGAGGAAAAGGTACAGGGGGCCATCATTGAGAAGGTAGGAAGACTATCCTAATGCACCACTGACACCTGGATTCCATTTTAGGAGTTAATAACATTAGCGTTTTGCTACTTAAGATAATAATACTCTAAAAGCTAATATCACATGTTACTGGCTTTTACCTTTCCCATTGCTTGTGGTTTAAAAATTATTTATTAAGAACAAGTGCCATTTTTTTGTAAATTAAATTATATTTCTATTGGTTGAAATTATAATTATCACTATATATATAAACGGCTTTGTCCTGACTGACTGAATGAATGACTGACAGAGAATCAACGTAGAGCAAAAACCAACAAAGATATTGATACCAAAATTTAAAGGCATATTTGTATGAGGTCATAGACGCTCACTAAGAAAGGATTTTGCGAAATTTTAATTTTAAAGGGTATTAAATACAAAAAATAAAAAAGTCAATTTCATTCATTTAATTTTAAACGTCAACATACACGCGCCTAGCGGCAAAAAGATAAGACTCGAATCAAAACAAATTCTAAATCTAATATTTTCCGACCCAATTATAACTAATCCAGAAAATTGTCAATCTAAAACAAATCAAAACCTATATTAAAATTGCGCCTAAGAATTTGATTAATCCATAAAAAATAACAACACACAGTTAAAGACAAGAAAACTTAAATAATTTGTTTTTATCTAGACGTGAAAGGTCAACTTGGAAAATAACCGAATTGAAAATATAACTCCGATCTTTCGCCGATTATAAAAATACAGAAGACCTAGAGACAAAATGAGATATACAGAAATACGAAGTAGATATTTCTAAATATAAAACATCACCTGAGTTCATATAAATATTTAATAACAAAGACATAATCTGTCGAAATATGAACGAAAATCTGGAATTAAGATGGCGACCATTAGAAGCAAGACGTTAGTTATAAAATACACGCCCACAGAAGTTTGTGATTGGAGAAGAATATCGCGGGACTTTCTTTGCTGATACAAATAGAAATTATACATATATCAATATAAGATAATTTTCTTTATCCTTTGAGAGAATTTATTTAACCCTTTTCAACATTCTAAATTTTAATTGAATAATATAAAATCATATTTAAATATTATAAACTATTAACAGTTTCTTTAATAAGTAGGATCATAATTACATTTCATCTTTCCCCCAAAAAATAAACAAGATTGCATAAGAACAATGAACTTATAAAAACAATCTCTCTGTATGACTTTGTTGAAAAAGAAAAACAATTGAATAATTTTGTCAGTGTATATTTAGAAGCCATTAAGACTATATGGATGCTTTTTGGACTGTTCAGTTTTCCTAAATAATAGTATTAAAATTTATTAAATAGAACATCAGAAGATTTTAAATTAAGGCTCTAATACTTAATCATCAATAAAAAGTGTTATTTAGTGCTACATCTCTTGAAATGAACTTATATTAAGTCAAATATGGTGTTATTTTTAAAAGAAACGTCTAAAAAAAGTGTTTTATACATATTACTGGGCAGCTAGGCCTAATAAACTAAAGTTTTATTTTAACAGCTGATCGTTGGAACATTGTTGCAAGACAACTCTTGATTTTGTTTATTTAAAAAAGGTTGTTTCTCTGAGGTCACGATATACATAATAAGGTGATATTTTAACATATTTGTGAATCAGTGAAAAAGTTATTCAGTGTATTTACAATTTGAATCGTATTCAACCAAAATATTTGTTACATATTACTTATTCATGAATATATTGAATTTTCTACATTGACAAAAGTAAAAAAAATAATTTTTTAATTAATTTTTTAACAAAACTTAATTTTTATTTACTACAATAACTAGCTTTTATTAAACAACAAATCTCTGTTAGACAAATACATTATTCAATACTGATTATCGTTTAATTATATATTGAAACTTTATATAAAATATGACTGTCGACTGTTTAAATATTAATGGTAATAATGTAATGCACTCCGTAATTCCAATTATTGGAGTTGGTGCGTGTTTATTTCGATCTCTGTCGTATATTGTGAATAATAATCAAGAAGGATGTTGCCTTATTCGCCAAAGAGTTGTATCGCATGTAATAGAAAATTGGGATAGATTATCAGCGTTTTCCGAAAATAATTATGGTGATAATTATCCTGATATCGAGAGTTATTGCACTCACATGTCTCAGCATTCAAGTTATGCTGGAATAATCGAACTAACAGCAGCTGGAGAAATATTTCCTTATCACTTTGAAGTATACCGCAATAGTGCACTTTATGAAGTTTTTGGAAATAGTATCAATCCTACTAGACGATTGCGCTTTACTGGCACATTGTCTAAAGGTCACTTCGAAGTATATGAAATTTTAAGTGCTACACCTTCTGTAAGTAATAATGAAATTTTAACAACATTATCCTACGAAGACAATCAAATTCTAACAACCCTACCTTCCGTAGACAATGGAATTTTAACAACTTTACCTTCCATAGACAAAAAGTCAGTTAAAAAGCGACGAGCAAGATATAGTGGCGCAACACGAAAACAGCAACTAAAATCGGCTAAGAAAACTTTTCTATTAAACAATCCTGAAGCATGTCACTTTGCTAATACCAAATACCAGCAAAATCGTCCTGAGGCTCATAGAATAGCAGCAGCAAAATATCAACAGCAACATCCTGATGTTCACAGAAAAGCAGCAGCTGCATATCAGCAACAAAATCCTGAAGTCCACAGGGTAGCAGCAGCTGCATATCAGCAGCAACATCCTGAGGTACATAGGGTAGCAGCAGCCGCATATCAGCAGAAAAATCCTGAGGTCCATAGAGTGGCAGCATCTGCATACCAGGAACAACACCCTCAGATTCATAGAGCAGCTCAAAGTTGCTATGAAGCAAATACACCTGGAGTTCGAGAAGAGAGAAGAAAACGTCCATGGACGAAAAAAATACGTTCAGCAATGGAGTATAATGTAGAAATAAATTATGACACAGATCCATATGTAAGTATAGGTTTAATGAATTCTGAATGCCAAAACTGTGGGGCTCTTAAGTGGAAAAATGAAACACCAGGAATGTGCTGCAATGGTGGAAAAGTACAATTATTAACAATTCAACCCCCACCGGAGCCTCTTTATAGTTTTTTAAATGATAGCCATCCCGAGCATTCTCATTTTATTAGCTCGATTCGTAAATATAATGGTTGCTTTCAAATGACGTCATTTGGTGCGAATAAGATTATAGAAGATAGATATATGCCGACTTTTAAAGTTCTTGGACAAGTATATCACTTAGTAGGAAGTGTGCTGCCCATACCAGATAAAGAAGCTCAGTTTCTCCAAATCTACTTCGTAGGTGAAGATGAAAGAGAAACAAAATTAAGATGCAGTCATTATCCAGGAGTCAAACCTGGAGTAGTAAAGCAATTGCAGCATATGCTCCATGAACATAATACTTATGTTAAAGATTTCAAAACTGCCTTAGAAAAACTTCCGAATGATTGTGATAAGTTTGAAGTAGTTATTCATGCTGATAGGAAACCTGCTGGTTCTCATACAGGCCGATATAATGAGGCAACATCATCTGAAATAGCTTTGGTAATTAGCGGACAGCAATTTGAAAATCGAGATATTGTTCTTCAAAGCCATGATGAGAATTTACATCGCATAAGTGAAATTCATCGTTCTTATGATTCTTTACAATATCCTCTTTTATTTTGTAGGGGTGAAGATGGCTACAGTATTAATATGCCATATCGTGATCCTACTACAAAGTTACCACTTCCTCGAGGAAAAATAACAGCTTCCGATTTTTATGCACATCGTATTATGGTGAGATATAATGACTTCAATTTTCTTCTTCATATGGGTGCACTTTTCAGTCAATTTTTAGTTGATATGTTTGCAAAAATTGAAACTGAAAGATTAAATTATATTAGGCATAATCAAAGCAAGCTTAGAGTTGAAGAATACATTCACTTAAAAGATGCAATTGGAAGAAGGGATGTAAATGGGGATCAACTAGGAATATTAGTTGTGCTTCCATCATCTTTCACAGGAGGACCACGCTATATGCATGAACGAGCTCAAGATGCAATGACATATGTTCGTTGCAAAGGTCGACCTGATCTATTCATAACTTTTACATGTAATCCGAAATGGACAGAGTTCAAAGGTGTATTATTTCGTGGTCAGAAATCTCAAGATCGGCATGACATTATAGCCAGGGTATTCCACCTTAAACTGAAAGCTATGAAAGATCTATTAGTAAAAGGCAGTGTTTTCGGTGAGGTTGAGTGCTTCATGTACACAGTTGAGTGGCAAAAACGTGGATTACCTCACGCACTGGTTAAAAGATCGCCTGGTACCAAGTCTAACTGATAAAGTGGTCTCTGCAGAAATACCTGATATCAATAAAGATCCTCTTTTGCACGAAATTGTTAAGACTAATATGATTCACGGTCCATGTGGTACTTTGAAAATGAATTCTCCTTGCATGAAAGATGGGCGATGCAGCAAAAAGTATCCGCGACCCTTTTTGAAAGAAACACAAACTGGAGAAGATGGTTACCCAAAATATAGAAGGTTATCTCCAGAGGAAGGTGGATTTACTGTGAAAATAAAAGATATGGATATAGATAACAGTTGGGTTGTACCTTACAACCCAGTTTTATCTCGCACTTTCAATGCCCATATTAACATTGAAATTTGTAATTCTGTAAAATCTATTAAATACATATGTAAATATATTAATAAAGGAACAGATCAAGCAGTCTTTGAATTACAAAATAAAAGTAATGAAATAAATGAAGTTAGTCAATATGAAAGTGGCCGTTATATCAGCAGCTCTGAAGCAGTTTGGCGAATACTTGGTTTCCCAATTCATGAGCGATATCCTACCGTTGTTCACCTTGCTGTACATTTAGAAAATGGTCAAAGAGTCTATTTCACTTCAGATAATTTAGCTCAAAGACTTAATAATCCACCTCAAACCACACTTTTAGCCTTTTTTGAGTTGTGCCAAAAAGACGAATTTGCCAAGACCCTGCTTTATTCAGAAGTTCCATCTTATTACGTTTGGAAAAATAATAAAGTTTTTGAAAGGAGAAAAAGGGGCGTAAACGTTGAAAATTGGCCAGGGATAAAAAAGGACACAGCACTAGGAAGAGTATATACGGTGCATCCAAATAATGTCGAATGCTACCATCTAAGGTTATTGCTGCACGTAGTTAGAGGTCCAACATCTTTTGAATACCTTAAAACAGTCGACGGCATCATTCATCCAACATTTCAGTCTGCGTGCAAAGCTTTAGGTTTATTAGAAAGTGACGAACAATGGAATGACACATTACAAGAAGCAGCTTTGTGTGATTCACCGTATAAAATGCGACAAGTGTTTGTTGTGATGTTGGTGTTTTGTCACATATCTGACCCTTTAAATCTTTGGGAAAAGCATAAAGATAGTTTAAGCGAAGATTTCAAACGTGAAATAGAAAGAGCAGTTCAAGATAGAGTACAAGGTTTTATGAAAGAAGTATATAATAAATGCTTATTATCAATCGAGGATGGTGTGATGGCGTTAGGAGCAAGTGGTTTAAAACAATATGGTTTGCCACAGCCTACCAGAAGTGAGGAATTCTTTAACAATTTTGATTATTTAACAGAAATGAACTACAATTCAGAAGAATTGGGAAAAGTAGTAAGGAATAACGAGGAATTATTAACTCCAGAACAACGAAATGTATATCAGGAAATTGTGAATAGCATAGAATCCTCCGAGGGGAAAACATATTTTTTAGATGCACCAGGTGGTACTGGAAAGACATTTTTAATAAATTTATTATTAGCAAAAGTGAGAAGTAATAAAAAAATTGCTTTAGCTACAGCGTCTTCTGGGATTGCTGCCACTCTTCTAGAAGGAGGCAAAACTGCTCATAGCGCTTTTAAATTGCCTTTAAATTTGAATTATGCGGGAACTCCTAAATGCGGAATTTCTAAACAAAGTAATAGGGCCAAAGTATTAAAAGACTGTCACCTTATAGTTTGGGATGAGAGCCCCATGATGGATAAGGGAGGTTTTGAAGCTTTGGATGCAACACTCCAAGACTTAAGAAACAACAAATTATTAATGGGCGGAGTTACTGTTTTACTAGCTGGAGATTTTAGGCAAACGTTGCCTGTTGTACAAAGAGGAACACGCGCTGATGAAGTGAAAGCATGTATCAAGTCATCGCGTTTATGGCCTCGAATAAAGAAATTATCTCTAAAAACAAATATGAGAGTTCATTTAAAAAATGACTCTTCAGCAGGTGCTTTTTCTGAACTCCTGCTTAAAATAGGAAATGGACAATATCCAGAAGAAACAGGAAAGGTTGTAATACCAGAAACTTTAGGAAAAGTAGTTAATAACTTAAATCAGCTTATAAATGCCGTTTATCCTGATATTTATAGAATTAAGGGAAAAACGATGGAATGGTTCAGTGAGCGTGCAATTTTATGTCCAAAAAATGACAGAGCTGCTGAAATTAATGATAAATTACTTGACTTATTCCAAGGGGAAATAGTAGAATACAAATCAGTTGATAAAGTGATAGAAACAGATGAAGCAGTTAATTATCCAGTAGAATTTCTTAATTCGCTTAATCCACCTGGATTTCCAGCACATAAACTTCGTCTTAAAGTAGGAACGCCAGTGATGTTATTACGAAATTTAAACCCTCCAAAACTATGCAATGGAACTAGACTACAGGTAACTGCTTTAAAGAAAATTTTTATAGAAGCTACAATATTTACTGGTTGTGCTCGAGGTGAATCTGTTTTTATACCTAGAATACCACTAATCCCGTCGGAGTACCCTTTCCAGTTTAAAAGACTTCAATTTCCTCTGAAGATATGCTTTGCTATGTCTATTAATAAATCTCAAGGACAAACATTAAAATTTGCAGGAGTTGATTTAAGAGAAGACTGTTTTTCTCATGGTCAATTGTACGTTGGTGCTTCTAGGGTCAGTTCTTCTAATAATTTAGTGATTTTAGCACCTAAAGGGAAGACAACAAATGTAGTTTACAAAGAGGTCCTAAATACTAAATAAGTACATTTTTAGTTCAATTTTTTTATTTTAATTGTAAAATAATTAATTTTTTCTTTAGTATTTTATAATATTAATTCTTAAATAGAATAAAATAATTAATCTATAACTAGAATAATTACGAATTTTTGTTGTTGTTTACTTTGCCTTTTGATATTTTTCAACTTTAGTAACTTTAAGTTATTGATGAATAAACATGAAGAAAATAACAGATTTAGAAAAAAATATTCTTTTTCTGAAATTACTCTATCATTCAATTCACAAATTCTGTATTCTTAAATATTACACACTACATTAAAATTAGCCGGATTAAAGTAATATTAAACTTTTTTATCAAAACATGCGATTTAATAAATGTATAGATTACAACTTGAATGATTCGCGGACAAAGCCGAAACGGGAGATGCTAGTATATATATATATATATATATATATATATATATATATATATATATATATAATTATAATTATATATATATATATATATATATATATATATATTTGATTGTACTTCTTAAGATGAATTCAACTCTATATGAAATATTTTTAAATGAACGCAAATTATGCTGTTAAAATTATTTACCTCTAAAATTTGCACATTTAAAAAAAATTCTTATAACGTTTGTAATATTATAAATGGTTAAAATCAATATTGGTAAAACAAGAAAATTGGTTTTAAACAATATTATTTGTAATTATTAATATCATTAAGAAATTACAATTTTTACAATATTTCTATTTTCCTCCCGGTTATCCCTTTCTTTTCGTTTTGGAAGTATTTTTAAAATATTTTATTTACCACAATACAAATGGTGTTTATTTTTATTTATAATAGACCTCTTTTCAAGCATAAAATAATGACTAAGTATGTATTCATTCGCTGTAAGGATAAAAAATTTTAAGTGATTACTCCCTCTGCGTCAATGAGAATATTGTGGTAACGTAATTAATGTTTTTCTGTTATTTTCTTCCTCATGTGAAAAGAAGGTGTGTAATAGGCCCGCAAAATTAAATACGTTGTTAAACCATCGATTCTCGTATATTCTGGTTTTATTAGATTGTTCATATGATGGATATTTAAGTATAAAACTAAAACACAACGTTCTGAAAATATAAATCAACTTCCATTATCAAGTGATAAACCTAGAATATGAAAAAAGCAAAAACACCAACAAAGCCTAGTAGTCTAGTGCAATGTTTGAAACAAAAACTAGTAATCTGAGAAAGAATCCAGCCCAAAAGCTAGGTTAGGCCCATTAAAAGCAGTGCATTGGCCAGACAAAAAGACCTCAGAAATAAGAATTTATTTATCACAAAAAGACCGTCTAGAGAAATAAAAAATAGCCCAAACATATTTGGTCCGATAATCATAAATTCAATTGAGAAGAGGCAAATTTAATACAATGAGAAAAAACTTATATAATCAAGAAATAAATCGAAACAAGGTCACACGGTAAACTTTTGAAAGAGTGGATAAAAACATGTTCACCCGATAACCGTTAGGTCACCACCCATTTAGCATACAACCCCTATTAGATAGTTGACCAGTTATTTGCGGTTCCTTGTGTAATATAGTTATGTAACTTATTCTTTTTCTGATTACATTTGTATTTAGTTATTTTGACTGGTCAGGGTTTCTGAGGTTACTAGATTCAGTTTTAGTTTTCCAACATGGACCTAGGCTATACTTTTTACTGTCATATTCTACTTTTATCACTTGATAACGGGAGTTCATTTTTTACTCTCAAAACTTTCCTATAATAATTTTAAAAAAACACTTTGATATTTAACAAATAATTTTATATTTACAGTGTAACTGGTGTTAGTCGCTCGATATTTAGTTTTATAAGTTGTAAAACAATGCATGGCAATATATCACTTACCAAACAATCCTTGATTTTTGGCAAATCCATAAAGACACACTATTTGAAATGCTGTATGAATTTGACATACCAATAAATTCGTGTTCAGAAATTGTTGAAACAACCCTTAACCATCGGAAGTGGATTGTTTACGGGGTGGATAATTTAAAGACAATTATTTGCTATGGATTTGAAAAATGCATAGGCCTACTTATTATGAAGTCTAAGGAAAACATCTTTGCAGTCAAATTCAGTCGAATGTTATACCTGTGTCAGAATTTGTTAAACTATACTATAGGATCGGTAATGTAGTAAGGATGAAAGAACATGGAAACCCAAAGAGGGCTCTAGATGCAAATGAATGGGAAAAACTCAATTGATCTGAAGCGCCGTAGTAGTACTAGGAATGGAACTGAAGGAGGGTAGAAGTTGACAGATAAGTGTAAAAAGAAATTGAAGGAGGCCAAGGCCCTTACTGAAACGCCGTAGTAGTAGTAGCAATGAAACTGAAGGAGGGTAGCAGCTGGCAGATAAGTAGAAGAAGAAATTGACGGAGGCCAAGGTACAACGTATTTACTGAAGCGCCGTAGTAGTAGTAGGAATGGAACTAAAGGAGAGTAGCGGCTGACAGAAAAGTGGAGGAAGAAATTGACGGAGGCCAAGGTACAACGTATTTACTGAAGCGCCGTAGTAGTAGTAGGAATGGAACTAAAGGAGAGTAGCGGCTGACAGAAAAGTAGAGGAAGAAATTGACGGAGGCCAAGGTACAACGTATTTACTGAAGCGCCGTAGTACTAGGAATGGAACTAAAGGAGAGTAGCGGCTGACAGAAAAGTAGAGGAAGAAATTGACGGAGGCCAAGGTACAACGTATTTACTGAAGCGCCGTAGTAGTAGTAGGAATGGAACTAAAGGAGAGTAGCGGCTGACAGAAAAGTAGAGGAAGAAATTGACGGAGGCCAAGGTACAATGTATTTACTGAAGCGCCGTAGTACTAGGAATGGAACTAAAGGAGAGTAGCGGCTGACAGAAAAGTAGAGGAAGAAATTGACGGAGGCCAAGGCACAACGTATTTACTGAAGCGCCGTAGTACTAGGAATGGAACTAAAGGAGAGTAGCGGCTGACAGAAAAGTAGAGGAAGAAATTGACGGAGGCCAAGGTACATCGTATTTACTGAAGCGCCGTAGTAGTAGCAATGAAACTGAAGGAGAGTAGCGGCTGACAGAAAAGTAGAGGAAGAAATTGACGAATGCCAAGGTACAACGTATTTACTGAAGCGCCGTAGTACTAGGAATGGAACTAAAGGAGAGTAGCGGATGACAGAAAAGTAGAGGAAGAAATTGACGGAGGCCAAGGTACAACGTATTTACTGAAGCGCCGTAGTAGTAGTAGGAATGGAACTAAAGGAGAGTAGCGGCTGACAGAAAAGTAGAGCATTTTTACTACTTCCATTATCTTTTACAATATGGCGACATTTTGAGAGAAATTCAATTTGTGATGTGTTTGTTTGTTTAAAGGCGATAAACGATCACAAAACCATGCCTTAACCAAAACAGAGCATAAAATGCTAAATATGTAATATTTGCCTCTTTTAATTCCGTGAACATAACTTAATTTTGACGTCTCTATGACGCGTTTCAAATCACACGCTTCTTCATTAGATTTTTAATTATTTCTTCTTCATTCTTCAGAGAACGTCAACAAAAGAAACTTACGTTAATTACATAACAGTATTTAGTGTTTTTGTGTTCGTTATCAGTGTTGACGTCCTCTGAAGAATGAAGAGGGAATAATAAAAAATCTGATGTAAAATGCGTTATAGAGACGTCAAAATTAAGTCACGTTGACGGAATTAAAAAGGTAAATATTATATTTTTGCCAAATTCGTAACTTGGATACCGTAAACATGATCATAAAATACATAAAATTAACAAATCTAACTAAAATCCAACGGATATAACATGAAATTTATACTTTATTAACGGATACTGGAGATCCAAAACCCCTAACACCATGGTCAAATTACTTTCCTTTCACAATATACACCTACTATTATAGTGTCAGATTCGGAAAAGAACATTGGTCAAGAGAGACCTAATAGGAACGATGGAAGAGAGAAATCTAGCCCAAGAAGTGTATATCCAGCCAGATTAGGCCTACTGAAGGGATTTCTGGTGTTATTTTTATGGACCAGAAAAGAGCTGTAAGTAAGATGAGTGGGGCAAGGTGCCTTCTGCTAAGTGTGTTACCTTTTCCCTTTTCAGTGTGACCTAACCACACTCCTCCACGACGATAAATAGAGACGTTATTCTAAAAAATATAATTTCGAATCCAGGTCCTCTCTTCCGAGATCCGGGAGGGTTGAGTAACTGACACGAGCGTAGCGAATGGAGGCTCCTTCACATATTCACCACTTCTAGACCTAGACACTGACACGAGCAAAGCTACTGAAAACTTTTTAATACATACACGTCTACGAGATTTGTTAGGGCCAAGCCGACGTCAAAATAGTAATGATTACACAATTTCAACGTTCAGAAAACCTACCTTTTAAACAAACTGGCTTAATGGCGTCTATAATCTTGTTTCATTTCTAATGGAAAATAATTCTTGAACTACACTTCTGTTTTAAAACCTTAAATAATATCTTGTTACTAGTGCAATAAACATAACCACTGTCAATGCGTATTATAATTAAGCTGTAAAACACGGCGACCTTTGCAGTTATATTGGTTATTAGTTTTAACATTTCCTTGATATTATTTAACACGTTCAGTCTAGGTTATAGATTATTAAGGCTTTGCCATTCTCCTTCAAGATGTTTCACAAACCTCAATGGAAAAATATTCAAAAACATATTTTTCTGATTGTGATGTGATGAAAATGGAATTTATTTTCTTAATTTAAGGGCTCTGCACGATTGTCGACATCGACTTTGTGATGTTAAACAAATCTTAGGCTCATACAGATTCAAATTGTTTCGAAGGAAGCCTATAAAGAAAGATAAAATTGTTTTAAATGGTCATTTTAGATTTTTCTAATTTTACTTACCCAATATATATTTACAAATTTCAATTCTTGGTAATTTCGAACCCTTACCTCCCAAGAAAATGTGTATATTCCTACAGTTAGAAGACCATCCAAGACCGAGTATTCTTCAATAGAGCGAGTGTAGATGGTTCAATATATATATATATATATATATATATATATATATATATATACATATATATATATATATATATATATATATATATATGTGTGTATACATAGGCCGTTAGGGCCTAACACGTCAAGAAAGTAGTACATAAACGTACGAGGTTTAAAAAACCTGTTTTAAATACACTTACCCTATACTACGTATATTATACAAATAAAATTTAGCATTTCTTACAAATCCCAAAATCCCACATTTATAGGATCTGCTTGTATTACATTGTATGATGGGCTGGGAAGTACCATGTAACCCTAACAACTTGTTTGATTATTTACAATCATATTTAATGTTAGGAAACATTTGGAATAAAACCATCATACAAATATACCATTTACAAAGTCCGTGATGAATTTAAGACAACAGGTTCTGTACACAACATAAATAAATATGGCCGACCAGTCAATGTAACGATCGATGATAATGTTGGTTGCTGAAGTTTTATTAGTAGCTCGAAGATATCGAGAGTAAAACATGATATGAACTTAACATCAAGTTCCTTGGAGAGTTTGCAACGTTGTCTTGCTTTGAAGTAATATCGTCCGTGACTCAGCTATGGTTTATTGGAAGATGACCTTGAACGGCACGTTAAATTTTACATAATCAAGAAAGAGAAGGAATCTGAAAAGTTTTGAAAAAATATTATCGAAAACCACCACATTGTGCTACGCCACAACCTCAACTTACTGTATTTAAATAACTAAATGTTATGTTCGAGGCACTCCCGAATAAGTGGACGATGCCAAGAGAACTCACGCCCAGCTGTCTATCGTACAGCTATCTTAGTATAGTTTATGGTGTACATTTAATTAGATCAAGACTAGAGTTACTGGTGTGGATGTTTTCCAGGCAAATATATCTTCCAATGATGTAAACATTTTGTATAACAAGTGAAAAGTAAACATTATACTAACTTTATCACGCAATCATTTTCTCACACAAGAACAGAAACTAATCAATCCAAAAGTTTCATTATATCTACCCAAAAATGTTAGTACGGAGTTAAATGTGAAAATTGAAAACGAATCGTGGATGACGTCATAACAAATCGATTTACTCTTAAAATAAGTTTAAGACAAAATTGATATATATTTACAAAACGTTGATAAGGATATAAATTACTATATCTTTCCTTATATATTAATAATATATTATATATTGAAAGAAATACAGGAAGATTTAAACGGTCTTTTTGGTAGTTTTCAAAAAACCTTGATGGTTTTAAGTGAAAAGATCAAATACTTTCTTTTTAATTTAAGAGGACTAAATTTATAGTTGTGAGGATAAAGTAGTTATGCCCAAGTTACAGGTAATTGTACAAATATGACCAGTTGTACTGTACAGTATGCTTCCAAAATTTGGACAATGAGAATGTACAAATCAAGAAGGTTAGATTATGAGGTGGGAGAGAATATATGGAGGAGTTCAAGTTGATAGAACATGGCTGATTAGAACAAATTATTGAGAGGCGGACATTGTCACAATTATTAAACTAGGAAGGATCATGGACGGGGTATGTTCAACGAATGCCGAAAGATAGAGCCGTGAAAAAGGTATTCCTGAATACGCCTGAGAGAGGAAGATTAAATGGAAGGATCAGGAAAAGATGGCACGAGGATTTGAAAGAAGATCTTACGAGCTGAAGATTAGAAGATGGATAAGGGATGCGGAGGACAGGCTACCTTGGAGGATCAAGTCAACGAAATTAAATATTTAGGTATATTTTTGGACTGTTCGTGGAAAAGACATATATCTAATTGAGAAGCTATTACTCAACGTAAATAGAAATTTATACTGTATATTCCCAAAAGTTTATTTGCTTAAAACTCATGTTTTATTCCAGTCAAAATTACATATGGGAGGAACCTATTATTCTACATACAAACCCCTCAGTATTCTTCACAACTTTCTACTTTGAACCATTTTTTATATGTCAAATTTCAGCCTAAATAAATACAAAAACCAGAAGGTCTGTCGTGAAAGAAGTCTGAGATCGGTTTTTAACAAACATTCAATCAATTACGTAACATAAGTTACAATATATTTGTGAAATGTATTTCTTTGTTTCATTTGTAACTTAAAATCATGTTAAAATTATTTAAGTTTAATTTTGAATAATTTGTTTGGTTGTATTTTACATCCAAGAATGTATTCTAAATTCCATCTATATACAATTAGTTTATTTTGTATCTTTAGGTTTTTTATAAAGTTCATTTATTTGATTTCATTACTAAAATTATAAGTTTATTTTTTTGGTTTAATTTATATTTTTATATGATATTCTAGTTGTAAAGGTAATCCATAATTGGCCCTTCCATCTCCAAGACAATTATTGGAGGCAATCAGTGTGATTGGCTTGTTAAGAGTGGGAGGGGATGCTACTTAGCACTTTAGGTTTATTTTTACTCTGTTCCCTGTTTAGCTATAACCTGCTGAAGACGATAACTATGTCATTGAAACGTACTTCAAAATAGTATAATTAAAGATAACTAGTTAATTAATAAAAGATGATTAAAAGATTTAAAAAATGAAAGATAATAAGATTTTAAAAAGATAATTATTAAAAACAGTTTTCGTTTTCTTTCCTGATTTTGTTGTTTGGGTTACCTTATTGTAAAATGATTGCATACTCATTTCTCACTTTTATATGACATTAAAAACATTTTTTTAATAAACACATTTGTTGCGGACATATTGCAATCAAACTTTTGTGCAATTTTCATAAATCTCTTTTTTTGGTGGTATTTCCAACAAAGCGAAGTTTTTGAATTTTTGTATTTAATTAGCCCCCCCCCCCCCCCAAACAGCAATAGTGATTTTCTACTCCTTCATGAAATACAAGAAAAAATATGGAAAAATTAAAAACATATATTGTTTTTGCATTGTTTGACTAAAATTTAATATTTCAATGTTTAATGAGATACTGAATAAACATTTAGTACTAACTTTCTCTATTTTGTCATTTCCACTGGAAAACATAAAACCACTTGTAATTCTTAAATTATACTTCTTATTGTTATACAGTTGTTTCTAATTATTTCAGAACCGTAATAATTTTATTTTTTTTGTAATTTGGAATAATAAATCTTTATTTTTTACCAAAATTACGTCTTTTTTTACCTATAACTGACAGACATTTTTGGCAAGTTGGTAACCGATATCTTCCTTTACAGGTTAATTTTAGCAGAATTTTACCAAAACTTTTAGAGTCAATTTTCAGATATATTAGAATTAATTATTTTAGTCTTTTGTTTTATTCTACTCCCAAATGTTTAAAGAAAACAAAAAACAAACAAATAAAAATGTCGAGATATTGGTAAAATATGGTCACTTACCAATTTGGTTAAAATCGGTCCACTAGTTTAGGGTATAAACTCGTGCTTAGATGACAGACATCGTTAGAAGAAAAAAACTTGTTTGACCTCAAAATGGATTTATCTGCGAAAAATTCGTCTCTAAATAACGACAATATCAACTTTCAACTTTCAATTTTTTTTATAAAACTCAAAATGTTCCATATATATTTGACTTTACATATCGAAAGCAAATGTCGCAGAACTTTTATACTATTAGTTTTTTTTAATCTTATAATTTATCATCTAACCACTTTAAAATACGGTTCAATCAAAACGTTTTACACAAAATATATCGAAAACCATTGATTTTTGAGATTGGATTTATAACAGAAAAATTTGTTTGGTTGTTAATGGTATACATGATGATATTTTGAATATGATGATGAAGAACATTCAGCAGTAAAATTTGAAATAATTAAGTTTACTATTAGTTGTTGAATGACATACAGATCTTGTGTAAGATAGTACATTACCAAGAACTATTATTGTTAGTTTTTACCAATGTCCTGGCATCCTTTGATTAAAAGACAATTAAAAATGTCTGTTAAAACCAACGGTTTTGGAGATATTTTATATACAACTGTAGACTAATAAAAGTACTTCAAAATTTAGTAACATATCTCATTAAGTTCTAAAGTTATTTGTGTATTTGGTTTTAAACACAAATAGACAGATAGACAAAGTGTTTTAGAACATATTTTTATATAAATATGTTTGTTTTTAGTTTGAAATTTTATGAACTATAAATTTTGACCTATCATACAACTAACTGTCAATAACAACTCTCATGATGACTTTTGCCTTTACAGGATACAGAGTAAACTTTAGATAACTGACTGTAAAGATTTTGTAAAACATAATTATAGTAAAAGATTAGATAAAAATTAATCTGTAAAATCAGACACAACAATGTCAAATTTGAAATATATAGTTAATGTATAGAAAATAAACGCAGTTACAAAAAAGAAAAATTTTTTCTTGACCAAATTAAATTGATTTTTTTTTAATAAACAGTAATTTTTATTAACAAGTCTAAAAGAAAGTATCGTTAACAAGGCGGTAGTAAATTTAATTATCCCGCAGAAAGTTGACATTTACCACCAATAAAAAGTGTCGATTTCTTTATTTAGCTTTAGAGGTTTTATGAGAATTTAAAAGCTGTGTAGGCAGAAGAAATATTTTGACTGGATAATAACACTCCCACCGGGAAAGAAGAAATGTAATTCAATTTTGTTGATCTACGGTACATAAATATTACACAAACATTTAAAAAGTTTCTCACTACGAGCTTAGTTCAATACAAGTTGATGGTCTCGTCATGGTACATACCCTGGCCTGATGCAGAATTAAAATCCGCCAATGTTTATCTACCGGTAATTTATTGTGTTGGAACTGTTTAATTAAGAAATGAACAAAAAACTGTTTAAAAAGTCCCCCATTTTTACATTTTCAATTTGATTTTTCTGAATTTCAATAGGGTTCTTTGTATATGAACACACTATAGTCCCCAATACCAAATATCATGTTCCTATCTTAATTTTTGTAGCCGTTATCGTGCTTACATACAGACGACAACGACGACAGACGGACCGCATATCAAAAATTACTTTTTCGGTTTCCTGAGGATATGAAACGTGAATATCTATCATAAAAATAGTTCGTCAACTAAGTAAACAGTGTCAGAAGAGAACAAGAGTTGATAAAGAGAGACCTAAACAGAAAAATAACAGCAAAATATCAAACTCAAGACTAGATGAAAAAAAATGTGTAAATCCAGCTAGGTTCTCTCGGGAATGTCACTCCTGTACTAAGGTGAAATGAGTAATTTAAATATTTTCTCGCTTTATTGGTGAAATAGAAAAGTGAAAAACGATTTAGGAATTTTTCGTCGGTTGTATATAAAAATCGAATTAAAAGAACCCAGTAAAGTAACATTAATTAAACCTATAGGTAAGGACCTGTTTTGTAAACCTATAGGTCTTTACCTATAGGTTTAATTAATGTTACTTTACTGTGGACATAAACGCGAAATAACAGTGGTTATTATAATGATGTTTCAATTTATGTGTTTTATTTCCCAGAAGTAACATCCGTTCTGTTTTCTGATAATCATGGAAAGACATCAGAACTTTTTGGGTTTATCAGATTCATGTTGTTTTAAGAATCATGTTGCTATTATCCAAGTCACTAATGTTTTAACTAACAATTTTTTTCATGTTGTTTTGTTAAATACTATTTAATTTAGTTAAAATTATCGTCTTACCGATAAGGTATCCAATTACTGGATGTTTTTTGGAAATTTGGCTGATAACATGTCATCCTGATTAAAAATATTATTAAGGCCAATTGCATTTTTTCGCTGCAAACTGGTAGTTATTTTTCTTCTTAATGGGGCGGTTTATCCCTTCTATACGCCATCCTAAAGGTCTTATTACGCTCCCAAATTAAAATATGATTTAATACACAACACTATAAAAAACCAAATGCTCCATGAACTTCAAAGTTGTCTTGATTAAGTTGTCTTGAAGCCCTCTGTCAAAGATCCAAGAACTTTCAGTCTTGTAGAGAAAGTTTAACATTGTGTTTACAAAATTGCGAATTTTAAAACGCCATAACTCGGTTGTTATTAAAAATTAAAAATAATTTTAAGTATCTTAAATTGACCTATTAGAATATGTAAAAATAATAATAGTATTTAATGTAACAGCAGATATTTTTTGTTGAAACTCCATATTAAAGGATTAAATAAATCAATAAAGGTAAAGTTTATTGAGTTGTCCGATGATGCCGCAAGGCGAAACAATTGTAGCTCGTTTATATTATTAAAGTAATTTAGAAACTTTAGCTTTATTGCTTTATTTAATCCTTTAAAAATAATAGTGTTACATTTTTAAAAGTTAAAAAATCACGTGTTCTTAATTTTTGGAACATCCTGTATATCCTACTAATCTTTTGTACCACCATGTAGTTAGCTTAGGTTAAGAGCTTTTTAAATGAGAAATCGAACATTTTTCAATCTAAAGCAGGTTTTAAAATATTAAAGCGTTTCTATATTTCTTACGCACACTGTATATGTATGTATATTAATAATAAATAAAGAACAGTAACATACATAAATAAATAAATTTAAAATATAAAGTAAATTTCATTACAGATGAAAATAAAATTTACGAAAATCTGTCAGTGTCTCTTTTACTTTAAGGGGCTCGCTTCCTATAATGCCATGGTGCATCAACTCCTCCAGTGAATGAAACTATCATGACAGCAGTAGTTGTCACCGCTGTTTTTAAAAGATAAGTTAAATCTGAAAGCTTATTAATAAATAAAGCTCTAGCTTTTGGTGGAAGTTAACACAATGTAAACTAACCTATATTAATTACCACGATATTATGCATGTCCTAGTTATGGACGTGACCACGCTTAAAGAGTAACTTCAAATATATAAATTGGAAGTTCATGAATCCTAAATTTCCTAAAAGCATTATCACTAGACAGAACTTTTGTTAATCCAGTTTTTTTTACAAGTCAAACACTGTAAGATTAAGATTATGAATTTCTCCTTAGAAGAATTCCATAGTTCTGACTGGGATATACTAGTCTAGGATATAAATTGAATTTCTTTTTTCGATGTTATAAATTTCAGAATACAAATAGTTCTAATACAACTGATAGTATTAATACGATCGCTCCAGGTGAGCTTCTTATAAATTAGGAGACCCAGAACTATGCTGAATTGACTTCCTCAAAATAGTCTTTCTATAGTGTTTTGATTAAATTAAAATACATTTTTTCCTTCAAGATTAATAGATAAGTTGTTTTTAGCCAACTATTGAGAAATACAATTTGGTCAAAAAGTCCTTGCCTGTCCCTTCTCTCTGCAACTATTGTTAATAATTAGAATAGAAAATCAAAACACTGGGAATTTTAATTTAATTATAAATTCCACTATTTAGTTACTAACTTTAAACCCCATACCCCCCCTCCCTTTGAGAGCTGTCAAATAGCAGAATGGGATGGGAGCTATCAAATACCATAGTTGTGACACATCATTTTAAGTCCTGATGAGTAGAAAAATGGCGGAAAGAACGTAATTCAGCAAATGAATGAGAACACAATTTACCACAAAAACCACTTTATTTGTGCAATCATCCTCCGTTGTGGTGGTATCACTGTCGTGTCAGTAGGGTTTGGGTGTATGTAACAACTGAGAAATCATTGAAACATTGTATTTGTATTGCGAAAATAAAGTGTATTTACGGAAAACTGTGCTTAAATTAATTTGGTCATTGACGTTTCCACAAGTATATCTAATTACAGTTGACAACATAATTCCTTTGAGTCAATCCAAAATGGCGAACGGTTAAAGTTTAAAACAGAGTTTTAACTTATGAAAGATATTTACAACAATAACCCTCAGAGGCTCACTATAATGAGTACATGTGTGGCAATCCCGAGAGGCCTAACTGGATCTACGACTTTTATCATCTAGTATTGGGTTACATCTTTCCTATCTCGTTTTTTATCCACAAAGTTATATTCTTATTCGACGCTGGCGTTATTAGACTATTCGAGAGAGCTGTAGATGGGGGTCTTTATTTGATCTTCTTTTTTTAGAAGGGGATGACAACCGAAAGATTTTCTTACCTGTCATAAACGATAGAGAATACATTATTCAGATTTAAAGCTCTTATTGGGACACTTTACCATGAACAATGTTCTACTTGAAGTTCGACCATAATTAGAGGATCTTATAAGTGGGGAAAAACGTAGATGGTATATTTAATTCATGCAAATCCAGTACGTACAAAAAAACTACAAGCTTGTTTGATTAAATAATCCCTATTTTTAATGAACTCAGCAATGGCATGACTCAGACTAATCTACATACAACTGTTTTTATCTACAGCCATTTAACTACTATACCCTATTTCTTCATTTTCTAACAAAATAAATCTTTAAGTATTACAATTAAAATGGTTCATTTAGAAATCGATCCTACCTTCATACTTTATCAACTTCAAAACTACTCCAAAACGAACATTTATGACCACGTTGTTTATAAACGAAAAGCTCTGAGTCATCGTCACTTTATAAAAAAGGAAATAAAGAAGATAAATAGTCCTAGTACTCAAATGGATTAGAAGAGAACAAGAGTTGGACAAGAGAGACCTGATAACGAAGAAAAAAGAGAGGGATCTGATACAAGACTACATAAAAAAGTGTAGATCCGGCTAAGAAAATCCCTTGGTATTACCACGCCTGTACTATAAGTGAATCCCTGAATGTAAAAGGAGCATTAAATTAGAATAATATTGTTTTATTTCGTTAAAAACTGAGAAGCGTTATATAAGAAAAATGCATTTGTAGAACTCTGTTTTAAAAATTCTACCATTCTACAAATGAAATTTTAATCGTAAGTTGAATAATACATGATTTTTTTTTAAAAAACTATTGAAAATAGCCACTATTTTGACTTTTTCAATTCGATTTTCTGAATTTCATTACAGTTCTTATATAATCACACTAAAATCCCCTACACCAAATTTAATTTTCTTATCTTAGTTTCTATGGCGTTATCGTGTTTATGCACAGAAGACAATGGCTTTTAAAAATTAACTTATTCGATTTCCTAAAGCCGCTGACAAACATTTAGTAAAATGGGTAGTAAAATGTATTTACAGAGATTTGTTTTAAATATTAACATTCTTTTTATTTTGCATTGACTGAACGGAATTTCTTTTCGTTATTTTTCTCTACTCCATAAGAATTTAAAATAACATATCTAACTTATTATATAAGATATTTCAATGAAGTCCCCCCCCCCCAACTCGCGCAGCTTTTACTAAAGTCTATACCAAAACTAAGATTCAAAAAATATTTAGAATTTGTATTCAAATTATAAACAAAAAAAGAAAAAGTAGATGGAACTTTATGAACATATTGTACCAACTAGAAAATTCATACGAGAGATTTTTATATTGGTGGTAAGCCTACATTGAAGAAATTACACGGCGTTATTGGCAAGCCTGGTTGGCCTACTGCAGTACAGTCTGAGAAGTACAGTTAGTTAACGATAAATTGTGTTTCAAGGTCACTGATTATGAAAAATAAAAACCTTTAAGGTCAAGTTTATCATAATTATAGTATTCCATTACCAACAATCTACTATTAATGTTTGTTTTGTATTGTTTAGATATACAACTTGTCGTAATACAAACATTTAACAACATATTGTTATTGTTTTCTACGGATTAGCTTTCAATCGACAATAAAAGATATACAAACATTGCACAAACTTTTTCACACAATAATCTCAAGGTGAAACTCTAACAGTAACTGTCATACGAACAAAGCTCACAATCCGATTTACTCAAAACGGAATCGAACGATTATGATCAAATTTTAATAAATTGTAGTCTGTAAGGATCCAAACTGATTTATTGATTGAAATCTCGAATAAAAGGGTCAAACTTGTAATACAACTACACGACTTAGGCGCATGGGCACATGGGAACAGTTATTTTTAAAAAAACGAAGTCTTTTTAAGCGGCCTAGCGCCAACATGTAATTTTTCGTTAAATAAACGTATGGTATTTTAATTACGAATATGTGTATATTTGTAATTAAAATACCTTCAATGTAGTTTTATTGTAAACAGACACGTAATATTTACAAAAATAAAGTTACAACCTAAATTGTTAAACGAATTCAATGCGTTTTCACAGATTCGTCAATATCTGATAAAATATCGACTTCGTTTTTTCTTGCTTAGGTTACCCATTCAACTAATTAAAACATTATCTTTAAGTCTATAGGCCTACTTATATAAAAGCAAAAATCCTATATGACTCATCAACCTCCATCCAGGCTATTCAGGAAGCCACACTACAAGTAACCCTGAGAGGGTGGGTATAGAATATAGATGTTGGTTAGGGTCGAATTTTTAGGGTCACTTACGAACAGTATTTTTCTGTAGCGTTTCAAAAAGGGTCGACTTATAATGGTCTCTTTATCAACAAAATTTCATCACAATTGTTTAGCCCGATTTTAAGATATTCGAATTTATAGGACGGCTTTCATATTTCCGAACTCCCATATTATTGTTTGGGTTGTTACGAGCTGTAAACAAGCGAAATTTCATCAAAATCGTTAAACACGATTTTGAAAAAAATAAATTTGCGTTTCGATCTTATAGCTGGCAATTCAAATCTTGAGGTATAAAAAAAAAAAAAAAAAATGTGTCGATATGTGGCCAAACATATCGAAATTGGATTTTAATGTGGTTTTTGGAATTGAGTCTCTCTGTAGTTTGATCAATGCTCTACAACGTAAACTAACGGTTCAATTTTGATAGTTATGACAATATCTCGATACTTTTTTGCTATAATTACTTTTTCAACTTATTTTTAGGTTATTTCGTTAAAACTAAGTTTTCATTTATTTATTTATATATTTTATTTTGCATCGTATAAAATACCTTTGGATGCCATTGGAATCAGATTTTAAGATCAACACTTGAGAAATTATTAAAGAAAATCCATTTTGAAATTCATCAACCCATTTTTCTTTTAATTACTCATAGGTCGTAAGTATTCTATAAAATAAATTTGATTAAAATTAGTATAATTACGAGGTCTACATTATTTATAAACATATATTAAATACAGTGCATCTAAATTTTGCAAAAAATTGTAAAAGTGGAATTTTTCATAGTTTCTATAGCGTGGAAATCCCAAGGTACCAAGCTGGATATACACCTTTCTTTGTCTAGTCTTGGGCTTAGATCCCTCTCTTTCATTTTTTCTATCTTAACCAACTCTTGCTCTCATCCGACCCAGACGCTAGTAGAGAGTTATTTTATGCGCGATGTTAACCGAGGTGATTTCGCCTTTAAACTACAAAGGAAAACATTTTACCACTCATATCCCTTTAATTATGGTCTAACTTCAACATTGTACATAGTAAAATACTCCAAAAGGAGGATTAAATTAAAATAATTTGTTTTGTAAAAACTGTTCTCCATATTTCAGAAAAAATTCGTTTGTAGAACGCAATTTGTATTTCTTGGGGAGGGGGAGGATGTGGGAGATTATTAAAGCACTGTTATGATATACCTCGCTCAAAACTATAATCAATGGAAATTCTATAATTTCTGTTGGGATTTTCCTTGAAGGAATTCAAAACTGAAATTCGCTAAAACACATTTTACATTTCTCACAAATCAATAGCTGTCACCTCCAAACGACCTTGTTGTATCAAACTCCGTAAAAGAAACAAGAAATCGTCTTGTTTTCGGTAGTGTTCCATGCATATTCAAATAATCCATTAGCATAATATGTATATTTGATGTAACTTTCGCTCTCTAGTGTGCGCGGGAGGGAGAGGGGGGTCACTTTCCCTGCCTTGCCCTACTTACAGTAGTCGATTCTGTCTATTTTAGCAAACTGCGTTACTGTGTTACTGGGCCTCGCTGACGGCCAATTACAGCATCGGTATAATGCAGTTTTATGCATCGGTACAGTCTGTCACAGCAATATTATCAATAGTCGTAACTAGGTGGTTGTCAAAACGGAGCGGAACGACTTTTTTAATTAATATAAATTGAATGAAAAATTATTTCTTCACGAAATATGATAAATTGTCTAAAAACATTGCACAAACTTTCTCATATATCCATTGACAATACTAAACAAACTTATTTATTAATCGCCAAGAATGTCTGTTCAGTAGTAAAAGTGAAAATAAACCGTGAACACTGTTTAAGATTAATTTAAACAATATTTATATACATAAATATAGTTTTACTTATGTTAAACACTTGTCATAAGCACTTTTAACGTGAAATATCTCGAAACCCGTTAACTATATACAAATTTACAAGAGACTAATAAAAAGTAGTTGATAAGAGGCGCTGTTTGTTGAGAATATTTATTTACTTTATTTACAAAGGTTAAGTTTATGTTACTGAAACTAGTGTTAAAATTGTCAGAATACGAAAATATTTTAGATTTAGTCTAATCTTAAGTGATGTAGACACCAAGAAATTATGTTTTCAGTTTTTTGTGAATAACTCGACTATCACAAAAAATGGAAAAAAAATTGTTTTGTCATTAAAAGAGGAAACTTTTTTTCTCAAGTACTTTTTCATAACTTTAACGGTTTTCGAGATATTTGACGTTAAATATTTTAAACTGCTGTCATTTTTACAAATTATCTGTTTTTGGTACACTTGTAAAACGTAAACTCAATATCCTATCTATTACCAAATTTATGACTTTTTGTAAAAACAAAATGACGGATAAAAGGAAACTAAACAAGATAGGACTATATGTTATATGGTATTTCTTGTATATTTTGTCCTACCCAATCAGTTCCTGAAGTTTGGTCGAATAAATTTGGACACTCTGTATTTTAAAAACCTTCGCTTCTACAAAACTTGCTTGAATATGATTCGTCTGAAATTAGGTTTTAAGTGTCTGTGATTGAGGTTCATGTTTATTTTTTTTTTACAGTTATTTCTTAACGATAGCCTAATTTTATTTTACATCATTAATATTCCCATTTCACCAAAAGTTTTAATGAAATAGGTAGAGCTGATTTTGAGAAATGGCTTATAACACCGCCTTGGGCGATATTTTGGTTTTTACCGATAACAGAAGAACAGACATTTTTGGAGAGATCTCGGCCAACACGTTTTGTTTTCTACTTACGGTCTACATTTTAACAAAATTTTATAAAAATCGTTAGAGCCGATTTTGAGAAAATTGGAATAGTGTTTTTTTTATGGCAGGTACCTAAAAATACTGAGATATTGAAAAAATGAAAATAAAGACCTGAGATATGGCCTGAATATACCTACATACCAAATCAGTCACAGATAGACAACATTTATTTCATAAAAAACTACACATCTGTTTTATGACAAGTCACATAATTCTCTATACTACATAATATATGTGAGAAATTAAACTGTATACATTCATCTGAAGTGATCTATTGAACTCTCGTCTTCTTTTTGTAATGATTTGTGTGAGAAAACAATATTTATTATCTAAAAGAGAACTGCTGTTCTGTTGATCTAGTTGGTTAACCTAACCTCAAATTCATTTTACGCTTAAGTTTGTTATTAAATTTGTAAAATCGGTTGTCATGGTAACGCATATTTAAATGATTTAACTTTCGCTCATGAGTAGTGTGTTTCAAGTTCTTGATGTATCAGAATTTTTGACGTAGGTAAAATAATAAAAATCCGCCTACGTCACGCCTGGCATATTTTAAAGTTCTAATTAAGTGCAAAAAATCGTTATGATTAATCAAATAGTTTACGTTTTACAGCGTTTGTTACATTTTGATTTCAACTTGTGTGAAGGTTTTATTTTTTATTTTCGCTCCAATAAACTATTATATTTTATAAACTCTTTCTAAATTTGAGTTATGATGACCTACCTTACGAAAGCGTCCTACCCGAGATAATTATTTAAAACTATTCTTGACTCTCTGTATTAAAATATACAGTATGATCAAAGTTCCCAGACCCTCCTCTATTACACGTCCACTATACGAACTATAGGGTAATCTCGAAAAAACCGACCTCCGTGTTTTGACTGATCTTCACTTTTAAGAGCTTCATGAAGCAGAGAAACTGATTTTCGACAGTTGCCTTCGTAGTTGTAGTCCGTACGTCACGAGGCGCTCACAACATGAAATTTGGTGCAGGGGTCTATAGTGTGGTCATGCAGAACTGTAGGACACTATTGAAATTCAGAAAAAATAGAATTAAAAATGGCGGACAGACATGAACAATCTTAGGCTATAGCTTCGAGGTCTCCTAAGGCCAAGACAATAGAAAGAACGAAGCGAGGGAGATTATGTTTAAATGTATACAGATCTACGAGACCAGTTAGGGCCTAGGTGTAGCGTCCAGAATGTAGCGTTATACTCAATAAATTACAAAGTTCAGAAAACCAGTGTAACAACTGTTTTAAACATGCTTACTGGTTAGGTTAGGTGTTAATTAGGTGTTGATCTACCAATCAAATTTGGCGTTTCCTACAAGGCACAAAGATACCAACATTTTGAGATTACTTTTAGAGGATCTACTGGTGCACTAAGGCTGGGTAAGTACCAAGATGGCGCCCATCAGCCTTTTCTGTTAATAATGTATTGAAAAATAAAACTCTTGGGAATCTCAGTTTGAGTATAGACTCTACTTTAATTGTGTAATGACTTTTCACCCTCCTTGGAGGATACGTGTGAGTTAAATTAAATATCTTAAATAGTGAGGAGGTCCAATCATTGTAAAAGTCTTGATGAGTAAATAAAAATCCGACCAGTAAAAAAATTATTCTAAGTCCGATCACCAAATATAAAATGGATCAGTCAAATTTACAGTAGACGTTTTCTTTCAAGACACAGTCCAGCTTTTAACAAAATATAATGTAATGATTTGGAATATTTTACTATACAGAATGTGCTATTTGACTCTAGACCATAATTAGAAAGTCTTTTCCTTCTCTTTTAAAAGGGCAAATACATTCGGTCATCATCGTCTTAAAAACATGAAAAGACAATAAAATAAAGATTCCTAGCACTCGAATAATCTAATAGATACAAAGTCGGAGAGAATAGTTGGCCATGTGACAGTTTTTGATTTATGGGAAATGTAAAATGCGTTTTAGCGAATTTCAGTTACGAACTCCTTCTTAGAAACACCCACACGAGACTATGGAATGTCCACTGATTCCATTTTTACACGCTGTATATAATAGAAGATTATAATTTAGTTGTGGTTCAATTCGTACATGTACGTGTAGTTAAAAACTAATACAGGACGTTTATAGAGTATAATCAACTCCTGTTATAAAGCTATGTTGGTGTTTTCACTATTTTACTTTAATACTCTAGGTTTATCACTTGATAAATGAAGTTGATTTACTGTCTCGAAACGTCGGTTAGTTTGTATGTACACACATGATTGCAAATGTTCAATTAAACCGTATTAATAATATGAACAACCCAGCTTTATCAAATAATATTAAAACCAAAATTATAATACTAGGATCTTAAGAGTGGTGAAGGAAAATATATCCTGTTTAGGAGCTTTCAGTAGGTACATTATTTGTAATTTTGTTTCATTAAGTAACGCCTATTGTTTAACAAACAACAATGGTTTAAACACTAATTAACGAACTGGAGCTGTTTTTTATCTATAACCTTATCTTTAACTCTAAATTTTCATTTTCTTACCGAAATAAACGCTCTAGTGTTACAATTAAAATCGTTCATTTTAAAAATGTGTACCTATCTAAATACTTAAAAATTAACAGTACATGAAAATTACTCTAAAACGAGATTAAATCGAAATAAATTGTTTGTAAGAAATGATGAAAGTTTTTAAATAAATATACGTTTGCAGAACTCTGTTTTAAACTTTGCTAGACGTTAAGGATTCTTTCTCTCCTAATCAAAACTTAAATCATGTATTACATGAACTCCGCATACCATTTGTATTTGAGTTACGCCCGTACAGTTGGGCCAAGAGAAATTAAACTAGTTTATGAAGTCCAGTATAATCACACAATGTAATGTCGATAAGTTGGTTTCTTGGATCTTGAAGGAATTGTTAAATTGTATTGGTAGATCAAGGAGTCTGGTAAGTTTGTTTAAAACAGTTGTTACACAGGTTTTCTGAACCTCGTAATAGTGTATATCACTACTTTCTTGACGTAGACTAGGTTCTAACGGGCCTTCCAGATGCATTAAAAACACATGTTGTGACTCGGCTTTGCCTGATATCGTAGCTACACAAATATCACAGAGTTCGAGCTTACTTTTTACCGTAAAATCGCTATTTATTTGTCATCGTAAAGAGGTGGGGTTGTGTTACCATTACATGCGTAATTGAAATCTACAAATTTCTTTCTAATTTAGTGCGTTATAAAGTTGAATAACATTTGAGATATGGACAAAAAAAAACTGTATAAAATGGCTGCAATTTTGAATTCGATTTTTCTGAATTTTAATAACACACTCTAAATCCCTATATCAAATTTCTAATCTCCCGAGGAAATGTGATATTCTTATCCAAAATCTGTCACAGCTGAATCACCGACGCAAGTGAAGCCAGGACATAGCTGTGAAGCCAGGACATAGCTGTGAAGCCAGGACAGAGTGAAGCGAGTGGAGACTTTTTAATATTTACAATATTACATCTATCAATACAATATCAGATTTTCTAGAAGACTCAGGAAACCAAATGTATTGGACATTACATTTAGAAGATCTGCTTGTATTACATACATGATGAGATAGTGCCGAGTTATTTCAAACCAAATATCTTTTCCGACGGTTTCCAGGTAGAAAGGGTTGACCAGGGTTATCTCCGACGATTTTATGCCGCAATTGTTTTGGCAACGTTACACATTCTAAATATAGTAAAAGCATGACACATATCTTTTATTACAAGAGATACCCTGTCAACAGCTTGTCACTATAACACGACACAATACAATAAATCTATGCCATCTAGAGTATAATAATATAGAATCTTTCAGATTTTAAATCATTAAGTTATGTGTTGTGCTCGTGTCAAGTTGGTTAGGTTAGGTTAGATATATTATAAACTGGACTACGTGTTGATCAAATATTAGGAGGAACCTAAAACCGTCGGAAATGATACAGGTCAACTCCTTCTACCTGAAAACCGTCGGAAATAACATTTAACCGATCAGTCTGGGTGAGGTTAGGTTAGGTTAGGTTAGGTTAGATATATTATAAACTGGACTACGTGTTGATCAAATATTAGGAGGAACCTAAAACCGTCGGAAATAACATGTAACCGATCAGTTTGGGTAAGGTTAGGTTAGGTTAGGTTAGGTTAGGTTAGGTTAGGTTAGATATATTATAAACTGGACTACGTGTTGATCAAATATTAGGAGGAACCTAAAACCGTCGGAAATAACATGTAACTGATCAGTTTGGGTAAGTTTAGGTTAGGTTAGGTTAGGTTAGGTTAGATATACTATAAACTGGACTACGTGTTGATCAAATATTAGGAGGAACCTAAAACCGTCGGAAATAACATTTAACCGATCAGTTTGGGTAAGGTTAGGTTAGGTTAGGTTAGGTTAGGTTAGATATATTATAAACTGGACTACGTGTTGATCAAATATTAGGAGGAAAGTAAAAACGTCGGAAATAACATGTAACCGATCAGTTTGGGTAAGGTTAGGTTAGGTTAGGTTAGGTTAGGTTAGGTTAGATATATTATAAACTGGACTACGTGTTGATCAAATACTAAGGGAACCTAAAACCGTCGGAAATAACATGTAACCGATCAGTTTGGGTAAGGTTAGGTTAGGTTAGGTTAGGTTAGGTTAGATATATTATAAACTGGACTACGTGTTGATCAAATATTAGGAGGAACCTAAAACCGTCGGAAATAACATGTAACCGATCAGTTTGGGTAAGGTTAGGTTAGGTTAGGTTAGGTTAGGTTAGATATATTATAAACTGGACTACGTGTTGATCAAATATTAGGAGGAACCTAAAACCGTCGGAAATAACATTTAACCGATCAGTTTGGGTAAGGTAAGGTTAGGTTAGGTTAGGTTAGGTCAGATATATTATAAACTGGACTACGTGTTGATCAAATATTAGGAGGACTAAAATCGTCGGAAATGATACAGGTCAACTCCTTCTACCTGAAAACCGTCGGAAATAACATTTAACCGATCAGTCTGGGTAAGGTTAGGTTAGGTTAGGTTAGGTTAGGTTAGATATATTATAAACTGGACTACGTGTTGATCAAATATTAGGGGAACCTAAAACCGTCGGAAATAACATGTAACCGATCAGTCTGGGTAAGGTTAGGTTAGGTTAGATATATTATAAACTGGACTACGTGTTGATCAAATATTAGGGGAACCTAAAACCGTCGGAAATAACATGTAACTGATCAGTCTGGGTAAGGTTAGGTTAGGTTAGGTTAGGTTAGATATATTATAAACTGGACTACGTGTTGATCAAATTTTAGGGGGACCTAAAACCGTCGGAAATAACATGTAACCGATCAATCTGGGTAAGGTTAGGTTAGGTTAGATATATTATAAACTGGACTACGTGTTGATCAAATATTAGGGGAACCTAAAACCGTCGGAAATAACATGTAACTGATCAGTCTGGGTAAGGTTAGGTTAGGTTAGGTTAGGTTAGATATATTATAAACTGGACTACGTGTTGATCAAATTTTAGGGGAACCTAAAACCGTCGGAAATAACATGTAACTGATCAGTCTGGGTAAGGTTAGGTTAAGTTAGGTTAGGTTAGATATATTATAAACTGGACTACGTGTTGATCAAATTTTAGGGGGACCTAAAACCGTCGGAAATAACATGTAACCGATCAATCTGGGTAAGGTTAGGTTAGGTTAGATATATTATAAACTGGACTACGTGTTGATCAAATACTAAGGGAACCTAAAACCGTCGGAAATAACATGTAACCGATCAGTTTGGGTAAGGTTAGGTTAGGTTAGGTTAGGTTAGGTTAGATATATTATAAACTGGACTACGTGTTGATCAAATATTAGGAGGAACCTAAAACCGTCGGAAATAACATGTAACCGATCAGTTTGGGTAAGGTTAGGTTAGGTTAGGTTAGGTTAGGTTAGATATATTATAAACTGGACTACGTGTTGATCAAATATTAGGGGAACCTAAAACCGTCGGAAATAACATGTAACCGATCAGTCTGGGTAAGGTTAGGTTAGGTTAGGTTAGATATATTATAAACTGGACTACGTGTTGATCAAATATTAGGGGAACCTAAAACCGTCGGAAATAACATGTAACTGATCAGTCTGGGTAAGGTTAGGTTAGGTTAGGTTAGGTTAGATATATTATAAACTGGACTACTTGTTGATCAAATTTTAGGGGGACCTAAAACCGTCGGAAATAACATGTAACCGATCAATCTGGGTAAGGTTAGGTTAGGTTAGATATATTATAAACTGGACTACGTGTTGATCAAATATTAGGGGGACCTAAAACCGTCGGAAATAACATGTAACTGATCAGTCTGGGTAAGGTTAGGTTAGGTTAGGTTAGGTTAGATATATTATAAACTGGACTACGTGTTGATCAAATTTTAGGGGGACCTAAAACCGTCGGAAATAACATGTAACTGATCAGTCTGGGTAAGGTTAGGTTAGGTTAGATATATTATAAACTGGACTACGTGTTGATCAAATATTAGGGGGACCTAAAACCGTCGGAAATAACATGTAACTGATCAGTCTGGGTAAGGTTAGGTTAGGTTAGGTTAGGTTAGATATATTATAAACTGGACTACGTGTTGATCAAATTTTAGGGGGACCTAAAACCGTCGGAAATAACATGTAACCGATCAATCTGGGTAAGGTTAGGTTAGGTTAGATATATTATAAACTGGACTAAATGTTGATCAAACATTAGGGGAACCTAAAACCGTCGGAAATAACATGTAACCGATCAGTCTGGGTAAGTAATACGATGGCGGCCATCAACTTACTGTCTTTAAATAAACATTTGAAGCACTGATACATTCATTTAACTCCCAGATATAAAGGAAATGTATCTTTTTATGATTCAATTAAAATCATAAATTGACATTATTTCACGTTTGTGTAAGGTACGTGTTCTGAGATGTTATTAGTTCGCAGAACACTTCAGGGCAAAATGGCCGACCCAGTAATTAAGATACTTTTGTTACGAGGTTTCCATTCATTATTTTCCTTTGTGCAGGACATAATCGCATAGACGTTAACCTATGTATGAATTATGCATTCTTTACTCAAAATGCATGAAATAAATTCATACACCTACAGGGAATAGAAAAATATTGCCCTGATTTGAATTCAAATTAGAAGACTTTTAAAATAAACGGGAAAAAATTGTCATCCAAATGAGTTGTTTAAATTACACCGGTCTTTTTAGGGATTTTAATTAGATTTTTAATCAACTTTTACACTGTAAATTTCGTGCCGACATTGTTAAAGAGGATATTTTCTCAATTGTTATTCTCAACGCCGATTTATGTCTGTACCGATTTCAGTAAAAACAAGTTGATGGTACCTACTCAGTCTCAATAAACAATCTAATTTAAGCAGATCCTCTAATTGGAATGTCCGAAAGTTGGATCTTGGGTCCGTTTAAAACTCCCCAAATTTTGACATACTCAATGCGGTTTTCGTGAATTCAATGGGATTCTATAGCACATTATAATCGTCTATACCAATTTGTATGATCATACGTCTTTTTGTGTGCCCATTATCGTGCTTACGTACAGACGACAACGACGACGACGTACGGCATGTCGAGAATCACTTTTCGCTACAGATGCTGTCTTTGAAGTTACATGAAGTGGACCGATAAATGGCAGCACTTCAGCCAGTAATTTCTGGGCTTCAACTCTTACCATGGAGATGGGCAATTACCATATAAATTTATTTAGTGTACAGCTGAAAAACAACCGAAAGGAGCGCCATTATTAAACTGTACAACGACAAACAAATGATATTTGTATATTTTCTGTAGGTCAAAATAGACATAAGTGTTTGGTAATTGAAAATATCACATTACATCATAATTGCTCAGATGTTTTCACGTGTGTATTGCTCTTTCTAATAGGAGACATTTTTAATATTAGTTGTAATATTCTATTTAATTATTTTAAGATATTTTGTTCTATGTCCTAATTTAGTTTTTAATTATTATGTTTTTTTAAGACGAAAAACCTCTCGGTCATTATCGCTTTATCAACAAAAAGAAGAAAAGATAAAATATAGATCCCTAGCCCTTCAATATCTAACAATGTTGGGATCGGAAGAGAACAAGAGTTGGTCAAGAAAGACCTGATACAAAAGAAGAGAGGGATCTAACGCAAGACAACATGAAGAAAAGTGTAGATCCAGCTGGATGTCTTTTATAATTTTTTTTATTGATTGTCACAAGAAATTTATTGTTGTAATTGTAACAATACAATAGTAATAAAGTCTATTATAAGGAGCTATGAAGTCTTTACCTTAATGTGTAACATGTAACACATTAAATAATAATAAGGAATAACTAGTATCAAGTGTCTGTGCAACTTACTCTGTTGTCGTTATCACTGTGTCTGTCGTTATAAGCGCAACATATTTTGACTCTTACACATTTATTGTAAAGTTTACGAGAAGGTCTACATTAAAAATTATAAACAGCAACGATATTTTAAATTTACAAAATAAAATCTTGGTCTTTGATACGTTGGTAAAATTTTAGCCTACATACAAATTACGTATACCAAATCTTGATCAATATCTCGCTCATTTAAGTAGGTTTACAATTTAAATATGAAAAACACAAAGGCAGATGGAAAATTAGGCTTTTTTTACTTATCCAGTATAAGAAGTATTGTGTACGTTTGGTAATTGTACAAACTTTGACCTCTGTTTCTTTTTAATGATCTTCGCGTTTCAGAGACCCATTGTCGAGGCCTGTGTACGTAGCGATAGTTGCCACAAACATTAAGATAGGAACATCAAATTTGGTGTATGGGGACTATAGTGTGCTCGTTTAGAAGCCTATTGAATTAAAAAAAATAATAAATCTAAATGAAAATCTTATTTTAAAGAGTTTTTTTGTTCATATTTCGTGTGTGAACTTATAACACACTACATTAAATAAAATATGCCAAATTTTAATTCTGCATGAATGGTACTAACCTCAGCTATCTACGGCGACAAAAATAGTCAAAACAGTAATTTCAAACCTTGATTTTAAAAAATAGGATATTCGTATAGTTACATTCACTGACACGAGCGAAGCGAATGGAGGCTCCTTTACATATGTACAGGTTCGAGGACTGCTAGGTCCGAGACACTGACACGAGCGAAGCGAATGGAGGCTCCTTTACATATGTACAGGTTCGAGGACTGCTAGGTCCGAGACACTGACACGAGCGAATCGAATGGAGGCTCCTTTACATATGTACAGGTTCGAGGACTGCTAGGTCCGAGACACTGACACGAGCGAAGCGAATGGAGGCTCCTTTACATATGTACAGGTTCGAGGACTGCTAGGTCCGAGACACTGACACGAGCGAAGCGAATGGAGGCTCCTTTACATATGTACAGGTTCGAGGACTGTAGGTCCGAGACACTGACACGAGCGAAGCGAATGGAGGCTCCTTTACATATGTACAGGTTCGAGGACTGCTAGGTCCGAGACACTGACACGAGCGAAGCGAATGGAGGCTCCTTTACATATGTACAGGTTCGAGGACTGCTAGGTCCGAGACACTGACACGAGCGAAGCGAATGGAGGCTCCTTTACATATGTACAGGTTCGAGGACTGCTAGGTCCGAGACACTGACACGAGCGAAGCGAATGGAGGCTCCTTTACATATGTACAGGTTCGAGGACTGCTAGGTCCGAGACACTGACACGAGCGAAGCGAATGGAGGCTCCTTTACATATGTACAGGTTCGAGGACTGCTAGGTCCGAGACACTGACACGAGCGAAGCGAATGGAGGCTCCTTTACATATGTACAGGTTCGAGGACTGCTAGGTCCGAGACACTGACACGAGCGAAGCGAATGGAGGCTCCTTTACATATGTACAGGTTCGAGGACTGTAGGTCCGAGACACTGACACGAGCGAAGCGAATGGAGGCTCCTTTACATATGTACAGGTTCGAGGACTGCTAGGTCCGAGACACTGACACGAGCGAAGCGAATGGAGGCTCCTTTACATATGTACAGGTTCGAGGACTGCTAGGTCCGAGACACTGACACGAGCGAAGCGAATGGAGGCTCCTTTACATATGTACAGGTTCGAGGACTGCTAGGTCCGAGACACTGACACGAGCGAAGCGAATGGAGGCTCCTTTACATATGTACAGGTTCGAGGACTGCTAGGTCCGAGACACTGACACGAGCGAAGCGAATGGAGGCTCCTTTACATATGTACAGGTTCGAGGACTGTAGGTCCGAGACACTGACACGAGCGAAGCGAATGGAGGCTCCTTTACATATGTACAGGTTCGAGGACTGTAGGTCCGAGACACTGACACGAGCGAAGCGAATGGAGGCTCCTTTACATATGTACAGGTTCGAGGACTGCTAGGTCCGAGACACTGACACGAGCGAAGCGAATGGAGGCTCCTTTACATATGTACAGGTTCGAGGACTGCTAGGTCCGAGACACTGACACGAGCGAAGCGAATGGAGGCTCCTTTACATATGTACAGGTTTGAGGACTGCTAGGTCCGAGACACTGACACGAGCGAAGCGAATGGAGGCTCCTTTACATATGTACAGGTTCGAGGACTGCTAGGTCCGAGACACTGACACGAGCGAAGCGAATGGAGGCTCCTTTACATATGTACAGGTTCGAGGACTGCTAGGTCCGAGACACTGACACGAGCGAAGCGAATGGAGGCTCCTTTACATATGTACAGGTTCGAGGACTGCTAGGTCCGAGACACTGACACGAGCGAAGCGAATGGAGGCTCCTTTACATATGTACAGGTTCGAGGACTGTAGGTCCGAGACACTGACACGAGCGAAGCGAATGGAGGCTCCTTTACATATGTACAGGTTCGAGGACTACTAGGTCCGAGACACTGACACGAGCGAAGCGAATGGAGGCTCCTTTACATATGTACAGGTTCGAGGACTGCTAGGTCCGAGACACTGACACGAGCGAAGCGAATGGAGGCTCCTTTACATATGTACAGGTTCGAGGACTGTAGGTCCGAGACACTGACACGAGCGAAGCAAGTAGATACCTATTTAATATACACTTTATCATACTCGCTAGAGCCTAGCCGACGTCAAGAAAATTGTGAAATAGACAATTACGAGATTCAGACCATCGATTATAAACTGTTGAGTATGACCCCTTTCATCTACCACTACAATTTAACATTTCTTACAAAGCCCAAGAAACCAACTTTTGGGCAATACATTTATAGGTTCTGCATGTTTATCGGGATGAGCAAGTACCATAATGGCCCTCATCACCTTGTTAATATATGTACCTAGAAACGTTTTCTTTTTTTAACGTTATTAACATATTCCTGGAGTTTGTACGTAATTTACAAAACATCCTGTATCTAAATCAACCTTATACCTAAAGACAATAATAGATACGTTGGACATTTCATGGTTGTCATATAACAATAGCTAAAATCTCAACATTAAAAATTGTAGCCTATAATGACATTTATACGTTTATATTTAAAACTTTGATCAGCTGTTCCACGCGAGATTGATATTTACTCTAACAACTAAACAACCATATGATTTTACTTAACAGCTGATTTCAATTAAATTTTGAGGTTATATTTTCCATTGTTTCACTAAACTAATGCACAGATTCCTGCTCTGTATAAAATAATATACGTTTATATTACAAACTTTTTTTTTACATTTCTACGACGTTCTACCGCCAAAATGTGCTTGTAGCGTGGGGGGGAGGTATAAAGAAGTGGGGGGAGTAGGGCAGGCTAGCCGAGCCATGCCGAATCGCATGATATAACTACAATTAACTACACAAGTGAAAGTGGCGACCCCGATTTCTCCTCGCAACACTTATGCAACATTCAAAACTGCTCAATTTCAGTTTAAATGCCTTCGCGTTTTTTGTACGTTTTACTCGCATTTTCTTTAGACATGCGCGTACTAGTGAATAGTAGTTTCAATATGTTATGGTCGTATAAAAGGCGTCAGTACTACTTATGTATGAAATCGTATTAGATAGAAGGCTGTACTATTTATACTTTATCACGTATACGACGTATAATGTGTGGCAAAACAAAAAATCGACTTCTAGGTTTTTTTGAGAATAGGTTATATTCGTTTTAGGTTAAGTTGGGTTAGGTTATTTTAATAAATACTAAAATGAAAAGGAAAAAAAAGGCTTATGTATTCCAAATAGTTTAACCGATACGTCATTACGCCAAATTTTTTTCTTTTTATAGGCCTATACAAAAGTATATCGTTTAAGTTGAGAATTAAGACAAGTCTCAAAACTACAGAATAAAAAACAACAGTTTTAGAATACAATTAACTTTTAAGAAACATAAATGTTTTATTTAATCCTGACAAAGCTTAAAACATTTAATCAAAATATTTTTCACTTTTATCATTTATTTTTTACTACAAAATAACTGATGAAAAAATTTTATGAACTTTACCGAGTTAAAATAAACTATTTTTGAGTATTGTAATTTGACTCTAAAACTTATGTTTTTCAAGACAAAATTCTTAAATGCCAGGAGATCTCCATTTTATTAAATATCTTGAAAAATTAAAATTTTGAATAACAAATATTATAGATTGAAGTTTCTCAATTTTTAGCGTAGGATAAGAATATAGAAAAGAAAATATGGGTTTATTATTATTTTTTAAATTGAGTTAACTGTCAAATGATGAAATCATTAGACAACAAAATATTAATCATGCCATTTATTTCCCTGTCGTTTTTACCAAAAACGTTTGTCTAAAACATTGTTCTTCAAAAAACTTGCCGTTTTGACACATTCACCTATCTCAATTTAAATAATGCAGGCTATATTACATAATTCAAAAAAATTTCGCTATCAATTAAAATATCCGATTGATGAGCTATCTGTTTAAAAAAAAATCGAAATCAAAATCGACTGTGAGAAAATGTAAGTGCAATATTTTTGCAAAGTTTATTTCCCTAATTATAAGCGAAATGAACCATTGTTGTTGTCTTTTTACAATATTTCACAATTTAATCTAACCTAACCTAAACTTTCACATTTTCTAACAATTTTATCGAAATGTCTTTTGCTGATTTTGTGGTACTTGATCTAATTTCTAAATCGTTCTTCTATGGGTTGAAACTATTTTCGTTCGATAATTTCCGAATCGGTATTTTTTGTTTCTAGAAAAATTGTTTTAAGTAATGAAATGACGTCGTCTAACCCCCCCCCCCCCTCGTAAACTCGTAAAACTATGAACAAGACCGGTTGGTTCTGTCATTAGTGGACTCTCTCATACTTGTATTAAACTTAAATAAATTTCCGTTGCAGTTTTAAAATATGTATTAAATATTATTGTATTCTTTTAATTAATAAAAATAGTAATCTTTTTTTATGTTAAGCCTGTACAAGATTGAACAGAATACTCATCGAACATGAACTCTCTCAGATAAAACAAACTCTCTCATCGTTAGATTCGAAGCAGATTTACATGTTAATTCCAAGCAGACATGACACCACTCTAAATTAGATTTTCTGCCATACTTTTAACCAAATTGTTTGAACCTATTATAACTTTAAAAACAATTAAATTTTGAGCGTATCTATTTAAATTTTTAATTTCTTTAATATTTAAAAAACAAGAAGATTCAAAGTTTCAAATTAATCTATTATTAAATAAACAAAACAATACAAATATATAATCACATTTGTATTATTAATATAATGAACATGTGTCCGATAATTTTTCGATTTTTATTCCAGTAAAATTCACACATTTTTCTTACCGTTTTTTTCTTTCTTTTTTTTAAGGCATCTTGAATATCATCGCCTTAAATAAAAGAAAAAGAAAAGAGCATAAAATAAAGAACCTTAGACTTCCAAAACTCTAACAGAAAAGTAAAAGAGTTGGTCAAGAGAGACCTGATAGGAAAGACAAAGCAATGGGATCTTAAACATTAAGAAAAAAAGTTGTAAATCCAGCTAGTCTAGCTCAGGTTGGCCACATCCGTACTATGAGTGAGACCCTACGTAACGTGAGCCAATTCCCAACTGCCCATTCAATCTCTCTATTGATCATACATACTGGACCCAAAGTGACGTGTTCCAACTGCCAAATAACCAGTCGATTTCTCTATTGACTATAACTACTTACACTACGTAACGTATGCCAATTCCCAAGTGCCCATTCAATCTCTCTATTGACCATACAAACTGGACCCAAAGTGACGTGTTCCAACTGCCAAATAACCAGTCGATTTCTCTATTGACTATAACTACTTACACTACGTAACGTATGCCAATTCCCAAGTGCCCATTCAATCTCTCTATTGACCATACATACTGGACCCAAAGTGACGTGTGCCAACTGCCAAATAACCAGTCGATTTCTCTATTGTTTATAACTACTTACACTACGTAACGTATGCCAATTCCCAACTGCCCATTCAATCTCTCTATTGACCATACATACTGGACCCAAAGTGACGTGTGCCTACTGCCAAATAACCAGTCGATTTCTCTATTGACTATAACTACTTACACTACGTAACGTATGCCAATTCCCAACTGCCCATTCAATCTCTCTATTGACCATACAAACTGGACCCAAAGTGACGTGTTCCAACTGCCAAATAACCAGTCGATTTCTCTATTGACTATAACTACTTACACTACGTAACGTATGCCAATTCCCAAGTGCCCATTCAATCTCTCTATTGACCATACATACTGGACCCAAAGTGACGTGTGCCAACTGCCAAATAACCAGTCGATTTCTCTATTGTTTATAACTACTTACACTACGTAACGTATGCCAATTCCCAACTGCCCATTCAATCTCTCTATTGACCATACATACTGAACGCAAAGTGACGTGTGCCTACTGCCAAATAACCAGTCGATTTCTCTATTGTTTATAACTACTTACACTACGTAACGTATGCCAATTCCCAACTGCCCATTCAATCTCTCTATTGACCATACCTACTGAACGCAAAGTGACGTGTGCCTACTGCCAAATAACCAGTCGATTTCTCTATTGTTTATAACTACTTACACTACGTAACGTATGCCAATTCCCAAGTGCCCATTCAATCTCTCTATTGATCATACCTACTGGACTCAAAGTGACGTGTGTCTACTGCCAAAAAACCAGTCGATTTCTCTATTGACTATAACTACTTCCAATAATTAACGTGTGCCAATTCCCAAGTGCCCATTCAATCTCTCTATTGACCATACCTACTGAACGCAAAGTGACGTGTGTCTACTGCCAAAAAACCAGTCGATTTCTCTATTGACTATAACTACTTCCAATAATTAACGTGTGCCAATTCCCAAGTGCCCATTCAATCTCTCTATTGACCATACCTACTGAACGCAAAGTGACGTGTGCCTACTGCCAAATAACCAGTCGATTTCTCTATTGTTTATAACTACTTACACTACGTAACGTATGCCAATTCCCAACTGCCCATTCAATCCCTCTATTGACCATACATACTGAACGCAAAGTGACGTGTGCCTACTGCCAAATAACCAGTCGATTTTTCTATTGTTTATAACTACTTACACTACGTAACGTATGCCAATTCCCAACTGCCCATTCAATCTCTCTATTGACCATACCTACTGAACGCAAAGTGACGTGTGCCTACTGCCAAAAAACCAGTCGATTTCTCTATTGTTTATAACTACTTACACTACGTAACGTATGCCAATTCCCAACTGCCCATTCAATCTCTCTATTGACCATACATACTGGACCCAAAGTGACGTGTGCCTACTGCCAAATAACCAGTCGATTTCTCTATTGACTATAACTACTTACACTACGTAACGTATGCCAATTCCCAACTGCCCATTCAATCTCTCTATTGACCATACATACTGGACCCAAAGTGACGTGTGCCTACTGCCAAAAAACCAGTCGATTTCTCTATTGACTATAACTACTTACACTACGTAACGTATGCCAATTCCCAACTGCCCATTCAATCTCTCTATTGACCATACCTACTGGACCCAAAGTGACGTGTGCCAACTGACAAATAACCAGTCGATTTCTCTATTGACTATAACTACTTACACTACGTAACGTATGCCAATTCCCAACTGCCCATTTAATCTCTCTATTGATCATACCTACTGGACCCAAAGTGACGTGTGCCTACTGCCAAATAACCAGTCAATTTCTCTATTGACTATAACTACTTACACTACGTAACGTATGCCAATTCCCAACTGCCCATTTAATCTCTCTATTGACCATACCTACTGAACGCAAAGTGACGTGTGCCTACTGCCAAAATACCAGTCGATTTCTCTATTGACTATAACTACTTACACTACGTAACGTATGCCAATTCCCAACTGCCCATTTAATCTCTCTATTGATCATACCTACTGGACCCAAAGTGACGTGTGCCAACTGCCAAAAAACCAGTCGATTTCTCTATTGACTATAACTACTTACACTACGTAACGTATGCCAATTCCCAACTGCCCATTTAATCTCTCTATTGATCATACCTACTGGACCCAAAGTGACGTGTGCCTACTGACAAATAACCAGTCGATTTCTCTATTGACTATAACTACTTACACTACGTAACGTATGCCAATTCCCAACTGCCCATTTAATCTCTCTATTGACCATACCTACTGGACCCAAAGTGACGTGTGCCTACTGCCAAATAACCAGTCGATTTCTCTATTGACTATAACTACTTACACTACGTAACGTGTGACAACTCCATATTTTTAAAATTTTGAATTTAACCTTTAAATTACATTTTTATAAAGAGAACTATCTTATTTTTTGTCGTATCAAACTCATTTTAAAGACATTGGACTCAGATTGAAAAGCTGAACTTAATATCCTTCCTCTGTAAAGGTATCCTAAACATGGCTAAATCTATTTTTTTATTTTTTTTTTTTTTATAGAGGTTTGGCAAAATGCATTACGCACTCGTCCCAAGGGGACTTATGTGTCGGACTCTCCGAATGGCCTACCGACTAAAACTTTCCTCTTTCCCAGGCATTATTCCACTCCGGTACCGCTCTCGCATTTCATCAGAGTGGTGCCTGCTTTTGTCCTGTTTAGGTCTCCTCTTCTGCTATTGTTATGGTTCTAGCCAACCTTCCTCCTTCTTACATCGCAATATAGCCTCGATATACTTTGATATTGCTTCCCATTTCTCTCTGGATGTTAACATCATCTGCATAATGGACTCGGTTGTTAAGTCTCCTACCTTGTTGTTGATATCTCTCCTCTGTTGAGAAAAACGCTCACAATCAAAAATCGTATGTTTCACGTCATCTCTGGCATCTCTGCACTTTATGCAGCTAGCTGACGTGTTGACCTTGAAACGTATCCCCTACTTCTGGGCTCGTTGTCGATGTTCGTGGGCGCTTTCTTGATGGTTGAGTCTTGCACCCTACAGGACTACTGACCACTGTCAAGGGCGCCCTCTCAACCAGGCTTCGCACTGCATTCCTCAGCATCAGTCGGCATGCATCTAGCACCTCTAACCCCTCCTCTATATGTACTAGTCCATTCTTTATGGCCATATTAACGTTTTTCTGCTTTCCTGCAGCTTGGCACATCAATCTGAGAGTTTCTCTTATGGATTGCAGCTGTATTTCTTCATTTTTATCAGCTTCATCAATTTGAATCCTAAGACTCTCCGTCTCCTTATCGGTAGTTACGACTATGGTTTCTAAAATAGACTCCTCGAGACCTGCGTCCCCTACCTCTATCTCCGTATCCATACCATCTCGATCTCCCTGTTCCTTAGAAGCTCTTCCGTCCATACTCGCTGGTGTCGGTGGTGTTCTTGACAACGTCATACTCCTTCTAAAAGGATCAGTTTCTTTCATATTTGTTTCACTTGTAGCATTTACTTTGGCCAAGTGATCCACCCCTCCTGCAGAATAGTGTGATTGGTCGCCCCCAAAATCCGTGCGGCCAGCGCCAGCCACCGAGGCTTTCACTCGATCGGAGCTGACGGTGGGATTTCCCTTTTCAGGGTTGCCCACTTGGGGTATGATTGTTAACTTATCACACATTTCCATATTTCCTAGTTGGAAGAAAGAGAAGGTTGAGAAAAAAGAAAACTCCCTAGCCCTCGAATACTCTAATAGCGTCGGGGTCGAAAGAACAAGAGTCGGTCAAGAGTGACCTTATAGGAAAGATGGAAAGAATAGGGAACTCACCCAAGACAAGTTGAAGTAAGATGGCTAAATCTATTACCTCATTAAAAAAAAAAGAAATATTCTCCTTGCAAATGTGAAATATTATCCTCCAACGCTATAGCCCTTGAGAAGCCATGATTATTCGTCTCCATTCGCGGCGGTTCGCAGACAATAGCCTCCAATTCTTCATCCTTATTTTCCTCAGGACTTCCTCGTTATTCTGTACCCATCATTATCTCAGTATAGATCTTCTTTGGCCGTCTATTTGTCATATAACATGATTTGGTAACTAGAAGCTCCCATGTGATACACGTGGCCTATCTAATTCGAATTCGGAATTACTTACTGCCCTCAGAGGCTCATAATAGAGAGTACGAGCGTAGGAATCCTGAGGAATCCTAGCTGAATCACAAAACCTCTTCATAGTATTTAAGATAATTCAGTTCACACCTTTACAACATCCTCCAGGATTGCACTAAAAGAAGAGTCTATATTCAAACTTCAATTTCCGAAATTTGGAATTATTAATAGACAATAATAATTAAAATATTTTATAATCAAACTGTGAAATTTACATTAGTCGAGTTTTATATTTATAGCATATCTATAACGAATTCATAGATTGCATAAATTCTTCGGTTCTTATCGAAAAGAAATGCGTAAATTGTCTACTTTTTAACAATGACAGAACGATTAAGCATTTGGTTCCAGGTCACGGATTTCAATTTGGTGTACTAGAATTGGTATAGACTATTAAGCTCTTATATTTGACGCTATTATCCATGATTTTAGATAATTTACTATTTTGGAAAATAGTCTATTAGAACCCTGGTCTGAGCAAGCCAATGTTTTCAAGTCCAGATTTTAAAAGTTTTTCGTTTTACGAGGTGTTTTATTTTGTTGTGGGTCACCGTTATATTTATACCTATAACCTTTAAATATACAAAATGCTTTAAATGAGAAACATGTCTTACTGTTATGTAAAAAATAATTATAGTAAACGATTTACAGAAATATTTAAGAAACGATAAAGTTTACTTCTTATAAAACTAAGTATATCTGTGGCACGTTCACGTGAAAATAGCTTTGTGGTAATGAGCCAGCTTTGTGAGGAATAGGCCTAAATCAATCGCAAGATTAATGTTTTTTTACATTAAATCTTTTTACCTAAATGTTCAAGTATGTCTCATCTATGTAAAAAAAAACTGTTCTTTCGTTTAGAACTTTATAAATAATCCAGAATTTACAATTTAAAATTCATTGGAGAATCACACATTTTACTTAGGTACAGCAGTAAAGTAGCATAACGAAGGAAAACTTCAGTTTCTTGATGAAACCCTCGTGTTCTTATCTCAGGCATCTAGAGCTCCAAAGACAAAACCATTTACGCCCACTTCGTAACCTTGTCCGCAGTTCCTCTGCCAACTATGCGTACTTTCGTACTTTTTCCACCCAAGACTCAACGAAATCCTAGTACAATCTTCAAAGGGTAGGGCGACATGAACGATTGAAATACACCGCTCCTCCTCGTTAGTCATCTCATGGTCGGCCCTATACCTGGAATAGTCTTATTTATTGTAACTTCAACGGCCAGACGTGGCACTGCATTCGACATCGTACCAGCACTGTACCTTCGCATCCCTACCAAGCCGCTGACAGGGTTCGGCAAATGTAGCAGCGTCACCTACACGTACCAATAGCGCCGACACCTCTTGCAGCCATTATCCCAGCGTTTGTAGCCGTTCAGCGGTACAGTAATTGATCTAATCGGACTTAAAGACAAACCTCCAGTCGGCAAATCGAGAATACCTCCCACAACCGAACAGTGATTTGAAATATAACTCTGAGTAAATACTTCAACCATTTTCCCTTGGTCTTCCTGTCCCATCAAACGTCCACGTTACCCCGACCTTATGAACGCTCTCAACCGCGTGCTCTCAGAAACCATGACAATGTCCACCGGGGCGTCTAGCGCGCGAACAACAACTAGAAATTTCCTTAGCACCTTACTCCAGCGCCACCTCATTCCAATACATTTGTGTAACCCATGGCCAGCGTAACTAGCAAAAGTCCTGACCGATACTATATCACCACCGTCATCTAAACTCGCCATCGAGTCTCCCCGACAAGAAGCCAACCACATCTTCTCCATGGGTTCCCGTTCAAGGCGTTGTCTAACTACACCGCGTAAGGTCCCATACCACAGGGTCTCGGCAAGTGATTATCCGAAACGCAAGGACTACCGACTCCACGTCCACCGAGAGAAAAGCTGCTCCACCCTCCGACGGATCTTGGGAGCTACTGGATTTGTATCGAATAAGAACTAAAACCTCACCAGATATGTTACCTACATAAAAAAGACAGAGAAACGTTTCATTTTACGTAAGTAGAGAAGAGATGGCAGATAGAAACAGTAATCGATTTTTTGTGTAACAGTTGCCATAAAACGCTGATTAGAGAGATATCCTAACATCCTAACATATGCAACATATCTCCTGTAAGAAATACATCATGGGAACCTCAATAATAAAGAAATTTACATTTGATTTCGAGACATTTTTTGGGAGTTGATGCCGAACATTGTTATTTACTTACCCAATACACAAAAAATTTGCCCCTAGAGTTTTTTAATGATTTTCAGATTTTCATGGCCGCAGGAAACCGAAAATGGAATTTTTGAAAAACCGCCCGTCCGTCGTCGTTGTCATCTGTACGTAAGCACGATAGCGGCGACAAAAATTAAGATAGGAATTTGTTATATGGCAATACTGTATAGTGTGTTCTCTTATTGAACCTTATTAAAATTCAGAAAACTCGAATTGAAAATGTCAAATATTTAAATATGCTCTTAATATATTATTACTTTCACAAAATGTAGCAACCCACTAATAATATTTATATATTATCATAAACTAATTTAATTTCGCTCAACTATATACACTATAATTTATAAGTCAAGTATTACTGATAAATTATTAGAAAATATCCAGTTATATCTGGATTTTTTAAGCGATTTTATAAATGATTTTAGGATTTCTAAAATTATCACGTTATAATCTTTACATCATGTGATGCTATAAATAGCAGTAGTTTTATTTATAGATGCAACAAATTGCGTAATGTTAGGTAAACACATTAGACTATAGTATTATCTATAAGTAGCCATTTTATATCTACGTATAGTTGTAAAATAAACAATGGTGCGCCACACCTTGGTTCCATCTTGTATTTTAATGTTGAATATGAACTTAAATTACTTACTTATTATCCGAAAATTATAATTCTTAGAGCATTTTAAACAGAAAAAAATCATTTAGGGGGGGGTTGGATATTAACTTTTTATCAAAACTATACAGTATAACAAACACGCAGAACACAATTCTTACAAAAAATACGCCTAACTATCAGACGCGTTTCAACGACAAGGTCGTCCTATTCAGTGATACACGAGCTACACCAATCGAACTATAACTATTTGTAGCTCGTGTATCACTGAAGAGGACGACCTTGTCGTTGAAACGCATCTGATACTTAGGCGTATTTTTTGTGAGAATTGTGTTCTGCGTGTTTGTTATACTGTATAATTTTTCTCATAAGTCAAGCTCAACATTTAATATATTTTTATCAAAATCCTAATTAATGAATTTAGTAATTAGCCAGTATACCAAGTATAGCGTAGGTTTAGTAACCTTAAAATCGAACTCCGTTTTTTTTACTGATCTTGACCTCAGGAGACATGACGTCTTCCGTACGTAAGTACGATAGTGGCCACAAAAATTAAGATAGGAAAATAAAATTTGGTGTAGTACTCATATAGAACTCTATTATTATTGAGAAATATCTAATTTAAATGTCAAAATAGCATCATCTTTAAACAGTGTTTTGTCCATATTTCGTGTGTGTATATACCACACTATATTAGATAAAAAATTTCAGATTTCAATTCTCCATGTTATGATACCAACCTTACCTCTCTACGATGACAAAAATGTAATTTCTAATCCTAACCTCCCAATGAAATATAGTATTCGTATAGCTGTGAGATCCTACAGTTACCGATACGATTAAAGAGGATGAGTGGAGACTTCTTCACATATATCCAGCTTACAGGTCCATTAAGAAAGTAGTGATACACAAATACAAGGTTCAGAAAACCTTTGTAACAACTGTTTTAAGCAAACTTACACCGTAATCTACCAATACGATATAACATTTTCTACAAGTTATTGTCAAAAAGTAATTTCCAAGTCTGACCTCCTAAGAAAAAGTGTTATTCGTATAGTTACGAAACCCGATAGGGACGAGTTACCGACAAAAACGTAGCGAGTGAAGACTAGTTTAAATACGTACAGCTTGGAGGCCAGCAAGCGCCTAAACACTAACGTAGGGGGGACTGGCCTATCAACATTTAGCTCACGTTAAAAATGTAATCATATACACAGTTATAAACCTGAGTGTGACAACTGTTTTTATCAAACTTACCCTAATCGTTAAGATTTCTTAATCTACCAATAAAACATTTCCTACAAGGACCAAGAAACCAACGTTCAGGCGTTAGATTGAAGTACCTGCTTATATTACACTGTATGATGGGATGGGCAAGAAGCATGATGGCTACCATACATTTGTTGGTTACTACATTTGTTTAAAAGTTAAATAAGCTATAAGAGAAGAAAAGTACAACGATGCTTGTAACATTTTCTCATTTCAGTAACATTCAAAGTGAAATACTATCACATCCTACTCCATATAGAGCATGTGTTCATTGTTAAGAAGTCATAAAAACTACATTATTTATGTAGTTTATAGTCGCCATTTGTTTTGGCAAAGGTGAAGGGCACAACTGCACGTGGCAGTTTACTACCGTAGTTTTGCCAACAGGTAATTTATCGTTGTGACCTCTTCTGTTCTACGGTAATATTATAATCGCCGTAATTTAAATTCACACTTAACCGCTTGGCAAAATCTATTGGCAACATATTTAATAGATTTTCTTTATTTAAAAATTAAGACAGTGTGCTATATAAGAATTAGTGTTGGGATCATTTGAACACGTGTTTACCGGCGAACAACTTAATCTATATTGTCATCGGAAGTAAACCCCTGTGCGATATTTAATGTAACTCTGACAGGAAGACCTACTTCGAAACTAATACCACAAGTATAACAATTTTAGAAGTAAAATAAACTGAGATAAAAACATTACACAAACTTTCTCACTCATTCATCCGAAAACGGAAAGATTAACATGTTGTTGCTAGGCCAAATTTAAAGTCTCAAATATCATGTGCTGCCCTCTCTAACTTGAACACGGCTTAACCTACAAATCTAAAAATAAATTATTTGGATTTAAAAATAAAATGCAATGCAAAATTTATATATTATAGTTTTTAAAATAACGAATACAACTAAATTTAACCATACAATGAGAAAGGCTATAAATTTTAAAAACAGTTTTTGTAAGATGTGAGAGAACACTTTAATAACTATTAAAAATGGTTTGGATATTCATTGATTTCTCTTTATTATGGTCTGTAAGTAAAACCAAGGAACCTTATATTTTCACGCACATCTCTGTCCGTTTGTCTGTCTGTAAGTCGCAATCAGTCTACACAGACAAGACGATAAATCCTATACATTTCAAACTTTCCATTTATATTCTTTGTATTGTCCCACATATAGGAAAAATATAGAGGTAAGAAAGGAAAATAATTTTGGAGTAGTTAAGAGGCATAAACTATCAAGTTGACAAATTTTATTTTTGGAAATATTATTTCAGCTGAGGTGTAATATATTTTCAGAATAAGGCTATAAGTTATTCTGATTACGAATATGTATGTTTATTTGATGAAGAAATTTATGTTAGCTAAGCAGCTTAAAAGACTTCGACTTTATAAAAATAACTGTCCCTGTATTCCTACGGGCCCTAAATCGTCTGGATTTAGCTACGCTTGAGCCTTTTATTTTGTCAATTATTCTCAAACAGTTATATTTTTATAACACGTTAACACAAGAATTTTGGTCATTAAAATTCAACTTTCACTAAAATTTTTAAAAATTAGTAGAGCCAATTTTTAAAAATTACGTTTTTATAACAACACCGTGGACTATTTTTTTAATTTTTTTTTTTTTTTTTACCGATAGCTCACGAACAGGGAATTTTTATTTTAAATAAAAAAAATTTTTATGGGATCTAACCCCAAATTTTGAGTTGTCAAAAAATTAAACGACCCCAGTTTGTCCAAAATATACCTCCATCCTAAATTTAATAAAATCGCTCCTAGGGCTGGGCGTTGCACGAGGACGTCACATTAGACAGACGTCCACTTTTTGGACTTATGGGGCCTCAAAACGGATGTATCAGGAAAAACTCAACAATTTTTTGATCTATCACACAACATTAGGCATCCTCTGTGAGAGGAAGCCATAAACCATTTGTTTTTAATAACATTATATTAATTTTGTATCTGTTTAATGTCTTTAATTTTCGTGTTATATTTTATTTCTTCATTGTAAAAGGATTAAAGGACCCTATATCCCAAAAAGAACATTTCACCGTCATGATTGTTATTATTATGACTATTAATGAGTCATTGCACTCGTGTTATGTTATGACTAATGTTACAGAAAATGATCGCTTTCATAACAACATAACAGAGTCATAACATAGACATGCTTGTTGGTATGAATTATTGTCTAATTATTAGTTATTTACAACTCTATTTACTTCTATCCTCTACGGCCTACACTTCTGCTATTGCGTGGAACTATGAATATATAAATATTCAAAACCGGTTCATATTTAGTGCCGCTGATACACTGACAAAGCACGCCAATTTTTGTAGCTTTCTTTTGTATCCCTGAAAAACTCTGAGGAAATTTGTCAGTTTCAAATAAAAATAAGAATAAATGTTCCTATAATAAACGAGTAAAACAACACATAAAACGCTTTAGGTTTAGCGTAGCAAATTTTTCCTTTAATAGATTCTTAGACATTTTAAAGTTACATCAAATAATTACCACTTTTAAATATATTGATTGGTACAATAAAATATTTACTAATAGTGTGATTACAATGAATGATAAATCAAAGTTACAAAGGAATCATTAAGCTACCTATAAAGTATTTAACTTTTTATATTTATTGCGTGTTTTGTTCAAGTGTACAGTAACTTTTATATTGTTTACTGTTATTTCTTGGTATTGAACATTTTGTTGCATCCCGTGATACTGCAGCCACATTTGGTGTACAAGAATGTTTTATTAAAACTCCCAAGATGTTCAAATAACCTCAAAACTGATATATCGCGTTTTGAATCTTCCCATAACTTTCTCTATACTACGAATATATGAGAGACTAAAAATCTACAATAATAACTATAAAAGCCGAGTTTATTGGTAAAATTTACTATTTTACTATTCCCTAACATGATTGTTACTCAAAGTAAATATGGAAAATTTTCAAAATGGCGGCCGTTTTAACAGGTTTTCACCTCTTTATCTGGGACCTACGAATAAAAACCTGTTACTCATTTTTACACTTTAGCGATCTGCATATGACCGAGTCGTAATCGACAAACTATCAACTTTACAAAACAAATGACCCAAAAACACTGCATAAACTTTCTCACTCAGTCATCTCAAAAACGACATAAAACCAACAAAAACTTATCATCACCAAAAATATCATTTCGATACTTGTCAATGAAAACGTGTAAAAGAACCATGTCTTTGAAAATAATATATAATCATTGAAATACCCCTAAACTTGCTTCGCCTGTGCTATAAACGAGTCCTTAACATAAGACTTTAATGAGGGCCATCAAGGTTCATTTTTGTTTTACCTAATATTTTAAAACATAATATTTGAACACACAGTTTCGGTCATTAATCTTTTCATATTTCACTAAAATTTAAATAAGTCGGTAGGGCTGATATTACATCATTTGTAATAGCCACCCTGGTTTTCTTAGATTGTGTTACCGGTAACTTATGAACCGGCATTTTTCTATAGATTGAACATATTTTGATCAAAACCGGTTTTAAAAAATTGTAATATTGTGTTTTTTCTTATAGTAAATGCCCCAAATTATGAATTATGGGAAAAAATTAATAGTCCCCCAAATACGGCAAAAACATGCCCACATATCAAATATGCTTAAAATCGAGATTTTAACAACGGGGGTCGAGGTTTATTTTTGTCGTTTAACAATGAATTGTAATAGTTTTTTACTTGTGATTTTCCTCAAAAGTTCAGGTCATTAATCATCACATTTCACAAAAATTTCAACTAAATTGGTAACGCCGATTTTGAGAAAATATGTCTGTTGTAACAACCCGTTTTGTAGGCCTTCTGATAACTCACGAACCAAAATTGTTAGAGCCGATTTTGGTTAAAAAAAAAATGCTTATGCCATTTACTCCAAATTTTGAGTTATCAAAGAAATAAATAAACGCACCAATTACGTCCATCCAAATTTAATTAAAATCTCTCCACGCGTTACAAAAATCTGTCCAGCACTGCATTTACGATAGACAGACAACAAATAAACTAACATTAATCTAAAAAACGTCTCTCTGTTTTTTACCCACTACATAAAATTTTCCTATGTGGAAAAGTAAAAATACAAAAAAAATCGCATCAGTTGTTTTTTTACTTCGGTTAAACATTTTAATTACAATCATGAGTCAATCCGCTCATCCACAACCCTGACCTTCTATTGAGCTGCAGCAATAACTTCGCGCTATTTTGTTAAATTGACCGTTTCGTAAAGGTTGTTTTGATCAACAATTAAAACATTACTCCAACAACCGAGGCCTTGTACCATTGCAAACAGGAAGTACCAAAGTTATTTTAGTAATGAATACGAGTACAAGAAAGTACGTCGTTCTTAACAATCAAATGACGGATGTTTTTTTAGAGATCTCGACCAATAAGTTTTATTTTGATCCTTAGAGGCTATATTTGATTATGGCCGTTAGCATCGATTTTGAGAAAATCTTAACTTTGTGTTTTTCTTTATAGCAGCTATAATTGATAGTTATAAAAAATGGGAGATTGACTTCTTTAAACCGTACTAATTTGATTAGCACTCAACTATTAAGGTAAAATGGTAAAACTCAATGTCCTCTAAACTATCTCAATTAACTTAAGTACTTTTTTTAAAGAAAAAACACCTCTTCCAGAATGAGATTGCATATGTCCCTGATTGAAATATTTAATATTAATACATACCTCCCCAGCTGTGTGTGCTATGTATCCTTATCAATCACAGTATTAACTAACATGTACTTTTCTTAAAATCATTTGAGCTCTACATTCCTTTTTGTTCCTTGCTTCTTCAAAAAATGTTTATGTGTACATATTTTAACAAAGCTTTTTTTCTTCTTTTTATCCATTTTTTATTATTATTTTGTTGAAAACATTTTCTCTTAGTGTTTTTTTTTTTTATTATTATTATTATTACTAGCTGTACCCGGCCACGCATTGCTGTGGCTCATCTGGTTAAATGGAAAATAAATAAAAGACATAAATAAAGACATAAATTAAAATATGTTTATTTAAACAATGCTTGTGGGTACACAATATTTTTTGTAGTTCCATTGTTTGTGTATATATACAGATTATCTGGTTAACGTAGCAATCCGTTTCTAGATCTAAGCCACACAATTCTAAATTTTGGCCCTGAGCTTTGTTAATGGTAATTGCAAATGCCAATCGAATTGGGAACTGCAATCTCTTAAATTTAAATGGCATGTCTGTTGGAATTAAAGGAATGCGAGGAATGAGGACATCATCATTTTTGTAAGGTCCTGTCAAGATTGTTGCTTCTATGACGTTGTTTATTAATTGTTTCACTGCAAGTCTTGTGCCGTTGCAAAGCTTTGGCTGGTTGATATTTCGCAAGATGATTATCGGCACACCGATTTTCAATTGCATTAAGTGTGGTGGCATCCCTAGCAGATAGAGTGAATTTAAAAATTCTGTTGGGTAATTATTTGCTTCATTTGCTTCTACAACAGTGTCGACGGACTTGTATGTGACTACCTCGCTTTGAATTTTAGTCTGAATAATATTATTTAGTTCGTAGACGTCTTTGTTCTTGGAGGCAAGAATAGCTCGTTCACTCAGCCAATCGCAATTCTTATAATTGGTTTGAATATTGGGAAATACTTGAACATTTTTATGTTGGAAATATGGAACCAATTGAAACATTTTTTTTAAATAAAAAGCTACACTATCCCAGAGTAACATAGAGTAGGATTCATTTTGATAAAAACATTTTTTATATTCCATATTATTTGTAAATTTATTTTGAAAATCGTAAAAAAATCTTTGGGCATTAAACCCAGTGTCTAGCAGCTGTAGTATCAATAAATAAACAACATTATGAAAAACTAAAAAATTACTATTGAAAGATGAAATTTATAAATATCAATAGAAACGTACTATGCCAAAGATGTGCACAACAACATAAATTATGTGTGTATGTTGCCATTAAGGTAGGTAAAATAAATTAAATATAATTTTAGGTTAGGCCTAGAAAGATGAACCAATACATATTTCTTGAATGTACCTAAATTGGCATTCATTACCATAGCAGCCAATTTAATAAAATAACTGATGAAACAGTTGATTCGGATGTCCAGCTAGTACAAATAATATTTTTAAGTTAGGCCTAGATTGAACATATATTTCAACACACACAAACCAATAAAAGCTTGCGTTAAGATAATAATATTTAAAATTAAGAAAACAATATGTTACAATCTAATTTTTAAAAAAAAGACATTAGAATTTAATAGTAGGCTAGGCCTATTTATAATATGGTAAATGATATATTTTATAAATTGAAAATTGCCTCTTTTATTTATAACAATACAAAATCTCTGTCCTAATTTTATTAATATTCCCGAGAAAATAACATTGTGTACAATAACCTGTTTTAAAAAAGTTATTATTTATGTAACATTTAGATAAGTTTTTATTTAAATTGTAGGCCTAACTGTTACAATTTTATGTTTTGTATTTATAAAGATTCTTTAATTTTAAAATAAAGATATAAATATTGTCTTTTAAGTGTTTTTTATTTCATATTGATATATTAATTATCTTAGAAGCAATTAATTATATAGTTATGTTATTATAAAATTTGGAAGTGTAATACAGTTTAGATTATAAAATAAATGGGTTTTTTGAATTGTAGGCCTAGTTGTTACAATTTTATGTTTTGTATTTATTAAGATTTTTTAATTTTAAAAGAAAGATAAAAATATGACCTTTTAGGCCTAATTATTTTAAATTTTATATTGATAAATCAAATGGTTTAATATAGTTATTAATATTATAATGATGAAAATAGGTTATGACAAAAAATGTTATTTGAGTTATTGTATTTTTTTTATTTATTCTGGTTTAACCAAATGAAAGACGGTGAAAAAATACAAAAAATTATTTATACTCACGAAATTAATGCTATAGTAAATGTTATCGTACTAACGGAATGTCTTACAAAATAATTGATTTAAACATTTGTTAATACAACAATACATTTGGAAACATTGAAAATATTTAATATAGTGTGTTTTGTTTTTACTTCAACAGATGTCGTTGTTCACAAAAACCTATCTTAAAAGATAGAAATCCAAATACATACAGTTGTTTGAAGTTTGAAATCAGCTGATAATGGAAATATAGGAAACAGTTGACTACAGCTGTTATTATTATAGTCCATAAACATATGTAATGGCGCTTGCATTTTTGTTAAATATTGAGCATATTTTTTGTTGTTTTTATGTTCATTAGATGCTACAGTTTTTCAAAAAGTATATAAAAACACTCGTGGATTCGAATGGAATACTGTGTCCAAATTTCAAAGCAATCGGTGAAGAACTTTCTGAGATTATCGATTTTGAACAAACGCACATTTACATTTTTATTTATATAGATTATTAAAGAACTTTTAATAATATCTTATAACAATATTTATTTTTCTCTGTAGAAACATCTATCTTTCAGGAAAAAACTAAGATTCTTTTTTTTTTTAAATTCCTAACAGTGCATTAAAAGGCCCATTAAAAAGCAAAATTTAGAGAAAATTTGAAAATAAAATAGCTTCTTTTTTTAAAATTTGAAACATACATTTAGTAGTGTCCTGCTAAGCGTGATGCGTTTTCATTTTTCTTCTTCATTAGATTCATTTTATTATTGGGCAAAACAAGGCAATGTATATTGTATGTTGTGTAAAGCTTTACACATGAAACCTTAACATTAGCTATTGAAGACTTACGAAAATACAAAAATTCGATTGCGTCATAAATGAAAAAAATATGTCTCTGATAATATGAGTAAAAACAAATATTGTTTGTTGAGGAGATGTCATTTGTGTATTTTTGAGAATTTCAAAGTGTAGCAGCCAATTTCCGTCGTGTAATGAGCGCTGTAAAATTTTAAATTCTAATAAGATTACTTTTGAAAGAATTCCTAAACTTTAAAGACCTAAGGCTTCTTTAATTTGTCGAAACGTTCAACGTTCTACCCTGCCGTAATGGTTGCACACTGTTCTAAATTTCAACTAGAAAAATTTCATCTTATTCCCATGTAACATCTTTGATGACTTCTACACTTTTAACTTCTTTACACGTGGAGCCTGTGTGTCCAACTCTAAGAATGTTCTTTGGTCTCTGGACCATAAATATAGATTAAAGTTACATCTACAGTCACGATACGTGTTAAAAACCCTCCATAATCCTACTTAAATCGATCTACAATCGCTTGTGTAACCACTGAATTCTAATCAGCGTTCAAACGTTTCAGAACTTATTCCTCGCGTCTAAAATTTCGTGTATAATTTATCCTAACTTTTCTCGAGATATAGACGGGAACTTTGACAGTGTTTTTAGTGGTTATTCTTCAATCTTCCGTGAACAGCATCCACGTTTTCTAGAATTCTCACTTAAGTTACTCTTCCAGAACGTTCTTCATCTTCAGTGCTTAAATGTCCTGTTTCAAACCTACAACTCAAGTTTAACAGTGCGGTATGCACTATCATTGCAACAAAAACAAATTAGCTGTAGATGAATAACAAGAATCCTGAGTGTGAAATGTCTCTAATATTTAGCCAATCAACGTCAGCTGTACAAGGTTTCCCTCAGATTAATCATTCCTTGTGGGGAAACTCGTATTTGGTTTTGTGTATCTGTATGTGAGAAAGTTAGTTCAATATTTGTGTACAATTTGTTTACGTATTCAATTGGAAAGTCATGTTGAGGCCAAGGCAACTTTTTGTTGTTGTTTTTACCCTGCCTAATACTTTAACGGATTTAATAAAATGTTGTAAACATTTCAATAAAAAAGAGTTGGAGACAGATTTGTTGTACAAGTTTTTACTGGCGACTATTTAAAGATTTTACAACTTGATACTTAAAGAAACTGTTAACCTGAGTTTGGTTTTAATGTAGGCCAATTAAAATGTTCAACACTTTCATAGTCTACATTTGTTAAAATACTAGATTAGAATAATTTAGTTAAAAATCCCATTAACCGCAAACTATCTTCTGATGATGATTAATTTGTTATTAAAATGTAAATCAGTAAATTAAGAGAAAAATCAAATTTTTGTGTTTAATAATTTGCGTTTGTAGTTAAGGGAATTTTCAACAAAATTATTGTAAATTTCACCACAGTGCTCACAGAAGATTTATATTAGATTAGAAGTTGTCTATGTGACGTAATTAACTCTACGAGCCTTGTACCCTCAGGGGCTCACTTATAGTGAGTACGGGCATGGCAATCCCGAAGGACACTAGCTAGATCTCCACATGTCATATTGGATTAGATCCCTCTCTTTCATCTTTCCTATCAGGTTACTCTCCACCAACTCTTGTTCTCTTCCATACAACAGTATTCAGTGCTACGAACGGGTCTTTAGTTTATGTTCTTTTCTTCCTTTTTTATAACTAAGGAGGTTTTTCGCCTTTAAACACCACATTTTTGAATACCTACTATAAGTTCAAAGTACAAAATTAATAACACCATAATTGAAAAATTGTAATCCCGCTTAAGCGATTTTGATCAAATTTTTGTGTGATTTACAAACTGTAGCCAATGTTATAAAACAGCATGTAATTAGAAAGTAAGTTTTGGAGTAATTCGTAAAATATCGAAATGAATTCTAACCACAGATAGCGACCAATACATTTTGTTTGTATTAAAATCATTTAAACCAATTTGATCTTTTCTAGTTTTGTGTATTTACTTTACAATTTTATTTTCTTACATAGCATTTAATCTACATTTTAAATTGAAGCACGGCATTCCATATTTAAGTTATAGGTCTACATTATATTAAAACATACATTACACTTATATAAATACACAAACATATATAGAGACACAACCACACTTAAGTACGCAATTAAATTTTGTTTAATTAAATACATGAAATATTTTCATGACACCAGATACTGTTCCACCGAATACAAAGTGGAACAACAAAACAAAAAAACAAAGTGGTTCTACAAGGCAGTGTCCGGAAATTCTAGGAAGAAATATTTTTTATATTATCTTCCGGAAGTCGATTGTAAACCTTCCAAACAGAATAATATACACCACGCTCTAAAAATTTTAATTTGTGTATTGGAAACTGCAGAATTTTCTTCTGTTACAATTATGGTAGTGTTGATTTATTTAAAAAAATATTTCTGTGATAATATGATTATTTTATTTTCGTCATGTTTAATTTAAATTATTTAAACTAAACCAATTTTCGGGCTATTTTTATTAGTAGAACAAAGCTATTTCTTTAGAAACTACTAGTTCGTCAATACTACCGCCGACCACTGTTAAAATAGTATGTCTACAAATAGTACCGGTATAGCTGGTGAAAGATTTCGTGACAAATCATTTATATGCACTAAAAAAGTATTGGCTCTAGAATTGATCCCTGAGGTACACCACGAAGGACTGACTCCCATGTGGATTGATGGGAGTTCAAACCGCTATCAAAATAGACTACCTTATGTTATTTCTATTAATAAATATGATTTAATATAATTATTTTACTTCCAGCGCAAATAAAAAATAAGCCCTTACATATGGGTGTATTAGAAACTTTGTACGAGAACAGTTTATTTATTAAATTTGAAAAATCGATTATTGAAATTCTGAACAAAAATCTGTCGATATTTTTCAGGTCTTTTAAAAATTTCTTCGGAAAACTATAACTGCATTAATAATTCTTAAATTACCCTTCTGACTTGAACCACATCAAGGACACCTAAGCGCCTTCATCTCGAATTCACCATTAATACTTTCCTTACACCTGACACAAAATAAACGTATATTACACAAGTTTCCATTCTAGATTGGATCGAGCACAGCGTCACGTGCGACCTCAGGATGACCTTGAGGCAACCATCTTGAATTTAACATCTTCCTGCATCCAGCTTAACTTGTCCGACCTGTTGTAGTGTATCTATTAGTATTGGCATTTCGAGTGTGGGAAAAATAATTGATTTCTGTAAGTTTTGAAGCAAAGAAGCCACGTGCCTGAAGGAAAAGGATCGAGTGATGGACATGTCAAGATTAGTCAATGCTACTGTTTGTCTCGGATATAAAGCTAACCTATAAATGGCGCGGTAACATTCTCACTTAAAGACTTATATGTTTACTAACACGATTATAATATCAAGATTTATCTTGTAAATAAAATAACAGTCGAGCCGACAAAAACTTCGTATAGATATAAGATTAAAAAAACCACTGAACCTACAGTTTTAAAAAATTTTAACATAAATGTGCTACAATTATTTCGCCTTGAATCCTATATCATGGAGTTTCAACAAAAAATTCTGCTGTTACATTAAATATCGTATAGATATTCTTTAAAAGGAACAAAAGTTACGTCCCCCAAACAACATCCTTCGAGGGGGGAATTCGTATTTTTTCGTTAAATCATACATATGTCAAATATGTAATATAAAAAAATGTCAGGGTGTTGAATCTTATTAGGCTATATACGTAAAATTATATACAATTATAATAACGGTATAATTTGATCAAAATACAGATTTTTGTGTACACTCTTAAGTTAATTAACACTAAACATACGAATTTAATTAAAAGGAATTATAAAGAGCTCAATCATAGTACTACCCAGTCCCAACGTACGATGTATTGCAACCAAATCTTCTAAATGTAAAACACAAAATTTGCTTTCTTGGGTCTTATACTAAATGTTAAATTGTATACGGGCCTCGTAGTTGTTTATACACTAAAAATGTTTCCATTCGCTTCGCTCGTGACAGTGTCTCGGTACACATAAAGGTAACTTGGGTTGCTGGATCATGTAAATATAGAAATATCAAGTTTTATATGGAGGTTAGGATTCGAAATTACATTTTTTGACAATAACGAAATAACCGAAAGTTGAGTGCTTTAGGTTTTCCGCTGATAGATCGGAAAATATTTCGTTAATCTGAAATTTTCAAAACGTGAATCTTCGTACTATTTTCCTTCAATAATAATATTCACGAGGAAAAATATTCGAAATTTTAAAATATTTGTTGTTTTTCATTTTTATATAATTCGGTGATTACTGAAACCCGGGAAAATATGCAGCACATTCGGAAATTTTTTATTTTGCTCTGAAACAGATGTTTTCGAGAAATAAATTCATGGTGTTTTGTTATAAATCTTAAAAAATAAAGATCTGAATAGAAATGTTTCAGTTAAAGATTTCTCGTTTTATACATAGAATTATAACGTAAAAAAAAAATAATAATCAGTTGACCAACAAATGACCTTGAAAACATTAAAGTATACAAAGATTTAATAATGATATTTTATTTCCGCCTCGTTAAAAATAATTTTTGTCTAAACAATTTTTTCTTCAAATTTTTTGACATGTTTACTAGTCTCAATTTAAATCCTGCATTCGTATATTTAAAAATTTAAAGTTTTGTAAACTAAAAATAAAAACATTTCTATTTAAAAAAACTAAGTTGACTTACAAATGACCTTGAAACATTAGACTGAATAAAGAATTAATAATATTATTTTATTTCTGCCTCGTTAAAAAATCTATTCTGTTTAAACAAATTTTCTTCGAAATATTTGACATTCACTTGTCTAAATTTCAATGTCGCTTGTGTATATTTAAAAACCCCAGTCCCGAGCTTTAGAAGTTTTGTCAAATTAGTTTTAAAAACCTGCAAACTGCTGTAATGAGTTAGATTACAATAATTGTAACCCCTATAGTTCCAAACAATACTCACTGATCATTATCTCCCTGATTTAGGAAGTAGGTTATTGGTTAGAAAGTGAAACTTTCCTTAAGCACTGTTATTAACATCGCAAATCTATGAACCGGATGTATCTACACCGATCTAATTTTAGACGCAACAGGAAACTAAGTTTTAAAAACAAATAATAGTGGTGCAGATGAAATTTCTATGCATGTACTCTCTAAGAAAACCAAAAATCCGTCCTGCCGGGAAGGTTGGGGGTAAACTTGTATTCAACAAATCTGTAAATATACATGTTATAAAAAAAATGTCGAATTTTTAGTTTTAACAATTTGGTTTCATTTTTATTTTCTGCGATAAAATTTACCGAAATAAAGATTATTAAAAAATTGAAAAATGAGATTTTTACTTTCAACAGTTTTTTTTTTTCTTAATTAGGAAAAATACAAGGATAATTACAAAATTTCATCATATTTTTTTAGAGAATAAAATTGATTACAATTTTTTCATTAAAAAAAAAAAAAAAAAAAAAAAAAAAAAAAAAAAAAAAAAAAAAAAAAAAAAGAAATGTTAACAATCACTAAACTTGTTATAATCCCATATTATTTGGGATTTTACAAAATGAAAATGCAAGGTTTTTGGGGGTCGGTAAAAAAAGCCTATAGACCTAGAAAATTTTCAAAATAACTTTTCAATAGTTAATTTTTGAGAAAAACCTTTTCGTCCAAACGGTAGGAATCCGTTTCATTCAACCAGAAATATGAAAATGATAACGATTGCAAATCTAGCTCAGAAAGGCGCAAATACAAATCACACACTTGGGTGGACCTGTTTTGCCTAACCACCCCCTGCAGAATTTATTACCCAAGCATTGTACGCTGTGATTTTTTATCAATCAATTTCAAAAGATTGGAATGCATCTAAACACTAGTTAAAAATAACCCAAATTAAAAATTACAGAGTTGTACAATAATTAAGGATTACGAGGTTTGTAGCCCTGCTAATTCTATTTCATTTTTTATCAACTGATAGTAATATTAGTGAAGTTTATACAGATCTTTTATTCAGGCAGGTAATTTTAACAGTTTATAATTCATATGTTGTGTATTATTCATTAAAACACATTAAATTATATACAAATTTAAATCTGAATGTAACCAACTGCATGCCAACCTCACATCTCTGCGATAACAAATAGCAAAGTTATTGTCAACAAATCTAACCCTGACTTCCCAAGAAAATGTGATATTGGTATAGTTACGAGAACCGACAGGGTCGAGTCTCCGACACGAGCGTAGCGAGTGAAGGCTCCTTCACATATGTACATCTTCGAGGCCCTATAAGGTCGACTGGATAAGGCACAATACCAATACGATTTAACATTTCCTACAAAGCCCAAGTATCTACCTTTTGGGCGTATTATTTAGAGGATCTGCTTATAGTACATTGTATAATGGGACTGGGTAAGTACTATGATGACTTTCATCAACTTATTTATAAATGTAATGTAGTAGATTTTATTAAATTGTACATTACAAAAAAAGTAAATAAATAAATTATAAAATATCAAGGTGGACTTAGAAATATACGTGTGTAGCTACACCAGGGAGATGGGAATGTATCTCGTTAGACATATCATAACAGACAAATGGTGTCTAACGAAGCGTTCAATAAAATACTAAATCACAGTTGTTAACGAACGCGTCGATTTTCCTCTCGGAAAACACAAACCTGTGAGACGATTCTCACAACTCCGAGGCCGGTTGTACTAACCTATCTCACAGCAAACAAGATTATTACAAAACAATGAAACTTAGTAATTGTGCATTATTTGTAAATTCACTTGGGTGAATATTTTATATACAAAACTGTTTATGTACGGTTGAAGAACAATGGTGGAAATTTTGTTTATTTATTCTATTTATTAGTGAATTTCTTTCATACAAAATTGTAGCTATTGTTTTTTCCTTTGTTGCGTAAAGGCAATAAAACTCTTCAGTCATCACCGCCTTATAAAACAAGATGATTAATCTAGAATGGTACAAAGCTCGATGATAAAATCTAATATAAGTAGATCCTCTAAATGTAATGACCAAAAATTGGTTTCTAGCGCCTTGTAGGAATGTTAAATTGTTTGTAAGGTCGAAAGGTCTTACACAGTAGAGCAAGTTCGTTTTAAAAACAGTTGTTTACAGGTTTTCTGAACCTTGTAATCGTGTATACAGCATCCTCAAGGTAGGAATGTGTCAGGGGTGCAGAGAAAAAGAGGGGCCCACACACTTGTTGCGTTTACTTTCAGCGGTACAACCCCAATAAAAAAATATACACCTCAAATGCTTCTGTGTAAACGCGTACCCTACTTTCGTTTCTTTTATCGGTGTAAATAAGAATAAAACGTTTACACAAGTCTGTCACGAAGTTGTAACTTTAGGAATTAAATGTAGCTAAGCAGTAAATTGTGTACATAGTTTTGTTGGAATGGGTTGTACCGCCAAGTCAGGCTAGGGAAGTAAGTAGAAGGGATGACACGCCCCTTACACCAGACACAAACCTATGCTCTGAGGCTACTGTACCACTATTTTCTTTATGTCGGCTAGGCCCAATCGTAGGTGTCAATGTGACGTAAAGGTGTCGGTGACTAGGCTCTCGCGGTGCTCAAAGCTAAACCTATGAAAAGAAACTTCCATTCGTTACGCTATATGTCAGATCTTGTAACTATACGAATATTCGTAAGGGTTCAGAGTTACATTTTTGACAATAACTTCACTATCTCATCGTAGACAGGAGAAGATCTGACGGGCCTCGAAGCTGTTCATATGTGAAGAAGCCTCGTGTCGGTGACTCGGCTGTGGATCTCGTAACTATACGAATTTTCTTGGGAGGTCAAGTTTCTACATTATATTCTTTACAATAACGTCGTTATTTATGTAGACTATGGTTTGTAACATTACGTGCATAATTAAAAATCTACAAATTTTGTATAATTAATATGCTATAAGTTGAATAACATGAGATATGAACAAAAAACTGTTTGTAATAGCCGCCATTTTGACACTTGTGTTTATTTTTTCTAAATTTCAATATAGTTCAATATGAGCACACTATAGTCCTCTATTCCATACTATATTTCATGTTTGTATCTTAATTTTTGTGTCTGCTATCGTACTTACATACAGACGACCCATTTAAAATCACTTTTCGGTCATAGTCAAAAAACAAAAGTCAAAATTTTTGACTCTTACCAAACTTACCCTTTACTCCATACAGGGTAAGAAAAAATAATACACGAACATAAAATAAAGACACCTAGCATTAAAAGACTCTAATAGCGTCAAGAGAGACCTGATAGGAAAGATGAACGATGGGGATCTAACTCTAGACTACATGAAAGTTGTAGATCCAGGTATGATACCTCGGGATTGCCAAGCCTGTACTCGCTGTAGGGGAGCCCCTGAATGACTCTATTGTAAGCTTCCTAGTCTAGTAGTAGAAGTGTTCAATTGGGATACGTAAACCTACGTTGATTTTGATGAAACTCATTCGATTTGTAATTTAATCTGGAGTAAAGTTAAACTAGTCAGAAAAGTAGCTATTTTATTCTTGGAAATAAATATTTAGGTACAAAAACTGTAAGAGGATTGTGGGGTTTCGCTGATTTTCAATTTAAGATCTAAAATCTAAAATACTTATGAAAGATTCAATATGCCCAATCTAAACTGAAAAACGAGTTAATTATTTGACTAATTGAAGTTTTCAATTTATGATAACGTTAAAGTTTTAACATAAAAAAGGATTTAACATTATTACTGTCTATTAAAGTTAATAATAAAATTATTTATTCTTGATCTCCTTCAACCCTGACGCTATTATAGAGCAAGACGGTTAGGGGGGGGGTCTTGATTTTATGTTGTTTTCTTACCCTTTTTTTATAAAGCGACGATGGTCTTGAGGTTTTTTCCTTCAAACAAGGAAATTTAAAAAAAAATTTAATCATTTATAACAGATGAACAAAATTGGTAGGCATTTTTAGGTTTTTGCGTACTATTTAACCAGTAATAATAATTGTGCAAGAAATGTTATTTTGTAATAATATTTGTTATTACTACATCCAGAAAAACATGTTATTGGAGTAATTTTACACCATTGTTGGGTTACTGTATATACATGTTAAAGGCAGCAATTTTAACTTGATTACTGAAATTTTATAAGTAGGCTTGTTATTAAAAAAGTATTGGACATTGTTGCCAGAATTTTTTTAAATTGCGTCCGTTCTGTAGCTTCAAAAACTATTTTTTTTTATATTGTTTTATACACACTTTATGCAATTATCACAATATCTAATTTGTGCACCTTTAAAATCATTACAGGCTTCTTTGTTCACCTTTATGAGTTCTTAGAACCTACATTCGACGAAAATTTGATCAAAATCGATAAGCAGATTGTAAGTAAATTATAATCTCGTGTTTCTGAGATATGCGGACTAAATTTGATTCAAACAGTCCAGACGACAGACATCATTACAAAAAAATAGTACTTGCAATTTAATACACTATTTTAGATCGTTCTTCTTTACTAAAATTTAAAATGAGAATGTAATCGGTAGAGGCGTTTTTGAAAAATTATATCTTTAACAGCCACATGAACGATTTTTTGTTTTTGTTTATTTATAACTACCGTAATTTTTAGGGAGAAAGTGAACAATGCATTTTGTTTGTGTTCTTAGGAGCTTTATTTTAGCAAAGGTTAATCAAAATAGTTGGAACAGATTTTAATAAAATGGATTTTTTTTGTTTTTGTTTATTTATAACTACCGTAATTTTTGGGGAGAAAGCGAACAATGCATTTTGTTTGTGTTCTTAGGAGCTTTATTTTAGCAAAGGTTAATCAAAATAGTTTTCTTTAAACACCTAGCCTCAAATTTTGAGTTATCGAAGAAATGGAAAAAAAAAAGAAAGAAAGAAAAAAGATAGTGGAAAAATTATCTCTAATTATTCATTAGTATAAACTGTGTGTCCAACGAAGTTAATTACATTTTTAAACAACAACCAAGTACATATACGTCTACAGAATTGTAAGATTTCATTCATACATATTGGAAACATATCCAAAAGTTTACCAATCAATTTTTACGCTATCTGCAATAGAAATAAAATGGCGACTGTTTATAGAAATGTAGTTTAAACGACAGCGCCTGCCGCCGGAGAACAAAATAATATGAAAACTCCAAATGTTTAAACAGCTGGATATTTTATTTATTTATTTTTTGTTAAGAAACATGTTTTATCATAAAAAGAAATTTTATTATTTATTATATTGCGATAATTAAATAAAAAAGTTATTAAAGCCTATAAAAGAATAAAAAGTTATTGTATTGCTTGCTATCGTTTAAACGATAAATCGCTGTCAACAGCCGCCATTTTATTTCTATTGCAGATTTCAGCGTTAACATTTGTTGGTACAATTTTGGATATGTTTCCAATATGTATGAAAGAAATCTTACAATTCGGTTGACGCATATGTACTTGGTGGTTGTTTAAAAATGTAAATACCTTCGTGATACACACTGTATAAGTTATCAAATTTGATCACAATTAGTCAATTCCTACAACACTCCACAGGCATCATTCAGAAAACTCAAAACTAAACATCGATTACTTTCTCTATATTTTGTAGAATTGAGAAAGGATAACTTATCCATCGTATAACATGTTGTAGATTACTGCTAACACAGTCACGTGACCGCAATCATATATTGTTATGTTTATCATGCGTTGCTTCAAAAGTGGATAAAAGTAACAGCGCATATCGACCTTTACAACAGAACATTTGAAATCGATTAAAGCTATCATAGACGACCTATCAAAGTCAAAGAGGTCGAAGGTTGGGATCCTAGATAACAGAGTATATACGTTACGGTAAATCTTAGTTTCCAACTAACCGTAGTAGTCTTATCGGACATCCTGTATATTATCCTTCCAACTGGACCGTTACAGATTCTGCAACAAGACATTTTAATGACAGATTTATTATAGTAAGCCAACGTGAAACTGCCTAGATCAAACAGAAACACGAGTGGACGCAACATCATTTCTCCTTTCTAATATTTTATTTTGCAATATCATACTAATAGTTCCGTAGAAGACCTTGCTCCTTGGAACTTTTAATATATTCAATAAATAGTTCTTGTAAACCCAAGTAGCTATTGTCTTACGCACGACGTGACACAATTAAATAACACTAGTTGAGACAAATCATAAAGTTATATGGTTTATGAGTGACTTGCTTCTGTTATTGTGATGGTGATTTATTCTTTCATTGTGTATGGCTTCTGTATTGCTGAATGTTTTAACTGAAAACCTAACATATCCCCAACAATGGTGGGCCTTGCTGGCTGGTGACCATATTAGTTGGAAGCGTATGCAATATAACTATTGTCTACATTTTACTCTAATTCGCATTAGTGCATGTAACTTAGAATGAAACAAGTTAAATAGCAAAATAAAACAATATGAACTATGTAATAATACTTGATACTGGACAACCCTACAAAACTCAAAAATGTTTAATTCATATAAATATGTATAAAAACGTAGTGAGATGGGACTTTGTTTTAACACTCCGGTGGGAAGTTTAAAAATTTTTCCGATTTTAGTTCTCATTGCGGAACTTCAAATTTCAAAATTTGTAAGTTATAACAAACAGGGTTAAATTGAAATTAGGATTTTTAAAACATACATAACGCGTTTTTAAAATATGTGTTCACATTTCAAGAAGTGATTCAAGGGCAACAAAAAAAAAAAAAAAAAAAAAAAGTTACCAGAATATATGTCCAGATACGCTTCATTAGCCATCTGTGGACCATTTAGGGTTTTTTCGAAAAATAATTATAACTTTGTAAATTATTAAGTTTTCGAGTCTATGCTATGTGTTATCAATATATCAATAATCAAATATTTATCTTATAAATTTTCAAAATTGAGACCATTTGAAATTGAGAATATCGTATATTCCTAAAAATTATAAAAAAATTACCAACATACAAAATATTTTCTTCTTTAACAACAAACAAAATGTTTAAAAATTGTTTTCTATAGTTCAAAGGATAATCGAGTTATTGACAAAAAATTAAACAAATTATTGTTATTGGGTGAATAAATTTTTTTTTAGGATGGAGATTCGGAAATAAAAATTAACAGAATTAAAATATTTTTGTTCTAGGCTAAACATTTACTAAGAAATTTAAATTTAGTTTTTGTAGATAACTTGATTACTATTTTACTTATGGAAGAAATAAAAATACCATTTTTTTATTACTTAAAAGAGAAAAATATTTTATGTTTTGTAAAGTTATTGGTTTAATTTTTGCTATACAGTTAAAACGTGGCATACAAACTATGTATACCAAATTTCGAATCGAAATCTTTATCATTTTTTTAAAGAAAAAAAAACTCAAAATGGCCGACAGACAGATAACTAAGTGTACAAATATAGGTTACTCACTTCCTGAAGTTAGGACACGTATTTTTGAAACACCCTGTACCTTTATTTATTAAAACCGTCTGGCAATTGTATGTGTATTTCGGAAATACATTCAAAGTAGGAAATAGATCCTGCACCCAATGACTGATTTTGTGATAGATACAGATCGAATACGTTCATATTTCTTTAGATAGAGGCTACAAAAATTAAGATAAACACGTGAAACTTGGTGTAGAGGATTATAAAGTGCTCATACAGAACCCTATGGAAATTCAGATTAATCGAATTGAAAATGTCAAAATTTTTACCACGCTAAATTAAATCTGTATATAATGGTATCAACCCCACTCTCTACGATGACAAAGAATGAAGCTATTGTCAAAAATATAATTTCAAACCGTGGCTTCCCTAGAAAATTTGATATTTGTAGAGATAGAAAATCCGACAGGGTTGTATCGCAATGTGTATGGCATCGAGACATGGAACGAGTGGTGAGTTTTAAATACATACACATCTATGAGGCCCGTTAGAGCTTAGCCTACGTCAAGAATGTAGTGATAACACAACTATGAGGAGCATAAAACCTGTGTAACTGTTTTAAAACAAACTTACCCTACTGGGTAGGACCCCTTTGAACTACCAATACAATTTCATGTAGTGCTATCTCATCCAACATCAAATTTCCTAGAAAAAAAGTGCCATCTCGTCCAGTGCAGTTTTACAGTTGATTAACCTACCCTAACCTAACGGCCGCTTTGAATATTTTCAGATTTTATTTGTAATTTATGTCAAATAATTCTGTTAATATACAAGCGTCTTTATATTCTACAAACCTTGAGGTGGAACATTAGAACAGACTGTTGTTGAACTGCGCAACCTGGAGCCTAGGTAAGGAGCACCCACAAGAAGATTAGTTTTCTCCCTGTATTACATACAAGGCGAGTTTTAACATGATTGTACATGCATTTTTGATATAAAACGCAAAGAGCATTTAGGGGTGTTTAAATAGTATGAAGCTAGAAAATATGGAAGACCCGAAATTTTATAAGTAATAAGAATTTTATAAAATTATAAAGGTAGGCTACTACAAACGTTCCAATAGTTTTTGTAGAAGTGTCAAGTTAACAATAGCATAGGTTTTTGGACGAGATGGCACTAGTTGGCGAGTAAAGAATTAACCCCCTGCCCTACGTCCGGATGAGATGGCACTTGGATGAGATGGCACTTGGATGAGATGGCACTTGGATGAGATGGCACTTGGATGAGATGGCACCTGGACGAGATGGCACGACACCGTACAATTTAACATTTCCTACAAGACCCAAGAAACTAACTTTTGAGGATTACCGTTAGAGGATCTGCTTGTATTATATTCTATGATGGGGCTGAGTAATGAAACAGAATATTACATTATTATACAAAATTATTGCACAAACTTTCTCACCCACCTGTTCCCAAAACCAAATAAAACTGAACCTATCGTCACCAAAAATGTCAGTTCGGTAGTTATCAATCAAAAAGTGAAACTTTGAAACTGTCCTTGACTAAACTTATAAACTTGCTTCGTTTGTGTCATTGAAGACGTCCTTGGCGTAAATCCAGGATTGATTAAAGTTTCATTTTTTTTGTTTTTTCTCAATTATACCTGAAACGTAATATTTTTTAAATACGATGTACCACACGGAATCAGTAAAATTTGAACGAAATCGGCAGGACTGATTTTGAGAAATTACGTATTTTATAAAAGCTACATGGCCGATTTTTAATTTTTTTTACCGATAACTCACGTACAGGCATTCTTGCTTAATGTAACAACAAACAGCTGGTGACTTCGTTGACAACGGCGGTAGCGTTCCTAGCTGCGCATGCATCATTAATTAAACAAGGACAGAGAGAGTGTCTTTATGTGTTTCTTTCTCTTTTTATTTGAACTAACGCATTTTTGACTAACTTTATGTGTAACATCTCTGAGATAACCTCGCCTCAACACCACAGATTGACGGTAACAAACTTTGTTTCCTTAGTAACTAATTTAGTACAGAATAATATCTAACAGCTGATTCTATTTCTACTGTATTCGAAATCTCAATCCATAAAGTATCAAAAATAAGGCTCCGTTACGACCCGCTTTGTTGTTGTACTTATGTACAAAATGTCATTCTAAACTGCAGTATAAATGCAGAAAAAGTGACAAAATCAGATTTACAAAGGAAATATCGTCAAGATGTTTGATCGTCGACGTGCTTCAATAATTACACACATGAACAGGAAAACTCATACAAATACCGAGAAAATCTACTGTCTTATATAATAAGCCTACCTATAATTTCCTCAAAGCTTAGTTATTAAAAGAGGAAAACTATGCACAACTTGAAAATAATAGAGTTCCAGTAAGGAAGTTTCACGTAAGCAGAAAGTGAACAATATTATCCAGACTATTGCATGTCTAGAATTTGAAGGATAATCCTGTAGTCGGAACTCCGAAATGACACTCAGTCTGTAACTTTTTCCTCTTTTCAGTAGGGGAAATCCTCCTCAATAAAATGATGCAACATAGTACGGTTAGACCCAATAACAACCTTCCTCCTCTTTGACACACCTCCGGGAACGTTAAGTATTACTTTAAGGAAGTGAAGGTATCTTATCCTTAAATCAGAAATGTACGACTTTACCGACCTAATAAACTTAACAACTACCTATCAGTAAACATTTCTCTTCAAAATATCCAGCATTAGTAAAGGACACATGTATACATTTCAGCACCTTCATTAATTACTTCCTGTTCTAATGCCATCTCAAACTGTGATCTCTACCATGTCAGCTTCCCCCCAATACACAGTTTGCTCTGTCTGTCTATCCGCTTAAATCTAAACAAATACTTATCAAATTTCCGTGACCAGTAAATATCTAAGTGATGTAATATCACGTTTCTGCAAACTACCGGTTAGTCCATTAACTGAAGGCGTAGAATTACTGATCTGCGCCATAATCCTTCAAACATCACTCTTGCCAAAACTTCAAATTCTTCTTCCTGAGTTTTTGAATCAGTTCTGGTTGTTTTACAGCTTTATCAAAACGTCGTCATAATAATGCTGGTTCCCTAATCGCCCTTCTCGATACCAAGCTTCAAATGTTGTTCAAATTAAAAAACACAGTTTTGTATTTGGAATTGCTTTAGCGCTTTGTTCCATTCTTGGTGATAACTGTACTTCCCCCTTCATCACTCTCGTTCCTCTCATATTGGAAGACACAGGTTCCATCATTATCAATTTTTTGAAAAAACGCAATTTTCCTTAAGGCGTTCATCTTGTTTTAGAGTAACGATCTGAGCATAAACGTTTTTTCATCATGAGATCTTTACACAAACTTTACACGCAATGTCTGTTAATGTCCACAACAATCTGACTATATTTTATACATTTTTATTCAGTTCTTGAAGAGGAAGGTCGACCAGTACGTTCAACGTTTTCCACGTTCTGACGTCCTTTACTAAATATATCGTGTCACTCAAACACACGTGTACGAGATATACAATCTTTCCCGTAAACCTTAATAGCATTTGAAAACATTACGTTAGTTTATTCAACTTTTAAAAAATTAACACTTTTCTCAATTTTTAAACTTAACATCATTCCAGCACACAACAGAAAATTTTATAATCAGTTCTTCTGCTTTCTCTAAAAGGTATGAAAACAGTCACGTTATTTAATAGATACACATCGTATAGACTAAATATCTCATCAAGTCTGTTTTCCACTAAGAGGTCAATGAGAGGAGGGGGGAGTGATCAGTGAAAGCACCAATAGTTCTAAGACGACTAATTATGTACTTAGCTAAAAGCTATGTACTTGCGTACATAAATCAGCGCTGTACAGAAGATGGCCGAGTATGTCACGTTCATTGACTTGCCTTGGGATCTATCAACTGCCGTTTAAGAACCCTTACAACTCTCTCCGCCCTTACTGTCGTACTCTATACGTGCTCCATCATTGTCTATTTTGATCAAAAATCACTCCTAAGTGCGAATCTACGATATTTAAGCCTCCCACCAGGTTTCTAATTCGCTCAAGGACCTCCTTGCCAAAAGAAGAGTTTCTACCGTTTTTTCTTCGTGAGGAACATCTTCAATAATGGATTCCACCTCACTGTAGCGTGATGGAGAATGAAGTTTCAGACGAAACAGCAAGACTGCGGGTGCATTATCGCCGAATTTACGTCTATAATATTCTCTTTCTTTTTACATAAAAGCTTCTGCAGGAGTGGTTTTGGAGGAGTGGACGGTAAGATGGAGAGAACAGACGTAGGCTACATTGTACGGCTTACAATCAAAAACAATATGTACAGAGGAGTCCCTCGTGCTATAGCATCATTGGCGGGAAGAGTAAGAACGGGTCAGTCTTATCACGAGAAGACATTATCGTCACAGCTTTCACCTGTGTATGTCGACATTGATATGACGGAAGAAACTTTGGAGCATGTCAGTGCGGCAAGCAAACTCAGAAAGGGAAGTTTGGAATAGAATGGTCGATGGGAGGAGACTATCCAGTTTACTTACAACGAAGCACCTCTGGTTGTACGCGAAGATAGTTTTTGATGGCATCGGGTTGTCGGCGCTACTTAATACTGAACACCAACAGGAAGAAGTATTTTCAACTTTTCTACTCCGGTCTCTGTCTACTCGGAAACTGTCCACGAGTTCACTACTACACTTGAGTAAAACTCTCTTTAATAGTAAAACCAAATCTAATACTCCCGTTTACTGTTTTAAGTCAGCTGACTACTTGCGTTGTTTATCGAACAACTTCATTGTAGTCGAAGCTTAACCGGTTTTTACTTTTAAACAAGTAATGCACGAAATCTCGAGCCTTGTTTTACTTTCGATTCAAACAGAATTATACACGTGTAAAATGAAGAAAACCGGTTGCCTCTAGTGATCAAGGAGTTTTTTACAAGGACAGTTTGTAGGCTTATTATACCCCGGTATGTAGCTGATACGATGGTATCTTAAGACCAGCGAATTTCTTTTTTTCTTTTTTAATTGTATATTTATCATAAAAGTTCTGTGATTGGTCAAAAGCGTTGTCTTAAATATCAGTTTTAATTCCATAGACACCAAAACTTTTGTACATTTCAAAATAGCGACTGTTTAAAATATTTAATGTCGAATATCTCGAAAACTGTTGAGTTTACAAACAAATTACAAGCGACAAAATAATAACGCTTTTAATAATAAACATGATGATATCATTATTTTTATTATAGATCAAACCATAACTAAGTTATTGACGAAACAATTTTTTCTTGATAATTAACTACAACAGCCAGAAGTTTAAAATAACAGTTATAATTTATTATTATTGGGCGAGTTAAATGTTACACCACTTACTTACTAAGGAAAAAAATTATTAGGGTGCCTATTCAAGGGGGGGGGGAATTCTAATATTCAAATATGTACCTTGATAATTGTATTGAACCATTATTTGTTCGAAATGTAGCCTAAAGTCAATTTTTTTAATCCTGAGAATTTTTTCTTCAATTTTTCAACTGAATACAAAGTGTTCCTTTATAAGGTATAAAATACAATTAACCCAATAATTGCAATTATTAACTGGTAGGCCCTAATATAATTCTTTTGGGTGTTGTGATCAATTACCAAGAAATACTTCTTTATATAATAAAAAATGGTATCATCATGTTAATCATTAAAAATGCAATACATTGTATTTTTTTTTTTTTTTTTTTTTTTTTTTTTTTAACGGTTTTCGAAATATTCGATATTAACCATTTTAAACGGCCCCAATTTTAAAAATGTACAAATAATAGTTTTAGTTTTTGGTGTAGGCCTACTGGTGAAAGATTACATCCAAAATGTGTATAAACAATACAGACTCAATATTTCATCCATTTTCAAAATTGTAGAATTTATTAATACTGAATCCAAACAGATTAAAAGCCGAGAAACGAACCTTTTTGTTTATAGGAACTTTTTTCATTGTTTTGTGCTCTAAAACTTACATTATGACTCGATTCGTATAGATGAAATATAGAAGCATCAGTCATTCTTATATTATAGTTCTGCCTTGTTAATTTTCTGAAAACGATCAAATCATTAGCTTGTGAAAAAAAAAATTAAAACTGATGATTTCAAAGATATAAATTTAAGAGAGGAACTTACGTAATGTTTTGTTGCCATGGTTACGGGAAACTGCAATAGTTCAACTGTGTTATTTCTTCACAGCCTAGTTTCTCAGCTAATTGTATGTTGTATGGTGCTCTGTAATTAAAAACATAAGAATTAGAGATCAAAAATAAACGGCGTAAAATCATTGCATAAACTTTCTCACGCAATGAAATAGTTAAGAACAGAAAAGCACCTCCAAAAACGCCTTTTGAAGGGAAAACCTTTAGAGTTTTTTGTAGTCATAGAAGTCAGAATCGCTCTAAATTAATCCAAGCTTTTTCGATCAAATTTCGTTGAAAACTGAAAATTCAAAACAAAGCGCTACACCAAATGTAATAATTTTAACATATCACACCAAAACGAATCGCACAATTGTTTATTGTACCAGGTAGTCCATAAGGTGCCAAGAGCATTGACCATTCCAAATACAGGTCAGTTACCTGAAGCAAGACGTGCCGTGTTGTGATTGGCCAGTTAAGAGCGGAAGGGGGCGCTACTTGGCACTTAGGTTTAAGTTTATGTTTATTTTAGCTGTAAACCTCTGTAGATGATGACTATACCATCGAAATGTACATTAGGGGATTATATTAAAAAAACACTAGACTTATTATAATCTTAGTTTTGTTTCTGGTTTTTGTGGTTCGGGGAATCGTTTTATTATTATTATTATGAATATTACCACGGTGCCCTTATCAAACAAAAATGTTAAAACTCCTAAAAATTTCAACAAAATAGCCCACGTATCGAAAACCTTTCTTTCTTTGGGCTTTGTTTTACAAATCACTGAACAAATTGAACCCAAAAAATCGGTAGAATAATTTGAAAATGGCAACAGATTTCTAAATTTACAACAATATTATGATATAATAACTTGAATAGCTTTCCATAAACTTGCCCAGAGTTCAGAGATTAAATTATATTAGTTTGAAATATTCCTAAAAAGAAATTTTATTTCCAATTTGACACACTGATCTAGAACAATAACCTCCACATTTCAGCAAAATTTGACAGAAATTAGTCTTTTATAGTTCTGTGGCTGATTTTGGGTTCTTTTATTGATTAGTGAATCGTCATTTTTTGAAAAGGGGCAATCAATTTGAGTAAAATTAAAATTAAAACATTTTAATCCGTCTACACTACTTTGGACTTGGCAACCTGCACAGACGATATCATCACAAAAACTACTCTTTTTGATACTGAGGGGGGGGGGTGGAATCTCAAAAAGATATATAAGTAAAAATCTCAACATCTTTTTTTATAACTTTCTTCGTATGTGAGAAATTAAACCATATCGCAGCCATCATATGAACCGCATAAGGAACACACATTTAAAAAGAAAGTGCAATAATCTTTCATTGACAAATTGCATTGTAATTATTCACAATACAAAGATAATGCAATTCCTTATATAGATACAAAACCTTCATTATCGTAATCTGTTCAAAACTCATCTTCCAGCCAACTAGGTACAAAAACCTCCGGGCCAATGGCCGGCCTTGCTAAGTCAGGAAAAATACCCAAAAGTGAATCTACACTCTTACACGCGAGTCCCGGCCAATGATCTTTCCCCCGCCCACTGGATTCTTATCCCGTTAGATAGGACAACAAGGAGGTCATCCACATTGCATCTGTGTTTGCGATGCACAGGGTTCTGGTTTTAGTGCAACTGCTTCGCAGGTCTATTTACAATAAAATTACTGTGATAGAAATTAAATTGTAGTTGTGGTTTTCGTGGCAATATCCTTTTTGGATCCGAAAAAATAGGTCAAATAAAAATTATATTTTACCATGTAAATAATAAAAAAGCCACTTGAAATTAACAAAACTTGTAGAAAATTTAATTACCGAATGTCACAACAAACACTTTTTAAACAAAAGGACGTTTCAGTGACTAAGACACCATCTTCAGTTGTTACTTCTATACATTATTATTATGAAATTACGAGTGGTTGTGAAACATTGTTTTTTTCGTTTCATATTGTAAATAAAAGACGTTACAGGAGTGTTTAAAAAATTTGACCCTTAAACGTTGACAATAAATAATCGATATTTTCATCTTTCTTCTTTTTCCTTTATTATTTACCTTTTAAATTACAAAGAAGAAAAAACATAAAATAAACACCCACCTCAAACACTCTAATAGTGTCAACAAAGGGTTGGTAAGGGAGAGATCTGATAGGAGAGTTGAAGAGAGGGTTCTAAGCCAAGACTACACGACAAATTGTGTTGGTTAGTGTTCCCTGGATATTGTCACACCCGTAGGCCTACTCTCTATAGTTCAACACATAGGCCGTGTCTTACACGAAGCAAAGATGACTCTATCTGATATGGAATAAAAAACAATATGCAAACTTTTACACACACCTATACTGAACGGGATGGGGGGGGAGGTGGGAGTTGTAAAATACACAGGAGGCGAGAAAATAGTGGGCAGGGGGTCCTCCAAGAAAGCTGGAAATTAAATTTAAGACCAAATCGTGACTTGTAAATTATATTTTTAAACCGTTAATGTCTATAATTTTTTTTCCTTTCTTGCTATTTAAAGGCAAAACAACTCTCGTCCAACATCCCCTTATAAAAAAAGATTTAATCAAGACTCCTAGCCCTCCAACATTGCAATAGCATCGTGTGCGAAAAGAACAAGAGTTGGTCAAGTGAGACCTAATAGAAAATACGAGAGTGATCTAACCCAAGACTACACGAAAATGTGTAGATCCAGCTAGGTTCCCTCGGGATTGCCACGCCCGTAATTAAAAATTAAATTTAAGCTTTAAACATTACAGTAAATCAAAAAACTAAAAGTTAAAAAGAATTTCATATAACAATATTTATTTCAAGAAATTGCAGTATGCAATTTGTACATTATGTATAAAAACATGTGCTTTTGAAACAGCGTAAGTTTTATTAAGGCAAGAGCTTGATATTTTAATTGTTTAAAAATTTATTCCACAGATTATTCAGAAATATATATTTAATAAAATAAAAATGTTTTACTGGTTCTACAGATTTTGATAAAATGCTGTAAAACTTAGAAGCAAACTAATATGCCTAATTGAAAATTTTTAAAAATAACAGTAAGATGTTGAAACTGAAACTAACAAGTAGACTATATTTTTTGTAATCACTGTCACTAGTTTTGTTTGGACATTTTGGATTGGCTGTGACTGTACAGTTCTATTGTCAGAAGATCTTAAATTAATTCTTAATCAAAATTGTATTTGATCAACACTGACACGCATATCTCAGGAGGTGATCAACGATTATTTACAATTACTTATTGCACTAGTCGTGAAGCCGCTCCGTTAGCCCACTTCCTTGTGATTGGACCATTGCAGAAAACCAAACTAAATAAAAAACATTATCACTATCTTCCCAAACATCGTAGTTTCTGAGTTGCCTCTTAAAAAGTGAAAGTGAACCGCGGACACCGATGTAGAAGGTAGAATATTTCATATTCGACACTAGCTGTTTCAATTGTTGAGTTCATTCAGTATTTTTTATTAATTTAATCTCGTACAGTATTCTCAAGTTAGGAATGTGTCTGGAGTGGAGAGGAAAAGAAGAGCCCCCACACTTTGTTTGTTGCGTTTACTTTCAGCGGTACAACCTCAATAAAAAAAATATACACCTGAAATGCTTCTGTGTAAACGCGTACCCTACTTTCGTTTCTTTTATCGGTGTAAATAAGAATAAAACGTTTACAAAATTCTGTCACGAAATTGTAACTTTAGGAATTAAATTTAGCTAAGCAGTAATTTGTGTATCTAGTTTTCTTGGAATGGGTTGTACCGTCAAGTCAGACTAGGGAAGCAAGTAGAAGGGAGGACACGCCCTTTACACCAGACACAATCCTAGTCTGAGGCTGTACGTACTTTTTTACGGTCAGTTTGGCTCATTGGTAGAGGTCGTAAAATTATTTTAATAAATTTGGGTTAATTTTAGATCCTATCTTTTATGACAGCGTACATTTATACAAGAGGTACATTTGAGTGGGCTCAAAATTTTGGTTATGTGAATATAAATAAATATTGAGCTTGACTTATTGAGATAATATTAGATAGAATAAAACTCGAACACAGGTTCTCACAAAAATTACGTTTACTTAATCAAACGCGTTTCAACGACAAAGTAGCCATCCTCAGTGATACATGAGCTAAAATAACTAAACTATAAGTCTTAATAACTACTTTCAACTCTTAGTTATAGTTTAGTTATTGTAGCTCATATATCACTGAGGATGGCGACTTTCTCGTTGAAACGCGTTTGATTAAGTAAACGTAATTTTTGTGAGAACCAGTGTTCAAGTTTTATTCTATCTGAATGTTAATAAGTCAAACCAGTGAGCTAAATATCGAATATTAGAAAAATATTGTTGAGGAGATTACAAAAAATAAAAAGAACGTTGAGAGTTTTATATAAATCTGAATAGCTGTATACTGTTTATTTTCACATTTTCATGGACAACTACCTACAGAACTGAAAGTTTTATCGACGACTAATTATTTTGTTTGGTTAGTAATTTTAGTTTTGTGAGAAAGTTTGTTCAATATGACACCGTTTCTTCAAAAGTTTTAAGTTGTAATCTTCACATTTCATCATAATTTAATGAAAATTGTGTAGAAATAATTTTATTAAGCTTGGATAATAGATAAACAAAAACTGAATTTTTTTTCTTCTTCTCATTCTCGTCTTTTTAAGAAGGGGAACCCTCAGAGGCTCAGACAATAGTGTGTGAGGGTGTGGCGTACCCATACCGGATAGCCGGATCTACTCCTTTCTTTATATAGTCTTGGGTTAGATACCTCCTTTCCATCTTTTCTATCAGGGCTTTCTTGACCAACTATTGTTCTCTTACGACCCTGACGCTATTAGAGTATTCGAGGAATAGGTGTCTTTATTTTCTTCTCTTTTCTTTTTCTTTATTAGGCAAGGATGACCAATTGGTTTTTGACAGGTGGAGAATTATAGCCACTTTTATTAAACATAACTCCCGAACTCGTATTTTAGAAAGATTGCAACCAATAGATTTTGCAGAGCCATTACCCTCCAAATTTGTGGAAACGTTTTTTTTTTTTTCAAATAATTAATTAGAAAATCGTATTTTTGTGTTTATAGCTACGTTTTTTAATTCTGAAGAAAAACAAAAATATTTATGAAACTTTGAATATGAAGCGTTTGTTTTTAAGGACATTTTCTTATTAGGAGAGTCTGAAATTCAAAATGATTGTAGTTTTCATGAAAAAAATGATAACAAAATATCTCATAAAAACACGCTCTAATGCTAGACTAAAAATAAAATTAGCTTTGTTTTTCCATAATTTGTATGACATAGGAGGATAATGTATGACATAGTTTAGGTTCTATTTAAATATAAAAATACTTCCTACAATAATTTAAGACGACAATATTTATTTCCACTTTTTGGTTGATAATTTCCAACCTGAATTTTTGAAAAATACTTTCAGTTCAGTTCGTTTTTGGTTTCGTGTTGAGATTTTTTTGTACTGTTTATTTATTTTTAGTTTGTCTTGGATAAATCTGAAATGAGTTATCGAATTTATACTTTCAATAATCATTATAAACGTCAAGAAACGCGAAATTAAGATGCTACATAAATGTTATCTAAAAATAAAACAGTATTACATATCTTTTAATAAAGCCAAGTCGGTCTTACTATAAACGACACTAGTAGTTGGCGTTTAACAAGCACTATTAGTCAACTGTCTAACCAACCAACCTGCATACAAATTACTAATTATCTGGGAAAAAAACCCAAACATCCTTAAGGAATTAAAGTGTTAATTGTACTAACTGGAAGGTCCAATGCGTGCATACACGATAAGACACATTTAAGGTATAATTTAGAGGAAAATACTGAACGTTGATAATTAGTGCACAAAACCTTTTCGCTTGTACATTTGTTTACTCTAACAAAATTGTAACGTGATAGGTTGGAACGCTAGAACCATCTAATTGAATTTACACTCGCTTCGCTCGTGTCTGTAAGTCTACAATTTAAAAAAAATTTAAAGTTAAATTAACAATTTTTAGTAGTTTTGGAGCTGAACTTTATCGCGTTTCTCGTTTCGCTGTCACTCAACTGTAGTAGGCTACTCATTATCGTTATTTGTTTTATTTGTTTCAAACATATGTAGTATGGAAAAATTTGTAAGTGTTAAAACATAAGTGTTTAGTGTTTGGTAAATGCAAAAATAAATAGTGTAAATAGAATAAATATCTCCAGTTTGTGTAGTTCTTTATAATTCAAAAGAGTGGAACGTTTTGGTAAAATTTTAACGGTAGTTATATTTTGGTTCATGTGTGTATTTATATATATTCAAAATTTGGCGTATCTGTTGTAAAATAACACACAAAAGTTTGATTTCTCAAAATTGTCTCAAACGATGTCAATGTAACACAAAGGAACCAAAGAATACGTAACTTTAAAAAAATGTATGTTCGGAGGTTATAGGTCAGAAAATGAAATTTACTCATCAACGCCATCTTGAAACAAATTGGATCTCCGAAACTTACGTACAGGTGTTGTATTAACCACGTTCGGAAATTTCAGGATATGGTTCCTTGGGTCACAATAAGTAAAAGAGTTCCTACGTACATATGTCCTAAATTGCTTAGTTTTCAGTATGTCTACCACTTTGTGTTTTTTACAAAAAAAAAACATATTTTGAAAATAAATTAAATGTGAAGTTTAAATTTAGATATCAAGTTAATAAAATAATATTACTATATATTTTGTGTTTGTGATATTTTACAACGTACCAAAAATCAAGACTTTTTTATGTTTTCAAAATGATGGTGTTTAAAATTTTTAATGTCGAATATGTCAAAAACCATTCACTTTTAAATAAGTTTATAAGAAATAAAAATGTTTTCTTTTTCAATTACAAACAAAATGAGTTTTGTAATTTTTCAGTAGCTTAAAAGATAAGCAAGTTATTGTTAAAAAAAGAAAACAGAATTTCTAGCTAATTGTCTACAACACTCAATATTAGTTTAAAACGAAAATATTTTGAAATTATAGTGTTTTTTTTAAAATATTAATAATAAAATCCATTGTTTAGTTTATCAGAGCAGTTTCCAATTATGTTGTTTGTAACGTCACGTCATTACATTCGTTATTCTTCGTACAATCTATTTGAAACAAAAATATTACTTATAAAGAAATTAAAAAATCATAATTCAAAAATATTTTAGATTTACGTTAATATTTGGTGTTTTTAAGAATTGTGTTTTTTGACAATATACCTCGGTTATCCTTTACACCACTGAAAAATTATAAAACTCATATTTTTTTGTCATTAAAAAAGAATTTGATCTCTTGTAAAGTGAATGGTTTTTTATATATTGACATTAAAAATTTTAAACTGCCAGCATTTTGAAACCAAAGTATGGATTTTGGTATGTTGTTAAAAGGTCACGTAAAAAATATGTATACCAAATTTGAACTCGACATTTAATTTATTTCCAAAAATATAATATTTTTTGTAAAAAAAAACACAAAATGGCGGACGACAGAAAAAGTAAAGATTTTAAGATATATGTCCATAGGAACTTTTTTTTTGCTTATTTTGATCTAAGGAACCATACACTGAAATTTTGGATCGTAGTTTGGAGACACCTTGTATATGGTTTGCGAGTATTATAAAAATGAACACAACGTTTAATCAAAATCGCTAATAAGTGAGTTATTAGCGAATCCTAATAGACCTATCGTTTCGCGCTTGTCGGCCACTACGCCCTAGCTGTCGTCATAGTTGTTCGTCGAGTTTTTCGTCCCTAACAACAAAAACATTTTCCATTCGAACGGGAGCTTAAAATGTACATTTTTAGGGATTTTTCATAGTGCCACCATGGCTAGTTTTGGAAACGTAAATTTTTGTGTCTGTGGTTTAACGGTGAAAACCCGCAGTCACCTTACAAATAAGATAAAAAAGAGCATAGAGGATTCTAGCCCTCGAATACTGTAATAAAGCAAAGTCGGAAGAGAACAAGAGTTTCTCAAGAGAAACCTGACATAAAAGAAGAGGGATCCACTAAATAAAGACCTAGGGATTGCCACCTATTGTGTTTTAAAATGATAAAAAAAATTAATAATAATAAAACTAGTAACAATTAGAGAATAAACAAAGCAGGAGCCAAATAAATATTAAAACCAAAGTAGGATAAAGAACACACAAAAATCTTAAGATAAAAACGTTTAGAAAAGGAAAATGTGTCTTTATCGATCGATACCTCTGTTATTCTTTGAGCGTTGTAATGTTGACCAGTTGGGTTAGTTGTTAAAAGTAAAATAATTTATCTCATATAAATTTTTCTTGAAGTTATACAATTTTCGATATATTCGACATTAAACAATTTAAACAATCGCCATTTTGAAAACAAACAAAATAAACTCTTCGTTTTTGTTATACTAATAAAAGCTTACATAATAAAGGAATCAAGCGTGTGCTTACGTAAGCATAAATCAAGCGTGTGCATAAATCAAGTATTTTAAACGGCAGTTTAAAATTGTACGACATGCGCGCGTAAATATTAAGGGTCCTTGGTTTTACCTAAATAAATAAAAATCAATGAAAATGCAATCCTTCTTTTAATGGCTATTGAATTGTTTGTCTCGCATCTCACCAAAACTTCTTAAGAAACCTGCTCCAGAAATTTGTCCGTGACACATGGACAGTCAGCTCAATATGGTACGAAATTACACTGAAGTAAAATCTGCGACCATTTCCGGGTGTTGGAGATCCCATAAGGAAGTACTTAACCTAAAATTTCTAATTTAGAAATACGCTAATAACTATGCATTATTGTAAACAAACTATTTCGTAAAATACTTAACTACCGAAGAAAGTAATGTTTGTAAAAGTAAAAGTGCTCAGGGCAAAGAGAAAAGAAGCGGATCTGCCTAAAATATTCCCTCAGTTGCTAAAATAGACTTCAACCTAAACTTTCTATTGTTCTGGACACGCCTTTCTTTTATTCATACAACTAATAGTCTAACGCAAGTCATTGGAGAAATTATTAATACCCTACAATATGTATCAAGGAGTTACGATCTAGCAGCCTAGTCTACTGTGATTTATTTACTTTATTAAATAGTTATCTAACAATATGACTCACATGTACTCGGTCAGTTTGTAGACCAGTTCTCTGAGTGATTTGTAAACCGTACTTTCGAGTGTATTTTGAAATAAATAAGGAATGATTAAATTAAGCAATTAAAGCTAAAGTTTCAAAAATATTTTAATGTTTTTTTTTTAATTTTTGAAACTATAGCTTTATTGCTTTGTTTAATCCTTCAATATGGAGTTTCAACAAGAAATATCTGCTGTTACATTAAATAAGGAATGTTTATTTTTGCAGTATCGTCTTCGAAAAAGAAATTAAAAATATAAACAGTTTATAAACACGGCACAAACTTTTTCACATACGCATATTTAAGATCAAAATAATAACGAAATAATAACTATTCAAGCTAAAAAATGTCTCTAAACTAGTTTATGGGCATCATGGTATTTACCCAGCCCCATTATAATGCAATTCAAGCAGGTCTTGTAAAGCCTAAATATTGCTTTGATGGGCCTTGTAGTAAATATTTAATTCTATTGGTAGATTTGCTCGTGTCAGTGTCTCGGCTCTAGGGGATTTTGAAGCTGTACATATATGAAGAAGCTTCCACTCGCTACGCTCGTGTCAGTAACTCGCTCCTAAATCTCGTAAATATACAAATATCACATTATTAGGGAGTCAAATTTCTAAATTACATTTTTGAGAATAACTTCACTATTTGTCCTAGAGAGGTTGGTAAAAACATGGAGAATTGAAATCTATAAATATTTAAATAAATATTGAGCTTGACTTGTGAGATAAAATTACATAGAATAAAAGTCGAACACAAGATGTCACAAAAATTACGTTTACTTAATCAAACGCATTTCAACGACAAAGTCACAATCCTCAGTGATACATGAGCTACAATAATTAATGTATCAATGAGGATGACGACTTTGTCGTTGAAACGCGTTTGATTTAGTAAACGTAATTTTTGTGACATCTTGTGTTCGAGTTTTATTCTCTGTAAATTTTTATGAAGATATGATCTCAAAACTGATTAATATGGGTTTTTTTGAAATTTTCGTTTTGATTATTCTGAATTCCAATAGGGTTCTATAGTAGCACAATAGTCTTCTATACGATATTTAATGTTCCTATCTTAATTTATTCCGTATTTACGACAAAGACAACGACTACAACTTCATGTCGAAAAGAAATTTTTAAGGTTAGGTCACGAAACGTGAAAATTAGTCAAAAATAGAGGTTATAAATATTTACGTGACCAAACTTACTATGTACTAGATGAGTATAACAAGAAAATAACTTAAACTACAGACCCCCTAACACTAGAATACTCTAATAGCGTAGGATCGAAAAAGAACAAGAGTTGGTCAAGAGAAATTTGACAGGAAAGATGAACGAGAGTGATCTAACCCAAGACTACATGAATAAAGGAGTTTAAAAGTAAAATTCAACCATGCACACTGTCTTAGATTTTGCAGATTATTTTAAACAATATTTATTTATTTAAATAAGATTTAAACTTGATTCATTTGTGTCATAAATTCGTCTTAAGCAAAAGTATTATAAGATGAAATCGACTTTAAATGAAGGCAGTCAAGATTCGTTTTATAGAACTTATTTCTCGACATTAATATTCTATTACTAGGTATTCATTACATTTTTTTTTTTTTTTTTTTTTTAATCTACACATTTCACCAACGTTTAAACGAAATTGATGGAGCTGATTTTGAGAAATTAAATCTTTTATAAAAGCTACATGGCCTACTTTATTGGATTTAACCGATATTTTTGGAGAGATGTTGGTCATTTCCGTCGGGACTTGGGCATATATTTTAGAAAAATTTGTTCAAAATCTGTAGAGTCGATTTTGAGAAATGAAAAATAAACGAGATTACAAAATAACACAAAACAAGTCCATATACCAAATTTTAATTAAATAGGTTCGCTCGAGTGGGTTGTAGACCACTGCACAGACGACAGACCTATGAAAAAATAAATTGTATCATTCTTGCCCATAATCCGATTCTCAGCTCATTGGTTTCTTAAAATATAAGCCTTGGACAACTACTAGGCAAATTTTCATTGTGTAAAGTATAACTATTTTAGTTAAATAATATCAAGCTTGATTTATTGGTAAATGCTATTGTTTTTTCAACATTTATTTTTTTCAGATGGTCCAACCAGTTCTACTCTATTGTGTCACTTTCGTGAAACATAAAATACTTATCTTTTGATACAAAAACGCTTAATGAACTCATGAAATCTGCAACTTTCTCTACTCGGTTCTATTCTTGAAGTTCAGATCTATCTGGCCGTTTTCTCAACCTGAAGTCTTCTTTCATCCTTAATCCTTTTCTTGATCTATTCTTCCTTTTCTCTCTGTTTTGTTCCTACAGATTCCTCAAATTATTTTTTCTTAATTTATATTTTACAGAAGGCCATTTCAATAGATTCGCCATTATTTCCTTGGAATATAAATCTTTCTTGCACCCTGTGTGCGGTGTGGTAGAACGAAATCTGAAAAGGTCCAGGCGACATATCAAATTCCCTGATCTGATAAGATATTGCCAAAGAAAAGGTTTGGTGAAAGATAAGATATTGTCCTCCGAATAAGGTGTAATCTCTTTTTTTGAAACAGTTTGAAAGTAGGATAACTGCTCCAGTATTTGAGAAGAGCTATCGAGAAAAAAGAGAAGGAAACACAAGGTAAATATTTAGGCCCATATTTGAAGTATTATAAAGAGTCAAACTAAAATAATATGGGTGTGGTAATAGGAATACAAAAGAGAGAATTTAACGAAAAGTGATGGAAGGAAAACCTTCCTAGAATAAAAGTAGAGATAGTCCCCGTACAACATGGATGGAAAATATAATAAACTATGGGGAAATGAGATAAAAGAGTGAGGAGGGAGATATAATAATAACAACAAACCGAAGAAGATAGAGGCCTTTCCCTGAGACTTCATTTGATAACATTAAAACTTCTTAGCGAAACAGTTGACCATTTGTAGCAGTCTCTATCTGTTATATAAAAAGTATATCGGTGCGGACTTATTAGATGTTTTAGATTTGTAATATACAGGTATGTTTAGTAAAGGGTTTTTTCAAATAAGATGTGAAAATGTTTTATATACCCCTGATACGAGACTCCCCGCAATCTGTACGCGCACGTATGCTTAAACCTGATGATTTTAGGAAAGTACTACGCACTAAAAACACACTAAAATCTTCCAGGCTGTCATCCTCGGAGCCGCTACTTCAAGAAGGGCGGCCATTATCTTATGCCATCGAGCATCATTCATCTTCATAAAATATTCGCTCATCGGGTAAAAGGTTAGTTTCTAATTTTTTCTATCTCAGAACTCTTTCCACGAAGCGCTGTTCCAGAGGTCATTGCCATCAAGCATCTTGTAATCTTGTAAAGACACATCAGAAATCAACTGCAGTCTTTAGCTCTCCTCTCTCTTCAAGCCATCTGCTACATACGAAGAAAGTGTGGTTAAGGAGTGTGTCATAAAGACACTCTGGGCTTTGCACCTTTCCCATGGATGAAACCTTCTATGTTCAGTAGGAAATTGCGTGATATACAATGATACCTCGCCATTGTGTTGATCCACGCTGCTAGATCTGGAATCAACTAAAGTGTCTATCGTCCTCTCGTCTCCTGGTTCCATCTTTCCTGTCATCATCTCATTGTTAAAACTGAAGCCTCACCCCTTGACTTTCAGCTCTCATAGCACATCATTCTTTCAGTCACCAGTAGTTTTATCCATTAAAGGGAAATGGGTAAGATATTTTACTCTGGGAGAGATGTGTGTCAAAAGGACCATCAGGAGTTACTTCGTAACAGTTTTCCTATTACAGGAGTAAAAAAGAAACTGCTCGCCAATTCCAATAAAATGACTTCTAAACTTTTAATTAATTCTTCTTCTTTTTTTAAGCCTCTTGAACAGTTTGTCATACGACATAAGAACGAGTCATACATTTATTAGATGTACTTGAAATGTATACAATCGTGAAAACTAAGAACGCAAAGATTGAAAAATGTCTGATTGCACGATGTCTTGTTTGAGTTGTGAACCCACTACTTCGTGATGTCATGTTTAACATCTCACGTTCAAAATATCGCCATGTACGGGTTCGTTATGTCGTATGATACAGTTCATATGAGTTACATCAGTAATATAGATTATCGACTGTTATGAAACTCACTTAATCCTGATCGTGATAAAGCATGTCAAACCAGAGTGAAAAATTCCAAATTCTGGTTGAGACTGTCAGCTAAATCCACGTTGGCTGAAGATAAGCAACAGTTTGTTTCAAAAATAAAACTTTCAGTTTACGAAATTGGATATGATGATACTTACCCAGTCCCATCGTACAATTTAATACAATATTAAAATTCCAATCAGTATTTAAGAAAGAAAAGGATTGTAGTAATACAGCTTACTTACTGTTGTGCTAACAACAAGTCATACACAACTTCTTAGTGGTATTTATGAAAATTGTTGTTTGATTATACTAGAATGAGAAATCTTACTAATCAAATATTCTGAACAAAATATCTTTTTAAGTGTTCTGGTTGAAAAGGAGTCACTTCTCAAATCAAGATGGCACGTGAGATCGTGGGTTCGACCCCCACCCAGGACACAGGGTTTATTCTGTGGAGTTTGGTGCTTTCCAACAATGATATGGCGTAGAGGAGACCCACTGTGGATAAACGGTGGTTGGCTGGCGGTGTTGGTTAGTTTCCAATTACACAGTTTTGCAAGTATTTATGTATGTAGATATATAATTTACTATTTATGCTAGTCAATGGTATGCCTAGAATAAACTATTTAAAGCATTTAAAAGCATGCCAATGCACTCAGAACAAAATATTTCAAAGTTGGTGTTTCTAAATCTCTGCTGCCTTGAATGAATTGCTCCAAACATTTTTTTTTACATTTATCAATTTTTTTTTTTACTAAAAGTTGAGCATTTTATATTAGAATATTTAAAAAAAATCATTATCATAAAATTGTTTATATCAAACTTTAAAAAGCTTATAAATTATTTCGAAAAAAAAGCATGTGTTAACATGTAAAAGAAAAATATAATTTAAATTTTTTGTAACGGGCGTCGAGTCTGTACTAAGGATCCTCTACTAGGAACGCTCGTGTCAGTGACTCGGCCTTGCAGAATTATAAGGATTCACATTTTCTTGAGGAGGTTAGGATTTAAAATTATTATTTTAACAATAACTTTACTATTTGTCATAGTGCTGTTTGTACGATTACATGCAGATTTAAATCTGCAAATTTGTATTTAATTTTAAGATTACAATAACAAACGAGATAAGAACAAAAAAATTTTTAATTTTCGACCTTTTAACATTTTCAGTTCGATTATTCTGAATAGGGTTCTATATGAATACAATATAGTCCTTTATAACAAATGTCAATTTCCTATTTTACCGGCCACCAATATAGTCCCTTACAACAAATGTCAATTTCCTATTTTACCGGCCACAAAAATTCGGTATAGCCTAACAATAAGTGTTATACAGAACCTTATTGGAATTCGTAAATATCGAAATAAGAATGTCAAAATGGCGGCCATTTTTAAACATTTTTTTGTTAATTCTCGCATTTTATTCAACATATAAATATTAAATCAGGTACAAATATGCAGATTTAAATTCTACATGTAATAGTACCAACCTTACATATATTCAATAACAAATAGTGAAGTTATTATCAAAAATCTAATTTCGAAGCCTGGCTTTCCAAGAAATTTGATGTTCATATAGTTACGAGATCTGGCAGGACTGATTCACTACGAAGAATGGAGACTCCTTCACGTATCTAGGCTAAATCTTCAAAAAGTCAACCAGGTGCAAGACACAGACACGAACGAAGCGAGTGGAATCATTTTAATATATAATCTAGGAGGCCCGTTAGAGCCTAGCCTACGCCGATGTCAAGAAATTAGTGATATCCACAGTTACGAGGTTTAGAAAACCTGTGTTAAATAAACTGGGTAAGACTTCTTGATCTACCAATACAATTTAACATTTCATACATGGCACAAGAAACCCACTTTTAGCCGTTACATTTTAGATGATCTTCTTGTATTACATTGAATAATAGGACTGGTTAAGTCACACGATGGCGGCCATCAAATTGAATTAAAGTTTATATTGTATATGTTTTTCTCTTTTTGTTCTTTTATTGTATCATTTTATATTATTATCATCTTTAGTGTTGGGCGAATCAATTGAACCTCTCTCTCTCTCTCTCTCTCTCTCTCTCTCTCTCTCTCTCTCTCTCTCTCTCTCTCTCTCTCTCTCTCTCTCTCTCTCTCTCTCTCTCTCTCTCTCTCTCTCTCTCTCATTCTCTCTCTCTCATTCTCTCTCTCTCTCTCTCTCTCTCATTCTCTCTCTCTCATTCTCTCTCTCTCTCTCTCTCTCTCTCTCTCTCTCTCTCTCTCTCTCTCTCTCTCTCTCATTTCTTTTCTTTTTCAGATTAAACATACGTAAAATCTTAATCACGTAAAGACTTAAAGATTACATATTATTATTCTCATGTTATATTCAGAAGTTATTTTATGTTTGCTAAATATCATTGAGAGACATGTATGGTGTTAATGTAACAAAGTGGGTTTTTTTTTGTCGAATGTAGAATAAAATAATAATAAAATCATTTCAGTAGAGCAAGTAGTCTTATTCAGTTATTAGGCTTAATATCACACATGCTACCACAGAGATACTACACCAGAAGGATGTTACAGTGCCTAGGAAAACCACTTAAGGTTGTCGAATAAAAAAAATGAATATTTTTGTATATAATGAGTCTTTTTGCTTATACGAGTTATAGAGCTTCTCGTATAGAGAGTTATTAAAATAAGTGCGATTTATTTTGAAACCATATGAGGCACAGAAAAACTTAAAAATTTGAACTCCTAGAATTTGTTTACCTTATTAAAATGGTCGTCGTTATTATTTAATTATTGTCTCCCAACAATAAAATTGGCTGACAACATTAATTTCTCTAATAGCTTTTTTCATTAGTAATTATTAATTAATAGTTTGCTTGATTCTTTCCGCATGTTTCTGTTGTTTCGAAAATTGTACATGTTTATTCAACCTTGGATAAATGGACTACACAATGCATTTCAAGTAGTAGGGGTACAGTTTATTCTATGACTACTAGGGCTACTCTGTAAACTCAGTAGGCCTAACATCACACAGTACACATGCTACTGCACTCGACTAACATGCGTGCATGGTGCTAATGTGATTGCAAAGTGTGTAATATATGACTCCCCGATATCTAGCAAATCACCACTATTTGATTAGTTAAGTGAGGTTATCTTTTTAATGCACTTCCTACTCCTTTATCAATTATATTTAACACAATTATATTTGGTTCGATGAAGATATCAAACCAATTATCTTTTACTTTCCAATTACGAAGTAAGAAAAGTATTGTGATGCTACTAATATTTAGATTATTCTCGAAATTTAAACAGGTATTTAGGCCGTTTAAAAAAAAAAAAAAAAAAAAAAAGTTTCCCATCTCTATTTATGAGGATTTGTAGTTGCCTTACTTAGTTTGGTGATATTACCGGGAGCAGTTTCCATTATTATTATTTTCTTGTCGTTTAGAGGCAAAAAACATCTCGGTTGTCATCGCCTTATAACAAAAAGAAGAAAAGAACATAAAATAAAGTAACCCCAGCTACGAATACTCTAACTGCTTCAGGGTTGAAAGAAAACAAAAGTTAATTAAAAGAGACCGGATGAAAAACATGAAGTAGAAGGATCTAACCCAAGACAACATGGTAAAAGGTGTAGATCAAGCTAGGTCGCTCAGGATGGCAAGTCCGTACTTACTAAAGTGAACCCTAGAAAGGGGTAAAATTATTAGGGCCCTAATTTTTCAAAATTTTATTAAAATATGAAGATTACTAATACATACTAGTGTGCCTTATCGGAACTAAAATACTATTACGGCAAAATAATACAAACAAGTTGATAGCGCAATCATGGTATTTAACCAGCCCGATCATACAGTGTTAATACAAGGGTAACATTCCTTTAAATGCAATATCAAAAGCTGCTTTCTTGGCCCTTGTAAGAAATGTTAAATTGCTTTGATAGTTCAAGTGGTCTCACCAAGTAGGGTAAGTTAGTTTTTTATTTTTAATTGTTATATGAACCTCATAATTGTGTATATCACTACTTACTAGAGCTATATTGAAAAGTTTCCTGCTGGACTTGGAAACTTTACATATGTGCAGGAGTCTCTATTCGCTACGCTTGTGTCAGTGACTCGGCCCTGCAGAATTTCGTAACCGTGAGCCCAATGAAGTAAATATTTTGAGAAATTCTCATATTTCAATACGAAAATATTAATGATATGAACGAAAATAACTTTGTGATTCAACTTAATAAATTTGAACAATTTAAAATAATATTTTTAAGCCTATAAACTCAAATAACCTGAATTTTTATTTTGTTTTAGTAATTTTGAATTGTTATTATATTTGTTTCTATATCTGTAGACACCATTTTTTCAGAAGTTTAGGCACCGTCAAGTTTTATCCTTCTTTGATTTTACAATATTTTCCTGTTAATTTGATTTATGTCAAAAGACAATTATATGAAATAAAAATAAGTGTTTCAATTTCAATTTCACCTCGTAAAGTGAGATTTTCTTTTCCTTTTACAAAACGTAATATTGTTGTAGGTCATAGGACAGATGGTATAAAATAAGTTTTTCATCTTGTTAAACCTTCACCTTTTATTATACCATGTGTCCAAAAAGTCCCCCCCTCTTAATTTTGTATTAATAGACAGATTTGCTTTGGGGAAAGTTTAGATAACCAAAGGAGGAGTTTTTTGAAGTATCAAAATTTTCAACCCTTACCCCCAAAATGGGGTAGTTTGTGGGTAATTCAAGAATTTTAAATAGCAACCCCTATTGATTGATACCTCATTTTAAAGGTATTTTCAAAATAAGAATAATGGCGCAAACCAGAGGTCCCTAAGTTCATCTTACCCAACACAGCAACCAATCGAATTGTGAATTTTACGTTAATAATTAGACCGGAAATGTTACGAAATGTACACTACTATTGTAGTGTATTACTACTAATTTGTATCATTCAATTTAAATATTATTTTTGCACTAATTGTTCATCTATGCAAATTATAGCACGCTTTTAAAGTAAATTGCAGTTTTACCTCAAATTTATACTATATACTTTAGAAGTCTATGGTGTTTGATGAACAGTAAATCTAAGGTAGAGAATTGAGTAGTACATTTATCGAGAGCACAATTTAGGTGTTTGTTCTATGTCGTATGAGTTATATGTACAATGTCAATGTACTGTATATCTGAGTCTTAGAGGAAGACTTATGTGTATATATAAATATCACATTTAGTTGGAAGGTCAGAGTACAAAATTATAGTTTTGACTTCGTAGAGTTGTAGGCTACCGCTTCTATTACATACAGAATTGAAATCTGGAATTTGTTATCTGATTTAAAGTTAAATAAGACACACACGAACAACAAACTGTTTAAAATAGCCGCCATTTTGAAATTTACAATTCATTGAAAAAAAATCAATAGGGGTTTTATATGAGCACAATAAAAATTGCATACTCTTAGCTTTATTCTTGTAGCCATTATCGTGCCTACGTACAGACGACAACGACGACGGATGGACGTCATGCAGAAAATTACTTTTCAGGTTTACTGAGGCAATAAGATCAGTCAAAAAAACAGAGGTTGAAATTTTCTGTGATTACCAAACTTCCCCTATACTTAATAAGTAATAATTGGTAAAAGCTAAAATCTCCATTGATTTCTGTTATTTAAAAAATAATAATAATTTCAAGGTCCTTTTAGGATGGAGTTATGACAAACGCTAAGCAAGCGAAGGTTGTATTTAAGATAGTACTTGTTACACATACCAAGTAGTTAATCAACCTTAGCGACAAGACGCTTAATTTTAGAAATGCAGTAGCGTTCCGCTCTATTAAAAATCGAGGTATCTTAACATTTTTTTTATACTATTGCTGTGATAGCCAGCTACCACTATACAAAATTTAATGTTCTGCGCATTTGTTTCGAGCATAGATTAAAACATAACCTCACAATAAGAAAGCTAATAAATTTATAACAGCTGATGGACTGAAAACATCTGTTGCAATCGTTGTAAGTGAGCATTGGTAACAAAAAATGTGTTTGAATCATTGTAAAACTGCAAAGTTGTTTATAGTTGTTATGGACCATCATTGTTCTTATGTAGACATACTAATTAAAATTAACTAAACAATGTAAGACATCAACGGATAGTTTTTAGGGAGTTTATGAAAAGTAGAATTAATGTTTGTTACATTAATTTTTATTCCTTTTGTAGTAAATTTATCAATTTGATCATTAGGTCATTGTTTCTTTATACGAGGTTACTCTACAGCGTGTCAATTAAATAGACAAGTAGGTAGAAAAAAACTCGAATACAAGATCTCACAAAAGTTACGTTTACTTAATCAAACGCGTTTCAACGACAAAGTCGCCATCCTCACTGATACATGAGCTACAATAACTAAACTATAACTCAACTCAAGTGTTATACTTTAGTTATTGTAGTTCATGTATCACTAAGAATGGCGACTTCGTCGTTGAAACGCGTTTGATTAAGTAAACGTAACTTTTGTGAGAACTTGTGTTCGAGTTTTATTCTATCTAATATTTATTCACAAGTCAACCTCAATATTTATTTATAGAGACTAGTAATTTTTTTTTTAAACGACAAGCTTTGATAAAAATTAATAAACAAAGTTTTTTGTTTTCCCCCGTTTCAGCCATGTATGGACTCGTTCCATAATTCAATTTTTTCAGGCCCCAATTTTATTTCATCCTCTAACTTCTCTTCTGCCTTTCTTCTTCAGACACTGTTTTTCCTTCTAATTTTTTCAGCCGTCTAATCTCTTACCTCAGATACTTTCTTCCTGAACCAATCTCTGTCGTCATTTTCATTTCCGTTATTCCCGCCTGTTCTAGATTTTTTTATACTTCCTTGAATCACTGAATATGTGTCTTCCTTCCTTCCTGATAAAGCAGGAATTCTCTCTCCGTTCATTATTTTTAAGTGACTCTAGAACGGCAATCTCTTTTTAGTCATTATTTTATCAATTTTTTTTTTCATTAGATTTCCTGTTTTGTTCTTAAATAGTATGTAAAGGTACCTAACGTTGTTTCCTTGGACCTAAGTATTTTTCTAAAAATGTTCTCTCCTTCGCCTGTCATATCTTATGGAGATTGTTTCTACATTCCGGTTTGATGACCTTGTTGTAGTGTCTAAATTTCGCTTGATATGAAATAGATATCGTTCTTTGGAAGCTGCTGGATAGTGTCACTAAGTTGTTCTTCTATCTCTAATTTTCCATTGTTGCTCGGAGTGAGTGATTACTTCCACTGTGTATTTAAATTTCTCTACTGGTTTGATGTTTTCACAATTCTGTCTCCGGTCTTTTTCTCTAAGTTCGTGTACTCTTTTTTTAAATGATATTTGCAGTCCGCGATTACTTTCAAAGTTTCTATTTGTGTGATCGCTGTCTCAATATTTCTGACGAAAAATACGATATCAATTAATATAAATATATCATTTTCTTCTTCTTTTAATTCTATTATTATTTATTTTTTAAATGTTTTGTACATTCCTATTCTACACTTAAAATATAAGAAAGGTTTCATCTAAAACATTTTCCAATCCAACCATAATTCTTCAAGATAATTATCAAAATATTAAAAATCTCCTGAATTTCAGGAACTTGTTTCATTATAACATTAATTTTAGAGCAAAATAAAAATGGTTATTTTAACCCGATAAAGTTCAATATTTTGTTTAGCATTATTTAGATTTTATAATTTATTTCATTACAACTAATAATATGATTAAAAATTTTGTGATCTTTACAGGATTTATATATATATATATATATATATATATATATATATATATATATATATATACACCACATTTGTCTCTTGTAATTTTGCTCTAAAACTGATGTAAATAATCGCGAAACATTTCTACCTTCGTTTTTTGACTGATTTTCAAGTTTCGTGGCCTCAGAGCGTGATTATCGCCATGCTGTCTGCGTAAGCAAAGTTGCTATGTGGAATTATAGTGTGCTCATGTAAAACACTATTGAAATCGAATTAAAAATATCATAATGGCGAACAAAATTGTTCTTATCTAATGTGTTAATTAACACACTAAATTAGCTAACAATTTGTGGATTTAAATTCTGCACATAATGGTACCAATTCCATATCTACTATGATAAATAGCAATCTTATTGTCGTAAATTTAATTTCAAACCCTAACCCTAACTAGATCCAGGAGGGGTGAGTCACCGACAGTATCATAACGAGTTTATAACTTCTTCACATATTATTCACAATCGCTTCCATGTCCGTGATTGACGAGACACTGACACGAGCAAAGCGAGTATTTTATATTTTAATAAATGCATATTTACGAGACCCTTTCAGGCCTAGCTGAAATTACACAATTACTTGGTTAAAAAAACCGTTTTCTACCAGGTCCAAGAGATCAACTTATCGCCATTATATTTAGAGGATCTGCTTGTTGTTACACTGTATTGTATAATGGGTTTGTGTAAGTATAACGACGCCTATCAACTTATTTACATATTCATTAGTCGCAATTTAAAAGACGCACACCATCAAGTGAGAAAAAGTGTACAAAATTTGTGCAGAATATATTTTTAATGAATGTTTATTACGTGATAAAAGCTATTCGAAGGTTAATATTTTTGACAGGCATAGTAGACACTGCGAGATTTATTCTCTAATCGTTATCACAAGATAATAATCCCCGAATAAACAACGTATACATCAATATTAGACAGGAAACTGATAGCTTTACCGGAAACTCTGCCATAGTTTGCTCTTTAACTCTTTGGTCACACCATTTAGGCGAATAAGAATTGTCGTCTTTAGAAAATGTAGTTGGGGTGTGTGCAGGCGAGAGTAGCATGCCTTGAAATCTTTTTCACCCTACTGACAACTTGAAAGTACAGTTTTAATTTTGTTCAGAAAAGGTAATTAACAAATTTATAGTATCAAACGAACAATTCTTGTATGTTTGTACGTTTTATTTTGAAAACTGGTACATAGATTTTGTTGAAATGTTGTTGTGGTCTATCGGTTCCGGTGGGATAAAATGATGTAGCTAAGTTCATTTTGGGAATTCAAGAAAGTTTGGTAATCGTCTAAAATTTCGACCATTGTTTTTTTAATGATCTTCATATTCTCAAGAAATAGAAAAAGTTATTTTCGACTTGACATCTGTCTAAAAGTTAACTGCCACAAATATTAAGATCGTACTGTAATATGAAATTTGGTATAGTGTGTTCATATTGAAATTCAGAAAAATCGAAATATCAAAACATAACGCCATTTTAACAGTTTTTTGTTCTTATCTCGTGTATTATGTAACTTATTACACACTAATTACATACAAATTTGCAGATTTTAATTCTGCATCTAATAGTACCAAACCCATTTCTCTACAATGAAATATAGCAAAGTTATTGTCTGACCTCCAAGAAAATGTGATATTCGTATAAGTTACGAGATCCAGCAGGTCCAGCGCCTCACAGAGATGAGAGTAGTGAGGGGAGAGTCCATCACATACATGCAGCATAGAGGCCCGGTAGGGCCGAGACACCGACACGAGCGAAGCGAGTGAGACTTTTTAATATGAATACATTTATGAAGCCGTTATCGCCAATCCGACGTTAGAAAAGTAATGTTATACAAAATAATTACGATGTTCAAAAACTCATCTTACTGGATAAGATCTTAACCTCGAGCTATCAATACAATTTAACATTATGGATAAATACCACGAAGCAGTAATAAAGAAGAAATGACCACACCCTCTTAACAAGATTTTAAATTGCATAAACCACCCACTGCCAAAATCTATAAAAAGCCTTAAAATCTGAAAATAAATTATTTCATCATTACACGCGACAGTAGGTGATTGACACTCCCGAGGTACCTAGCAAGATGTACAACTTTTTCATTTAGTCTTGGGTTAGATCCCTTCTCTTTCGTTCTCTCTTGACTATATATAATTCTTCTGACGATGTTATTAGAGTATTCGAAGGCGAGTGATTTTTATTTGAAGTTCTTTTATACTTTTTTTTAGGCGATGATGACCGAAAGGTTTTTCGCCTTTAAACAAAAAGCGGCGATAGGGTGAAACAAATTAGGGCTTATTTGATAAGTTATCGTTATTATTATTTATTTATCCTTGTTATGATGTTGATTTTTCATTAATGTGTCTCTGATATGTCTTACATTATTAATATTAGTGAACTTGACTTAGTATTCCCATTTTGATAATAACAGCAAAATATAAATAAATCCTCAGCCTCCCTTTACAGAGCGATATCCCATGTATTCCAACTACATAAAAAAAAAAAAGACAAGTATATTAATGAATTTTACTCGTGTATTTCTAGTGATTGATAAGATTGATATTGTTTCGTTAAATTTGGGGATAGCTCCTATAAGAAACAAAATACACAATTATACTTTTCTAGATCGGCTTTGAAGATTTTGGTAAATTTTCCTCAAGTGTAAATCATTATTTCATTTCCCGACCTTCAAGAATTTATTCCTCCAAAACTAAATTTAAAAGAGACAAAAATTATTTATTTCAGTCGGGAAAAGTTAAGAAATGTTTACAAAATTTTGTATAATTTATTTCGATGAAGGAAAAATAAAATGAAAAAAGAATACGAAGAAAATATTAGCCCTATCACATTAAAATAAACCTTTTTGTCGTTTACAGTTTAGCTCAAAAATTGATGTTTGCTTGAAGGGTGACAGATCTCCAAACATATATCGTGAAAAATTAAGGTTAGATTAAAAAATGTATCAAAATAAAAATTTCTATTTTTAATATAGGGTAGATGCATAAAGTACAAGAACAATATACATTAGCGTAGAATGAGAAACTGCAAAACCAATACAGGTTTCTATTTTTGTTTAGCGAAGAATGAGAAAGTGCAAAACCAATATAGGTTTCTATTTTTTTTAGAAGAATAAGAAAGTGCAAAACCAATATAGGTTTCTATTTTTGTTTAGCGAAGAATAAGAAAGTGCAAAACCAATATAGGTTTCTATTTTTGTTTAGCGAAGAATAAGAAAGTGCAAAACCAATATAGGTTTCTATTTTGTTTAGCGAAGAATAAGAAAGTGCAAAACCAATATAGGTTTCTATTTTGTTTAGCGAAGAATAAGAAAGTGCAAAACCAATATAGGTTTCTATTTTTGTTTAGCGAAGAATAAGAAAGTGCAAAACCAATATAGGTTTCTACTTTTGTTTAGCGAAGAATAAGAAAGTGCAAAACCAATATAGGCTTCTATTTTTGTTTAGTGTAGAATAAGAAAGTGCAAAACCAATATAGGTTTCTACTTTTGTTTAGCGAAGAATAAGAAAGTGCAAAACCAATATAGGCTTCTATTTTTGTTTAGTGTAGAATAAGAAAGTGCAAAACCAATATAGGCTTCTATTTTTGTTTAGTGTAGAATAAGAAAGTGCAAAACCAATATAGGTTTCTATTTTTGTTTAGTGTAGAATAAGAAAGTGCAAAACCAATACAAGTGTCTGTTTTGTTTAGCGAAGAATAAGAAAGTACAAAGCCCATATATGGTTATATTTTTGTTTAGTGAAAAATAAGAAAGTCCAAAACCAATATAGGCTTCTATTTTTGTTCAGCGAAGAATAAGAAAGTGCAAAACCACTAAAAGTTTCTATTTTTGTTTAGCGTATAATAAAAAAGTGTAAAACCAATATAGGCTCCTATTTTAAAAAATTATGTTGACCTCTAAAGTCTTTGAACACAGACTATACAAAAAAAAATGTATAATAACTCTTTTTTCCTATTTGATAGGTACTAAATAACATTTGTTGAACCATTTTTCTTCAACGTTCACCTGTTTTTATTTATTCCATATAAATTGTCAAAAACATTAATTATTTTTGTAAATTGACTAATGTGTGTTCAACAAATCATTTCAAATCGAAATTTGTTCCTTTTTTTATCTAAAATTACATTTTTGGGGACTTGGCGACTAGTACATTTTGTTATTGCTATTTGATTTTGTGAATAGTTATGTGAAAAAGTGTGTGTAACATTTGTGCACTGTTTTTTCTCTTATCCGATTGTACAACTACCTAACTAATGAAACACCCTATATATATACCCACATGTTTATAAAACATACAAATCTTTTTAACATCATAGTAAAGCGTTCTTCACTCTTCTTTTGTCACTTTAAAGCGGTCTTAAACTCTCCTTCCATTTTACAAGTAAAGTCATCACACAATACATTCACTTTTTCATTTCTATTTTCTAAGCTTTTGTTCCCCCCCACCTCCTCTTTACAATTCATTACATAACTGGTTTCCTCTTCCCCTCCTTTTCTCTGATATTGAAAAAGAGAGAGAGAAAGAAAAAAACTTTCTTGTGCGAAACCTATGGAGTTCTGTTTTAGTTCCCACTGCAGCGATGAAGTGGGGAGAAAAGGGGGGGAACCGTGAGAATCAACTCTCTTTACTCTACACTACTATGTCAATCAATTTTATAGAGACCGGTTACTCATTTTAAACTTGTTTACAAAAGGAAAGACTATATTATTATTTTAAATAAAATAATAAACAGTGTAAATATTAAAGGAGTATCCTCCAAATCACAAATAAAACATTAACACAATTAATTAACGTTAGAAAGTGTAATACATTCTTAAGTATTACATTACAGTAACATAGCTACCCTTCTGAGAGGGATTAGGTATTGTTTTATATCCCTTTGAATCCTCTGAGGATGATAGCTATGTAACCGAAATGTTTATTAAACTTGCTAACGTCAATATTGTTAGTGCTTTTGTGCTTTAGGGATACTTCTTTTTTCATATTGTTATTCCACAAGGCTTGGATGCTTGTAGTGTAAATATTGCACAAACTTCTTACAATACTGTACAATTAATACAAAATTCGTTTAGAGTCTACAAACATGATCTCGAAACAAATCTTGTTTTAATGATGATCATGTTTGGAGTTTGAACTAAGAGTTTTAGTATTGAAATAAAGTATCCGGCTTTAACATCAAACAAGACCAATGCCGAAAATATACGATAACAGAAAGGCGGAAACAATCTGACTGTATTGGGTATTAAATTGTTTTTTAGTAGTACCTTCATCGTTACATGGAAACAAGTATTCTGAACTACAGTAAATATCAGCTGGAGTACCTCAAGAGAGTGTTCCTGGTCCCAATTTAACATATTAAACACTCGTGTCATACCATAAGATAAATATCAGCTGGAGTACCTCAAGAGAGTGTTCCTGGTCCCAATTTAACATATTAAACACTCGTGTCATACCATAAGATAAATATCAGCTGGAGTACCTCAAGAGAGTGTTCCTGGTCCCAATTTAACATATTAAACACTCGTGGCATACCATAAGATAAATATCAGCTGGAGTACCTCAAGAGAGTGTTCCTGGTCCCAATTTAACATATTAAACACTCGTGTCATACCATAAGATAAATATCAGCTGGAGTACCTCAAGAGAGTGTTCCTGGTCCCAATTTAACATATTAAACACTCGTGTCATACCATAAGATAAATATCAGCTGGAGTACCTCAAGAGAGTGTTCCTGGTCCCACTTTAACATATTGCACACTCGTGGCATACCATAAGATAAATATCAGCTGGAGTACCTCAAGAGAGTGTTCCTGGTCCCAATTTAACATATTAAACACTCGTGTCATACCATAAGATAAATATCACCTGGAGTACCTCAAGAGAGTGTTCCTGGTCCCAATTTAACATATTAAACACTCGTGTCATACCATAAGATAAATATCACCTGGAGTACCTCAAGAGAGTGTTCCTGGTCACACTTTAACATATTACACACTCGTGGCATACCATGAAATAAATATCAGCTGGAGTACCTGAAAGGAGCGTTCTTGGTCGAACACTTTATTATAGACTCGTAGCATACCACACGGTAACTATCAGCTGGAGTACCTCATGATTATGTTCCTGGTCCCAACTTTACATATTGCACACTCGTGGCATAGCACAAGATAACTATCAGCTGGAGTACCTGAAGGGAGTGTTCTTGGTCCCGCACATTATTATAGACTCGTAGCATACCACACGGTAACTATCAGCTGGAGTACCTCAAGATTATGTTCCTGGTCCCAACTTTACATATTGCACACTCGTGGCATACCACAAGATAACTATCAGCTGGAGTACCTGAAGGGAGTGTTCTTGGTCCCGCACTTTATTATAGACTCGTGGCATACCACACGGTAACTATCAGCTGGAGTACCTCATGATTATGTTCCTGGTCCCAACTTTACATATTGCACACTCGTGGCATACCACAAGATAACTATCAGCTGGAGTACCTGAAGGGAGTGTTCTTGGTCCCGCACTTTATTATAGACTCGTGGCATACCACACGGTAACTATCAGCTGGAGTACCCATGATTGTGTTCCTGGTCTCAGATTTACATATTGCACACTCGTGGCATACCACAAGATAACTATCAGCTGGAGTACCTCAAGATTGTGTTCATCACCTGGAGTACCTGAAAGAAGCGTTCTTGGTCGAACACTTTATTTATAGACTCGTGGCATATCACACGGTAACTACCAGCTGGAGTACCTCAAGATTGTGTTCATCACCTGGAGTACCTGAAAGAAGCGTTCTTGGTCGAACACTTTATTTATAGACTCGTGGCATATCACACGGTAACTACCAGCTGGAGTACCTCAAGATTGTGTTCATCACCTGGAGTACCTGAAAGAAGCGTTCTTGGTCGAACACTTTATTTATAGACTCGTAGCATACCACAAGATAACTATCAGCTGGAGTACCTCAAGATTGTGTTCATCACCTGGAGTACCTGAAAGAAGCGTTCTTGGTCGAACACTTTATTTATAGACTCGTGGCATATCACACGGTAACTACCAGCTGGAGTACCTCAAGATTGTGTTCCTGGTCTCAATTTTACATATTGCACACTCGTGGCATACCACAAAATAACTATCAGCTAGAGTACCTGAAGGGAGTGTTCTTGGTCTCGCACTTTAATATAGACTCGTGGCATACCACACGGTAACTACCAGCTGGAGTACCTCAAGATTGTGTTCCTGGTCTCAATTTTACATATTGCACACTCGTGGCATACCACAAAATAACTATCAGCTGGAGTACCTGAAGGGAGTGTTCTTGGTCTCGCACTTTAATATAGACTCGTGGCACACCACACGGTAAGTACCAGCTGGAGTACCCAAGATTGTGTTCCTGGTCTCAATTTTACATATTGCACACTCGTGGCATACCACAAGATAACTAAAAGCTGGAGTACCTCAAGGTTGTGTTCATCACCTGGAGTACCTGAAAGAAGCGTTCTTGGTCGAACACTTTATTTATAGACTTGTAGCATACCACACGGTAACTATCAGCTGAAGTACCCCAAGATTGTGTTCCTGGTCTCCATTATTTCATTTTGCACACTCGTGGCATACCACAAGATAACTATCAGCTGAAGTACCTCAAAGAAGCGTTCTTGGTCGCACACTTTATTATAAACTCGTTACATACCACACGGTAACTATCAGCTGGAGTACCTCAAGATTGTGTTCCTGGTTTAAATTTTACATAAAGCACACTCGTGGCATACCACAAAATAACTATCAGTTGGAGTACCTCAAGAGAGTTTTTCTTATCCCACTTTTAAATATTACACACTCGTGGCGTACCACAAGATAAATATCAGCTGTAGTAACTAAGGGACCGTTCTTGGTCCTACACTTTACCTAATATTCACCCGTGGTATACAACAAGGTAACTATCAGTTGGAGTACCTCAAGAGAGTGTTCCTGGTTTCACTGTTACATATTATACACTCGTAGCATACCACAAGATAAATATCTGCTGGAATACCTCGAGGGAGCATTCTTGGTCCCCCACTTCACCTAATATACACCCGTGGTATACAACAAGGTAACTATCAGTTGGAGTACCTCAAGAGAGTGTTCCTGGTTTCACTGTTACATATTATACACTCGTGGCATACCACAAGATAAATATCTGCTGGAATACCTCGAGGGAGCATTCTTGGTCCCCCACTTCACCTAATATACACCCGTGGTATACAACAAGGTAACTATCAGTTGGAGTACCTCAAGAGAGTGTTCCTGGTTTCACTGTTACATATTATACACTCGTGGCATACCACAAGATAAATATCTGCTGGAATACCTCGAGGGAGCATTCTTGGTCCCCCACTTCACCTAATATACACCCGTGGTATACAACAAGGTAACTATCAGTTGGAGTACCTCAAGAGAGTGTTCCTGGTTTCACTGTTACATATTATACACTCGTGGCATACCACAAGATAAATATCTGCTGGAATACCTCGAGGGAGCATTCTTGGTCCCGCACTTTACCTAATATACACCCGTGGTATACAACAAGGTAACTATCAGTTGGAGTACCTCAAGAGAGTGTTCCTGGTTTCACTGTTACATATTATACACTCGTGGCATACCACAAGATAAATATCTGCTGGAATACCTCGAGGGAGCATTCTTGGTCCCACACTTCACCTAATATACACCCGTGGTATACAACAAGGTAACTATCAGTTGGAGTACCTCAAGAGAGTGTTCCTGGTTTCACTGTTACATATTATACACTCGTGGCATACCACAAGATAAATATCTGCTGGAATACCTCGAGGGAGCATTCTTGGTCCCGCACTTCACCTAATATACACCCGTGGTATACAACAAGGTAACTATCAGTTGGAGTACCTCAAGAGAGTGTTCCTGGTTTCACTGTTACATATTATACACTCGTGGCATACCACAAGATAAATATCTGCTGGAATACCTCGAGGGAGCATTCTTGGTCCCGCACTTCACCTAATATACACCCGTGGTATACAACAAGGTAACTATCAGTTGGAGTACCTCAAGAGAGTGTTCCTGGTTTCACTGTTACATATTATACACTCGTGGCATACCACAAGATAAATATCTGCTGGAATACCTCGAGGGAGCATTCTTGGTCCCACACTTCACCTAATATACACCCGTGGTATACAACAAGGTAACTATCAGTTGGAGTACCTCAAGAGAGTGTTCCTGGTTTCACTGTTACATATTATACACTCGTGGCATACCACAAGATAAATATCTGCTGGAATACCTCGAGGGAGCATTCTTGGTCCCACACTTCACCTAATATACACCCGTGGTATACAACAAGGTAACTATCAGTTGGAGTACCTCAAGAGAGTGTTCCTGGTTTCACTGTTACATATTATACACTCGTGGCATACCACAAGATAAATATCTGCTGGAATACCTCGAGGGAGCATTCTTGGTCCCGCACTTCACCTAATATACACCCGTGGTATACAACAAGGTAACTATCAGTTGGAGTACCTCAAGAGAGTGTTCCTGGTTTCACTGTTACATATTATACACTCGTGGCATACCACAAGATAAATATCTGCTGGAATACCTCGAGGGAGCATTCTTGGTCCCGCACTTTACCTAATATACACCCGTGGTATACAACAAGGTAACTATCAGTTGGAGTACCTCAAGAGAGTGTTCCTGGTTTCACTGTTACATATTATACACTCGTGGCATACCACAAGATAAATATCTGCTGGAATACCTCGAGGGAGCATTCTTGGTCCCGCACTTTACCTAATATACACCCGTGGTATACAACAAGGTAACTATCAGTTGGAGTACCTCAAGAGAGTGTTCCTGGTTTCACTGTTACATATTATACACTCGTGGCATACCACAAGATAAATATCTGCTGGAATACCTCGAGGGAGCATTCTTGGTCCCGCACTTCACCTAATATACACCCGTGGTATACAACAAGGTAACTATCAGTTGGAGTACCTCAAGAGAGTGTTCCTGGTTTCACTGTTACATATTATACACTCGTGGCATACCACAAGATAAATATCTGCTGGAATACCTCGAGGGAGCATTCTTGGTCCCACACTTCACCTAATATACACCCGTGGTATACAACAAGGTAACTATCAGTTGGAGTACCTCAAGAGAGTGTTCCTGGTTTCACTGTTACATATTATACACTCGTGGCATACCACAAGATAAATATCTGCTGGAATACCTCGAGGGAGCATTCTTGGTCCCACACTTCACCTAATATACACCCGTGGTATACAACAAGGTAACTATCAGTTGGAGTACCTCAAGAGAGTGTTCCTGGTTTCACTGTTACATATTATACACTCGTGGCATACCACAAGATAAATATCTGCTGGAATACCTCGAGGGAGCATTCTTGGTCCCGCACTTCACCTAATATACACCCGTGGTATACAACAAGGTAACTATCAGTTGGAGTACCTCAAGAGAGTGTTCCTGGTTTCACTGTTACATATTATACACTCGTGGCATACCACAAGATAAATATCTGCTGGAATACCTCGAGGGAGCATTCTTGGTCCCGCACTTCACCTAATATACACCCGTGGTATACAACAAGGTAACTATCAGTTGGAGTACCTCAAGAGAGTGTTCCTGGTTTCACTGTTACATATTATACACTCGTGGCATACCACAAGATAAATATCTGCTGGAATACCTCGAGGGAGCATTCTTGGTCCCGCACTTCACCTAATATACACCCGTGGTATACAACAAGGTAACTATCAGTTGGAGTACCTCAAGAGAGTGTTCCTGGTTTCACTGTTACATATTATACACTCGTGGCATACCACAAGATAAATATCTGCTGGAATACCTCGAGGGAGCATTCTTGGTCCCACACTTCACCTAATATACACCCGTGGTATACAACAAGGTAACTATCAGTTGGAGTACCTCAAGAGAGTGTTCCTGGTTTCACTGTTACATATTATACACTCGTGGCATACCACAAGATAAATATCTGCTGGAATACCTGGAGGGAGCATTCTTGGTCCCGCACTTCACCTAATATACACCCGTGGTATACAACAAGGTAACTATCAGTTGGAGTACCTCAAGAGAGTGTTCCTGGTTTCACTGTTACATATTATACACTCATGGCATACCACAAGATAAATATCTGCTGGAATACCTCGAGGGAGCATTCTTGGTCCCGCACTTCACCTAATATACACCCGTGGTATACAACAAGGTAACTATCAGTTGGAGTACCTCAAGAGAGTGTTCCTGGTTTCACTGTTACATATTATACACTCGTGGCATACCACAAGATAAATATCTGCTGGAATACCTCGAGGGAGCATTCTTGGTCCCGCACTTCACCTAATATACACCCGTGGTATACAACAAGGTAACTATCAGTTGGAGTACCTCAAGAGAGTGTTCCTGGTTTCACTGTTACATATTATACACTCGTGGCATACCACAAGATAAATATCTGCTGGAATACCTCGAGGGAGCATTCTTGGTCCCGCACTTCACCTAATATACACCCGTGGTATACAACAAGGTAACTATCAGTTGGAGTACCTCAAGAGAGTGTTCCTGGTTTCACTGTTACATATTATACACTCGTGGCATACCACAAGATAAATATCTGCTGGAATACCTCGAGGGAGCATTCTTGGTCCCGCACTTCACCTAATATACACCCGTGGTATACAACAAGGTAACTATCAGTTGGAGTACCTCAAGAGAGTGTTCCTGGTTTCACTGTTACATATTATACACTCGTGGCATACCACAAGATAAATATCTGCTGGAATACCTCGAGGGAGCATTCTTGGTCCCGCACTTCACCTAATATACACCCGTGGTATACAACAAGGTAACTATCAGTTGGAGTACCTCAAGAGAGTGTTCCTGGTTTCACTGTTACATATTATACACTCGTGGCATACCACAAGATAAATATCTGCTGGAATACCTCGAGGGAGCATTCTTGGTCCCGCACTTCACCTAATATACACCCGTGGTATACAACAAGGTAACTATCAGTTGGAGTACCTCAAGAGAGTGTTCCTGGTTTCACTGTTACATATTATACACTCGTGGCATACCACAAGATAAATATCTGCTGGAATACCTCGAGGGAGCATTCTTGGTCCCACACTTCACCTAATATACACCCGTGGTATACAACAAGGTAACTATCAGTTGGAGTACCTCAAGAGAGTGTTCCTGGTTTCACTGTTACATATTATACACTCGTGGCATACCACAAGATAAATATCTGCTGGAATACCTCGAGGGAGCATTCTTGGTCCCGCACTTCACCTAATATACACCCGTGGTATACAACAAGGTAACTATCAGTTGGAGTACCTCAAGAGAGTGTTCCTGGTTTCACTGTTACATATTATACACTCGTGGCATACCACAAGATAAATATCTGCTGGAATACCTCGAGGGAGCATTCTTGGTCCCGCACTTCACCTAATATACACCCGTGGTATACAACAAGGTAACTATCAGTTGGAGAACCTCAAGAGATTGTTCCTGGTTTCACTGTTACATATTATACACTCGTGGCATACCACAAGATAAATATCTGCTGGAATACCTCGAGGGAGCATTCTTGGTCCCGCACTTCACCTAATATACACCCGTGGTATACAACAAGGTAACTATCAGTTGGAGTACCTCAAGAGAGTGTTCCTGGTTTCACTGTTACATATTATACACTCGTGGCATACCACAAGATAAATATCTGCTGGAATACCTCGAGGGAGCATTCTTGGTCCCGCACTTCACCTAATATACACCCGTGGTATACAACAAGGTAACTATCAGTTGGAGTACCTCAAGAGAGTGTTCCTGGTTTCACTGTTACATATTATACACTCGTGGCATACCACAAGATAAATATCTGCTGGAATACCTCGAGGGAGCATTCTTGGTCCCGCACTTCACCTAATATACACCCGTGGTATACAACAAGGTAACTATCAGTTGGAGTACCTCAAGAGAGTGTTCCTGGTTTCACTGTTACATATTATACACTCGTGGCATACCACAAGATAAATATCTGCTGGAATACCTCGAGGGAGCATTCTTGGTCCCGCACTTCACCTAATATACACCCGTGGTATACAACAAGGTAACTATCAGTTGGAGTACCTCAAGAGAGTGTTCCTGGTTTCACTGTTACATATTATACACTCGTGGCATACCACAAGATAAATATCTGCTGGAATACCTCGAGGGAGCATTCTTGGTCCCGCACTTCACCTAATATACACCCGTGGTATACAACAAGGTAACTATCAGTTGGAGTACCTCAAGAGAGTGTTCCTGGTCTCAATTTTAATCATAATGAGTCTTGAGAAAAACATTATGATTCTGAGAAAATCGATATTTTATTTGTTGTTTTTTTCCTTATTGCGGATAACATTTGAGTATTCATTAATTACTAACTCACCGAGCCACTAGAAAAATTTAATATGATTGCTCTGTGTTACGTATTCACACTTGAAGCTGAAATAGTTGAAATCAACCAATTTTAATAATGATTTTTTGATTTCTACAAATTATACATCGTTTTTTAAATTTTTTAACGCGATTACTATCATTTTTTGTGTTCAGAGCATAAAAATGGACTTATAGCTCTCAAATACACCTATAGCGTCAATGTAGGAGCAAGAGTTGATCAAGAGAGACCTGATAGGAAAGAAGAATGAGAGGAATCTAACTCAAGACCAGATAAAAAAATGTAGATCCAGCTACGTATCTCGGGATTGCTACACCCGTAATCACTTTAAGTGAACCGCTAAAGATAATACGTATTGAAGTTTACTTCAAAATTTGCTGTGAATAAATGTATATAAAAAGGTTCACAGAATATTCAAAGGCAAATTTTGGAGTAAATTCCAATATGTAGTGTTTTTAGAGGCTTGCTTATTTTTTAAGGGGCTTGCTTGCAATTTCTAAGTACTATAAGATACACAAAATTCTGCTTGTGGTAATGAGTATTAGAATTGGTAAAACATTTACGAATCTTTCAAAAGGGTTAGGATATAAATTCTGAGTTACTAATCGTGTTCTTTCTAATTCTCTTATAATCTTCTAGACTTCTTATAGTGTAACAAGCCAGCACTAAACAAAACCTTTGAATTTGGTGGTTAATCTGCACCAGATAATCCAGACCGTTTGGGATTTTCGATATTCCACCCGACAGCTACGCAATAACGTTCCGATTTGGCGTACATTTGTATCAGAATAGTGTAAACTTCTCCAACTCATATAGTCTGTATCAAACAAATCATAGCAACAGTGTTGAAAGCTCTAGCTGTATTGGAAACGTGTTCGTAAAGTACAAAGAGGCACTCAATATGAAATCGGGAAGGGTAAAGGTGAATCTGGTGTGGTCATTCTGGAATGAAAGGGAATGAGAAAGGAGGCGAGTTTATCAGAAGCTACGAGCAGAAAAAGTAAAGAACACCAACGTACAGCATCCTCAAGGAAGGAATGTGTCTGGGGTGGAGAGGAAAAGAAGGGCCCCCACACTTTGTTGCGTTTACTTTCAGCGGTACAACCCCAATAAAAAAATATAGACCTCAAATGCTTCTGTGTCAACGCGTACCCTACTTTCGTTTCTTTTATCGGTGTAAATAAGAATAAAACGTTTACAAAAGTCTATCACGAAGTTGTAACTTTAGGAATTAAATGTTGCTAAGCAGTAATTTGTGTACCTAGTTTTCTTTGAATGGGTTGTACCGTCAAGTCAGGCTAGTGAAGCAAGTAGAAGGGAGGACACGCCCCTTACACCAGACACAATCCTAATCTGAGGCTACTGTTGATGAAATTGATGAGCAGATTGTACACGTCAGAACTGATGACAGTAAGAGAAAAAGCGCACATTAAATTGAACAAATGCGATTTCAGGATGAGAATTTACCTGTTGACAGAGCACTGTTTTCTGGAAAGTCATCGCGACATAATTAGAAGGATGGTCCATCCTGCGATAGATGCAGGGAGATTGAAATGTAAACCCATTTATTGAAGTAGAGTTCGGTCTATTCAGTGGAATGTGTTTGAAGGAGTGGAACCAATATCTAAGAATCTAAGGAGCATAGGCATTCTGGTAAGGTATACAAAGACGTAAGTAGCCTACTCCTTATTAGTAAATACGCAGAAAGGTTCCAAGGTGTTACAGATAAATAATAATAATGGAACTTAACCCAAAAGCATCAAAAACCGTGATATGAAGAAAGTAGATCAGAAACATACAAATACATATGTAAAGACCACTTTTTGAAAATGGTCTAAATAGCTGTTTCAAACATCGAGAATAATCGAAATCAATATTTTAGTACCATCACAATAATCACTCCTTACTTCTCAATTGGAGTTGATGTATGGGAGAATGAAAGAAAATAGGAAACTTAGAAGAGAATCTGAAGAAATGTGGTAGGAGTGTGGGTTGAAATAGATGGAGAAGAGGCGACTTGTGAGAAGTCAAAGCCTTCTTAGTTGTAGCCAGTAACGACCCATGGTAGCTTTCCTTACCGCAAAATAAATAATATAATCTACTAAAAACTCATCAAACATCGTGATATGTTGAAATTAAGAAATTTAGTTACAAATACAGACAGACAACTTTTGAAAATGGTTTAAATGTCTTCTTAACTGCTCAAAACATCAAGAACAATAATTAAAAACGCCATCGAAATTTTAGTACCATTACAATACTTCCCTTACTTCGTAATTAACTAGAAACTGAAATATAACTGGTTTGATATCTTCTAAAGCAGTAGGAAGTGTATTAAAAAGATAACCTTGCTTAACTAATCAAAAAATGTAATTTGCTAGATCTCGGGGAGTCATATTACACACATTGTAATCACATTAGCACCATGCACACATGTTAGTCGAGTGCAGTAGCATGTGTACAGTATGATGTTAAGCCTACTGACTTTACAGTGTAGGCCTATTTGAAATGCACTAAGCAAGCTGTTATTCAAGGTTGAATAAATACGGTATATAAACATTTCACCAATTTGCTCCATATATATATATCGACAAACATATAACTATAAACATTGTACAAATATTGTATCAACTTTTTCACTAACACACTGAGGCAGGGTACTGGTCACCATCTCTTCAAACTTCTGGTACGGCAGTTGTTGATTAAAAAGTAAACATGACTCATAGACGCCGTCAAGGAAAAATAATTCAAAATTGGCTCTACTAATTTCGATCAAATTTTTGTAAAATATGAGAATTCATCTAGTAAATGTTGTGTCAAATAACACGTAAAAAGAAAAATGTATTTTCCAAACTCGTAAAGGAAACTATTTTTAAAAGCAATTTATCACATTAAACATTCAAGCATTCCCAAGGCAATAAACCTTCAACTCATCATAATATGACCAATTTAATTGAGATAATTTTAGATATTCGACTTACTAAGACGATGATGATAATAATTATCCTAACTTTTTATTAGAGTCCATAGGTAAAACCAAAGACTCCTTATAATGTCAAGCGAGAGTCTGTCTGTCTGTAATCGTAACCAGTCTACACAGACAAGACGACAAGGGGCATAAACTATCGAGTGGAAATTTTTTTTGGAAATATTATGAGTGGGGTAAAAACATTATTAGAAGAAATTAATATATTGGGGGAAAGTCGCTTAAAAACTGTATAAAAATAATAGTTGCTGTATGTCTACAACATAGTCGTGTGTGTGGATTTAGCACACCCTCGACCCTTTTATTTGATGATTCCTGAACCGAAATTTTGAAATTTTTGGGGTTCATAAGAGGTCATTTGTTTAAAATTCGTACAGAACAGCTATAGAAAATTTTCAGAAAATCTCTTAATCAACTAAAAAAAAATAAAAATTTAAAAAAAAACAAGAATTACCCTGGAACATAATAAATTTGATCAAACAGCTGCTATTTTATTTAGTTTTTTGTTAATATCTCTTTTGTTAGTCAACTTATAATAACTGAAGTAGATAAAAATGTTCAGATTTCAATTCTGAATATAATGGTATCAACCACACCCCTCTACTACGAAAAATAGAGAAGTTATTATCAAAAATATTTCGAACGCTGGTCTCCCTAGGAAAATGTGATATTCGTATAGTTAGTACATCCAGTAGAGCGTAGCGAGTGAAGGCCTCTTCACATATGGTACAAATTTGACACCTGTTTAGGTCGAGATATTGCCTAAAGCGAAGCAACTGGAGACTTTGTAATTAAACACATCTACAAGGAGAAAAATATAAAAATCTTTCGTGTGTTATTAACTTGTAACAAATTAAAGTAAATAAATAAACAGATTTCAATTCTGCATGAGCTGTACCAACCCGATCTCTCTATGATGACAAATAGTAAAGTTATTTAAAAAATGTAATTTCGAACTTCGACCTTCAAAGAAAATGTGATATTTGTATAGATGAGATCTGGCAGGGATGAGTCACCGACAAGAGCGTAGCGAGTGGAGACTCAGTCACATCAGGACCGAGACAGAGACACGAGCGAAGCGAGTGGACACATTTTAATATATAAACATCTAAGAGGGTCCGTTGGGGCGTAGCCGATGTCAAGAAAGTAGTGATACACTTGAGGTTGAGACAACCTGTGTTACAAACTTATCCTGCGTGATCTACCAATACAATTTAACATTTCCTACAAGGGACAAGAGACCAACTTTTGGTTATTACATTTAGAGGAGCTCCTTGTATTAAATTGTACGACAGGGCTGGGTAAGTACAATGTTATTCATTTTTACAATCACTCCTCTCAGTTGAAGGTGGGAAAGTAAAATGATGATAGCATACAGGTAAGATTTATCATCACCGTTCACTAAAAAACCAAATAGAATAATTCGTACGCATCTACAGCTCTAAGTAAATATTTAATTTTATCCTATCATCACCTGGTTAGTATCTAAAAATAGAAAAACAAAAGGTGTTTGAGAAGTAAAATGTATTCTGCAGCATTCCAATTGTTTTTAACAGCCATCGCCTGATATGTTGGTCTATAGTCAATTTAGTTCAGTCAATTAGCAGTAATAAGTCCAGGGTTGATTGACATAAACATGTACCACTTCATAATAAAGTCTATAAAAACCTAAAAACAAAAATGTCCCGTAAAGGTTTTTTTAGATCATTTTGGCTAAACTTAGGAAATGTGTAGGGCCTACTGTTGTAATTTTATTCTTTTATTTATTTATTTTTTTTTTAATGTTATTTGTCTAAAATATAACCATTGATAAGGGCCACTTCAAAAAGGGAGAGATTGGTAATCAAAACTTTGAAAAAATCTAAATTTAAGATATTATTTCCTTTATGACAAGATTTTGCAGAAACCCCTTTTTAAAACTGGTCAAAACTTTAAACGTGAATCGAAAAATGAATCTTTACTCGAAATAACATATCAATTGATAAGCTAGGACATAAATTATTTAATATAAGCTGTAAAAATATTTTTCCATGTTGATACAAAGTTGGTACAAATATTACATTTTTACTTGGAACTGCAAAGAGTTTTTAATATTGTGTTTACAAAATTGCTAATTTAAACGCCATAACGCGGTTGTTATTAAAAATATAAAAAAAATTAAAATTACTTTCATATATCTAAAATTATCTATTAGAATATGTAAAAATAACAATAGCATTGCATTTAAAAAGTTAAGAAAATCAGTTTTGTTCATTTTTGGAGCACTCTATATATCTTACTAAACTTTTGTACCACCCTGTAGATAGGTAAGGTTAAGAGTTATAAAATGAGAGATCGAACATCTTTCTATCTAAAGCAGTTCGTGTAAACACCCAACAAACTCCCAAATTATTCAGGATTTATTTAATCGTAAATAGTCTTGATCTATTGTAGACTTACTTATTCTAAAACAGATTTGGTATCCTCTATTGGTCGTGTCTTTCAGTGATAAGTTTTTTTTAGTACCATTGTTAACATTTTGTATGTGGTACAGAGGGTACATGCCTCGGTAATTCTTACATACTAATTTGTCCCCCTCTAATTTCTAATTATTAAATTAGAGATTGGATTGAAATGAGAGGTAAAAGTGTTTAACGGGCCCTGGCACCGTAGCCATTGGCCTGTTGTGCAACTCAGCCTTTTAATTATAATAGGCTAGTTCATTAGATTAGTTCCCTCTACGAGTTTTACCAGTCCAGTCCAGCGAAGTTCACCAGGAGTTTGGAAACCAAATAGTCTATACCTTTTAGATTCATAGATTGTGTGGGCTGCTGTTTCCTTATCTAACCCTCATAGTCTACACACTGTATCCCAGTGGTATACTACTATCCTAAGCAAATGCACCCTCTGACCACAGTGTCCCTTGATTCGCCTGAGTTACCATTTACCCAAGGTCAATTCTGTCCTTCTAGGTCCACCTGAAGGAACTTATCTCCATAGTAATCTTCATTAAGAATACCCTCCAAGACAATCTCATTTTGGTGGTTCGTCTCCGGACCGACCTTTTGATGCCTGTCTTGGCCAGAGACACATAGAAATCTCTACCAATTCTGGTAGGAAGCCACTTTGCCATTTCCTTTTTTCTTCTCAGTTTGCGAATTGTGCTCATTTCTACTAATATTTAAATGTTCGACCTAATCTCTCAATTTTTCAATCACAGGTTGGGTTGGCCCTCCAAGAGTCCCTAAGTCCTGGGATAATTGGGAAGTGGGTTCCACGGCGTTAGGTAAAATCCCAATTTGTTGTCTTTTTCAAGTCCCCAAAGTTGGCTCTGTTAGCTAGAGAATTAATAATAATTATAATAGGACCAGTAAGTAATCACGAATATTTAAATACATTATTATATACTTTTAATGTATTTTAATCATACCTATAATTTTTCTTTCGACAGTAGCCTACATGCTATACGTTTTGAAATCCACATGTCACCCAATCATATAAGTTCAAAAACATAAGCAAATTGTTTGGGTACTTTCGTACTTTACCCACGAATATCCTTACGCCAATCTGGGTATAATATCCTATTTATATTTATTATTTGTAATCCTTATAAGAATTTAAATTTCATTTCATTTCATTTCATTTGATCATTGTACAAGCTATTTGTAGGATAGTACTGGGTTTTCCTGAAAACCGCTTTAATGACAGTCTTCTGCATGGTTATTAAAGGTTGAAATGTAGACATATACCTCCCACCCCCATGCAATTATACCTCCTTCTAATGAATTCTAATGAAGAATGAACGTAAGAAAAATATGCAAACCTAATATCATCTAAATTAAGTATATAGCTAATTTTAAGGACTATAATAAAACTTTCATTATTATTTATTTTATTTATATTGAATTTTTCTTTAAATTTTATTATTTTCTATCTCGGGGGTTTGGTTGGTGCCGGCTTATCTTCAAGAAATCATTAATAAATAGAAAAAAAGAATAATAAATCAAATACAACATAAAAAAAAAAATCAGTCAATAACTATAAAAATGTATTATCGAAAAATAACAAAAGAAAATATATATATTTCCAATATATATATATAAAAAAAAATTATCAACACTTTCAGTTTCTCTTCTTAATCAATTAAACAAAAAAAAAATATACATTGTAACAAAAAAATAGTTCAATCTCACCAATAGCTGTAATATTTTCTTTCCTCAAAACTGTTTCTTGGTTATTGTTTATTTTAATAATATTGATCCTTTATTCATATTTAAACCATTATTTTACTTTTTGAATTGTATTTTACATATTATAACATGTCCACTTTTCCTTCTTAAATTATTCACCAGACTAATAATAAAAAAATTTCTTTTTCCCACAATTATTTAAATATTTCGTTATGATTAATCATTTGACCATTTTTGTCTTCTTTTACCTTAAATATCTCACTGCACTGTCTATATCACACATTAAAAACAGCAATGAAAATTTCTCTCTTCTTCTTTCTCCTTTTCACTGTTGTTTTCCATCACATGTTTTACTTGTTGTTTTGAACATATGTTTTCTTCCTTTTACTGATTTGTTAACTAGATCCTTTATATATATATATATTAATAAATTAATTTAAATTTTTTAATTCATATATTTAAAATAAGTTAATGAAATAAAATTTTTAAAAAAATGAAATACTTGAACAAACTCCATATAATACTTGTCTTGATCAATAAATTTCCAAATTTATGCTCTTTGTATAGATCCACTTTTCAACATTATTTTGAATTGTTATAATTATCCCTTTGTTTATTTTTCCTGAAAATACTAAGTATTTGGGATTTTCAGGGAATAAATCTACTTTGAAAATCAATATTATAATTAATTGTCTAACAGGTGTTGTCTGTTGGTGAAATGTTGTATTTTCTTTACACCGTCGGCCGTCGACATCTTCTGTGCTCAGCAGTTTCCCGACTGAGGCACAGTATTGGTTGGGCTTTGCTAAGTCTTATTAATAGGTTGCAGATTTTCTGCAATTGTATGACATACATTTATCTGTTCCGTCGTAGGATATATTCGATTCCTAGGACTTGTTGTTTGTATCTGTCCTTGCCTATATTCATTGTTTACATTATTTTGATTATCTCGATATGATTGATGTGATAATGGTGAAGAACGATATTGTTGTGGTGGATTTATTGCTCGGTATTGTCTGTTTGGATACTCATTATCGTGTAGAGGTCTAAATGACGGTTGAAAATTTCTTGGGTTTTGTATGGGTTGTCTTTGGGAATATTGAAATTGTGAAGAAGGATGAGATTGGTAACGTGTCGATGTTAACGATTGTGGTTCTCGGTATGATGTTCTATTTCTCTGTTGGGATGATATATGAGTAGGTTGGTCTCTTCGGACCCTTACATGCGAATCTTTTAAATCTTCTCTCTGTAATAAGAGTTCAAATTCCAGGATATTCTCGATTCTTTGTACCCGCCTTGCATCTCGTATGATTTCTTCGAAATGATCTGATAAACACGTTATAATTTCCTCTTCGGATAGTGGGGGTTGCATCGCTTTTAAAATTATCACCCTTTCCGTAAAATATTCTGACCGATTCAATTTTCCGTTATGTCGAAACTTCTCCACTTCCATCCTTTGTTTAATGCCTCTTTGGATCTCGCGACTCCAGTATTTTTTTATAAAAACTTCCTGAAAGTCTTCCCATTGTTTAATACCATCTCTCACAAGTGTAAACCATCTTGCCGCATGTCTTTCTAGGCATAATTCAAGTGTATCTATAAGATAATCGGCTGACTTCGTGGTATTATTTTGATTAATCTTTCGTTCGTAGAACTTTCGAATCTGTTGTAAATGTTCCATCGGATTATGTTCTCGTCCATGGAATTTTGGTGTATTGTTCTCAAAGATATTATTTGATGATCCGCTGCAGGTTATGTATATCTGTGGTTGTTCATTTGTTTCATTTTTCTTAAAACTATTTCCGATGTTATTTACTCTTTCATTTTGTTCAGTTATTAAAATATCCAGGCGCTCTATATGCTGACCGTGTTCTTTATTAATTGTTTGTATTGTGTTGATTTCTTGTTTTAGTTCTGTACTTAAATTTTGGTATTTCATCCGATTATCTTCCCTTACTGATTTTTCTGTTTGTTTAAGTTGCGATTCTATTTTTTCTTGAAAGTTGTTATGTCGTGTTTTAACGTCATCAAGTATTTTCTCATATTTATCCTTATTTTGTTCTTCTACTTTTTTTAAAATCTTTTCTTCTATTTGATCTATCCGGTCATTTAAATTTTGGAATTTTTTGTTCTGTTGGTCAAAACGTTTATCTAATTGTTGATTAAGTTGTAGTTTAAGATAATCGGATTGTTGTTTTAATTGGTTCATAAGTTGGTTAAACATCTGTTCAATGGTGAATGGTGATGTTTCTTTTTCTTCCATTTCACAAACTCTGATTGGATCAGGAATAGTTTCAAAGTTGTTATTGTGGAAGCTTACCCGAAGGTTTGTAGTTGACGGTTCTTCATCACCTATAAGATTATTGCCTATTTCCTCCTCTCCTTCTGACCGTTCTCTACTGTCCACATCTTCTGTCCGGTAAAATTGGTTATCAGGAATCCACGACCCCTGCCTCCTTTCGTCTTCCATATCGTAGGTTTGTTCCGCGATCACGTCTTCTTGTCGACGGGACGAGGACATGTCTGGTAAACCTTCAGATTCACGGGCCTTCTGGGTTTTTGTAATATTTTTGCGAAGATTATATGAAAATTGTTGATCCATGGTGATAATCTACAAGTTTTTATTTGTTATATAAATTTTAAGTTTTTTTTTTTTTTTTTTTAATTTACACAAATATTAAATTTTAATTTTGAGAGAATAATTTTTAAGACTTCTTTGAAAAAGCCGATACGTTGAGCGCCAATATAATAAAACTTTCATTATTATTTATTTTATTTATATTGAATTTTTCTTTAAATTTTATTATTTTCTATCTCGGGGGTTTGGTTGGTGCCGGCTTATCTTCAAGAAATCATTAATAAATAGAAAAAAAGAATAATAAATCAAATACAACATAAAAAAAAAAAATCAGTCAATAACTATAAAAATGTATTATCGAAAAATAACAAAAGAAAATATATATATTTCCAATATATATATATAAAAAAAAATTATCAACACTTTCAGTTTCTCTTCTTAATCAATTAAACAAAAAAAAAATATACATTGTAACAAAAAAATAGTTCAATCTCACCAATAGCTGTAATATTTTCTTTCCTCAAAACTGTTTCTTGGTTATTGTTTATTTTAATAATATTGATCCTTTATTCATATTTAAACCATTATTTTACTTTTTGAATTGTATTTTACATATTATAACATGTCCACTTTTCCTTCTTAAATTATTCACCAGACTAATAATAAAAAAATTTCTTTTTTCCACAATTATTTAAATATTTCGTTATGATTAATCATTTGACCATTTTTGTCTTCTTTTACCTTAAATATCTCACTGCACTGTCTATATCACACATTAAAAACAGCAATGAAAATTTCTCTCTTCTTCTTTCTCCTTTTCACTGTTGTTTTCCATCACATGTTTTACTTGTTGTTTTGAACATATGTTTTCTTCCTTTTACTGATTTGTTAACTAGATCTTTTATATATATATATATTAATAAATTAATTTAAATTTTTTAATTCATATATTTAAAATAAGTTAATGAAATAAAATTTTTAAAAAAATGAAATACTTGAACAAACTCCATATAATACTTGTCTTGATCAATAAATTTCCAAATTTATGCTCTTTGTATAGATCCACTTTTCAACATTATTTTGAATTGTTATAGGACTATAATACAAATTCTACCTTTATTAGTTATACTCTAGTTCAAATTCTGCCATTAGTAGTTATAGTTGTATTAGTATAGTTCGAATTCTGCCTTTAGTAGTTATAGTTGTATTAGTATAGTTCGATTTTTACCTTTAATAGTTATAGTTGTGTTAGTATAGTTCGAATTCTACCTTTAATAGTTAAAGTTCTATTAGTATAGTTCGAATTCTGGCTTTAGTAGTTATAGTTCTATTAGTATAGTTCGAATTCTGCCTTTAGTAGAGTTATTGTTGTATTAGTATATTTTGAAATCTACCATTAAATGTTATAAGTTCGTTTTCTGTCTTTAGTGGGGTGTTGCAATTATTTATCTTATTAAGAGAGAATTTTACTTGGCTATAGGATTCGCTACCAAGGCTTGTCATTCATAAGTTTCATAAGCTCTTCCCGTTTGTTATTTTTATGGGATAAGAATAATGTTTAATATGGATAACTTCCTTAGTAATTGTCAGATCATTATAATCCTTAGAACAATTTAAAGAGAGAGAAATATTTTGGAGTAACGGTATATCTATAAAAAAAATTCCGGTAAACGTAATTACAAATGCATTAGTGAATGAATTCATTACTATGATAACCGATAACAATTTCTTCGTCGACTAGGCTCTTTCGGGCCTCGTAGGTTGTGGTAAATAACTTTCGCTTCGCTCATGTCAATGTCTCGTCCCTGACGAACCTGTAATCTATACCTCAACATGTGCATGTGAAGGACCCTCAACTCGCTTTATATCGATGACTTGGTACTGGATATCGTAACTTGAGAGGTGAAAGTTCGGAACTGTCCACTTTTTACATTTTTTAATAATAGTTTTTTCGAATTTCAATAGGTTTATATGACCAGATATACCAAATTTCATGTCTCTGTCTTAATTATTGTGGCTGTTAGTGTAAAGTACAGATGACAACCACGATATATAGAAATAACTTTCAGTTTTCTGACGCAATGCAACGTGAAGAAAAGTCAAAAACGGAGATCGATTACCCTATACTCCGTATAGTTTAAAAATAAAATGTACACGTATGTGACAATAACGATGGGAAAAGTAACACGTATCAGCTGTGCCATATAAGATTGAAATTTGGCTTACTAAACTAAATATTTGATTTTACCTAAAAGCTGTTCTCAATTTATTAACTTTAATTTGAGGTTATATTTATACCATTGGTTAAAACACGCCCATAAATCCTGTGCAAAAGCAACTAGTAATTTACAAAAATCCATAATTCTCTTGCATTGTTTTTACACAATTACTTGAGATAAACGATTCCAGGAATACTTTACTAGGCATAAAAATACAATTTCTCACAACAAAGCTGTTCATTTCTTTTCTACGAATTAAGATAAAGAACAAAATTAACTTTTCAATGGAAAAGAAGATGTCAAACCGACAACAGAGTACGATTTTAACAATATACAAAACAAAAATTATTATTTTTTGTTAGCAAGAGTGAATCGGAATGTCATCGTGCTAGCACGTACTCTCCCATCTAACTAAATTCAAACCCGATTGGTGAATGTTATGTCAATACAGTCAATTATTTTTTAAAGGCCTAAGCCGTAATATTGAAATTAAAAAACAGTAATTTTTACTAACACATATATTCAAAAATAATAAAACTAGTTTATTTGCCAAATATTAATGAAATCTGGACGAAATTCCGATAAATAAAATATGTTTTTGAAACACACTATACAGTATGTGGGTAGTGTAAGAATTATGTGCAATGTTTATTCTCGATTTAATAAAGGAAAATTGTCAAAAAGAGGAACATGAAATTATTAATTTTAAAAATTAAATCACCATTTTCATTAGGCCTTCTGTAAGTACGCTTTACAAATGCAGTAGAAAAGCTGAACAGTAAATAACCTGGACAAGTTCGTTGACCTAAATCATTGATAGGCATAGTAATAGAATTGATACTTCAGAATAACCTTATAGTGTGCAACTTGAAAATATGCATTAAATGACATCCATATATGTTTTTTTCCCTTATTTGTTTAAAGGCAAAAATCTTTCGGTCATCATCGCCTTATATAAAAAAAAAAAAAAAAAAAAAAGAAATGAGCATAAAATAAAGATCTTTAAAGTTCGAATACTTTAACAACGACAGGATCGAAAGAGAACAAGATAGGAAAGATGAAAGAAAGGGATCTAAACCAAGACTACATGGAAAAAGGTGTAGATCCAGCTAGTGTCCTCTGGTCTGTCACACCCACACTCACTATGAGTGATCCCCTGAGGGTGACATCCCTTACCAACTACATTAAGAAAGTTATATCTAAAAAAATGTTCGTTACATAACTTAACATTTTGACAAAATCAATAATAAGCTTTCTATCTTCTGTTTCATGTTCAGTTGGCATGCGGTGATGCTGCGCTACTACGCGTCTAAAAAACATCCCCTTAAATAAACCCCTTAAAGTACCGTTTACAAAACAAATAAAGCTTTACGTAGGGTATTCTTATAGAAAAACCGTCCAAAAACATTACACTGACTTTCTCACACATATCTACAGAAACTAATATTCGTCCCTCAATCTCCAAAATGTCTGTATAATGTACTTCTTAAATGAGAAAGAAAAAAGAAAATGACTTTTTTCTTTGAAAATGAGTATTTACCTATAAGAGTTGATTAGAAGAGCTAAACATAAATTAAATATTTAGAAAGATAATTTTTCTTTTCTTCTTGTTTAATCCTTTCGCTCATCATCGCCTTAAAAAAAAAAAGAGAAGAAGAAGAAAAGACCCTTGAATAGCATCGTGCTAGAAAGAGAAAAAGAGTTGGTTAAGAGAGACTTGATAAGAAATGTGAAAGAGAGAAATCTAATCCAAGACTACATACAAAAATATGTGTCCCTCTGGATTGTTAAGCACCCTTGAGTGCAATATATTAAATAGAGCCCTTAAGATTGATTTGCTTCTACCATAAATTGTTATAATTTTAAATCGTAATTTATCAAAATCAAGTTTTGAATGACGCCAAACAAGTTTATTTAAATTTTTTTGTCAATTATTCCTCCACCTTAATTTTCCTTTACTGGAGATTTGACACACTGGTTTGTGTTATTAATCTTCACATTTAATTTAAAACTTGGACAAAAACGGCAAAACGGATTTTGCAAAAATTACGTCTTTATAATTTCTACGATGGATTACTTGGTTTTTTTTTTACGAAATAGCAGTTTTAGGTCGTAATAATATATTTTAGAAAATCAAAATTCTGAGTTTTGTTCTTACAACAGCTACGCTCAAATTTTGAGTTGTCGAAAAAATCGGAAACAAACGTCTCAAAATATGCTCACATACAAAGTTTGTATAAAACCGATCCACTCTCTGGGCTGCACAATCAAACGACAGACGTCATTCCAAGATAGAAAGGAGCTAAATTTTCTCAAAGGACTCTAAGACTGATTCCACTATAAGTAGGATCAATGCTCATTTCATAGTTTCTAATGTCAGCGTTACATCACAATAACTTAATTTCTATTTTATAAATCACTAAACACATAAATTCTACTTTGACTGGAGACAAAAGCGTTAAATCCAAACCCGGTTTTTGACCCCACACTTACGCCCCAGTTCTCTGATTGTTTTGAATAATTTATATCTAAACAAGACGAACTGGAATCCACCGTGACAAGGGCAAATGAATCGTGAATAATATTTCCATTTAGTTGGAATAATAGCGACCAATAAAGATAAGCTCCTCGCGCTCCACGTGGCCAGTTTACGCATTATCTCACACACTATCAAATCTGTATGTTTTGACCTAGATCTGAGTTGTTTTAACTTGTTTATAACGTTTGTGGAAGGATTAGTTAACAATCGATTATGTCACACAACTATATATAATATATATTATACGTTTATTTCTTTATTATTAAAAATGATCACATGATTAAATTTAACAAAAGTGTGACTCAAGAATTGTAAAAACATTACAATTGCTTTCTCACGTACCCATATTCAAAATGAAAACCTAATTGATCTCAAAATGTAAATGAAGCTGTCAAAAGACGAATAACTTACTTAAAATTGCCTTTAAAATTTTTTTAAAAAATTTGTAGCCCTTAAGAACACAATATATTGGTCGTCTCCTCCTCAAAAGGAAGCCCAATGGGCGCCGTAGTAAAAACTTATATATTTCAAAATCATCGGAAGCAAATTCAGTCAAATTTTGGTAAGGTTTTTTTAAAGGCGAAAGTCCGTATAGGTTATCATCCTCTAAAGTAAAACTACACAACAACGATTTAGAGGTTGTAAAAAAAGTCCCGGAGCGGTTATGTAACTTCTAAACTATAGAAAACAGCTGATACTTTAAAAATGTTTTTTGGTGTAAAAAAGTTAACATAACGTAAATTCACTCCCACCCCAAAATATATTTTTGAGGGTATTCAAAATGTTTTAATGTAAAGCCTTATCGAGTAATACCTTATTTTAAAAGTCTTCTTTAATAGAAAATAACCGTGCGAAACTAAAGGTAGCGCTATCTTACTCCAATCCAAAATGGCGGCCGATCAAATATTCAAAAATTCAAATTTCTTCATAATCTACTCAAAGGAAAATAATGAGACGAAATTATTACAGCAATAATTTTAATGTTATTTTATTCGAGTTGCAATACCCTAAAATATTGATTTTAACTTCAAAATATTTTTGTCATAGCTAACATTTTTAAAGTTTGAATGCTGCAGAACCTTTTATGAAATGTATTTTCTTAAGTTCCACTTTAGTTTATGACGGAAAGATGGGAAAATGTTTACAAAACATGTTCGTAACAAATGTTCAAAATGTCTGTTGTCCGATAATGTATCAGTCGATGATAAAATACCAAAATTTGGTTACCTAAAGTCTAAGGCATTTGGAGGTATAAGCTCAGTTTCCTAATCAAAGTTCAACAAAATAACTTTTTTAAGGAAACAATTTTACCTTATTATTTTCCATAATTTTTACAAGATTTTTTGAATATCTGTCTTGCCGCCATTTTGCATTGAAGTACGATATAGATGAAGTTATTTTTGATTAAAGGATACTTTACGTTGGAATACTTTAAGTTCCCCACCACCTTTAGGGGTAAGAGTGAAGTTATCTCATAATCCCAAAAAATAGCTATTACACCAACTATAAAGTTTCTGATTTACCACTGTTATTAAATTGTCTCGGGACATTTTTATACCCAGTATAAGTTTTTAATATAAATACAAAAACACCAGTTCAACTTTAAATACCGTTGTAATCGAGGTTAATCTCTAATCTACGTTCTTATAGGATAAACGTACACTACAGAATTTAGAATAACCTATGAAAATAATCTCACTAATTGGATTAAGATTGGTAATAGGGAAATCTCTTGGAAATAATCACGATTATAGGTTTTTCTCAAAATAAGCTCTAGTATACTTTTGCTAAATTGTAAGCTATTACATAAAAAATATTAGCCATCATCTACCCAATAATGACGGGTTGGGCGAAAAGGGGAAAAGAACAATGGGCAACATTCTGAAAGTTCAAATATCTCAACATCATAGCAAACTATTTCAATAAAATTTTAGTCAAATATGTAAATTTATTATTTAGTTCAAATCAGTCATATCGCAAGTTTAAAAAACCGCTGTCGAGTTTTCGAATTACCCACAAACCGTAATTTTATTTTATTTGCAGTTTTGGCAGATTCGTCTGAATTATAAATCTTCAAATTTCATCAAAATGTGTGTGCCAATTTTGAGACATTCAATCTTGTACGAGGACACCCATAGTTCCTTTCTTTTTTTAACCGATAAAGAATAGACATTTATTTGGTAATGTCCAATACTTATTGATTGAATCTTTAGATGCAACAAATTAGGAAAATGTCATCAAAACGTTACAACAGATTTTGTGAAATCTGAAATTTTGAGTTTTACAATCCCTTAAAAACCAGTGTGCCAAATCGCAAATGAAGTCAAAATTACGGTTCTGGAATTATTGGTAAAAATTGTTTTTCTTGTATTTAAAGACCAAATATCTCTTAGCTATCAACGCCTTATAAAAAAAAAAGGATAAACAGATTATAAAATAAAGACCCCAACCTGTAATACTCTGATAGAGTCAGGGTCGGAAAACAACAAGAGTTGGTCAAGAGAGACCTGACAGGAAAGACAAAAAAGAGGGATCTAACCCAAAACTACATGAAAAAAGTGTAGATCCAGCCAGGTCCCTCGGAATTGCCAAGCCCGTAATCACTACAGTGAGCCCTCAAGGGGAAATTAGTAAAAACAGGGGAAACCAAGCTTGGCTGTTGTAATTACAAACATAACGAGTAATGACTAATTTATGGCACAAGTAAGGCAATGCGTAATCTTTTTTCAAAACATCTTCATATAAATATATATAGCGACAAGTACTTATTGTTCTGTTACTATTTGATTTGCTACATGAGAAAGTTTGTGCAATATTTAAGTATGTGCGTTTTTAATCATTTTGAAATAATTGTGCAAACGTTCGGCTGAACAAATTTAAACATTTTATTTTGGTAGACCAAATTATTAAACAAACTACAAACTTAACCTACTTCTACCACAGTTTCGTTCAAATACATTTCATCTAAATAGTTGTTTGTGCAAAAGAGCTTTCATTCAATTACACTTTTGTATAAAAAGGAAGCATCCCATTCGATTCAACAAGACGTGACAATAAGAGCTTTTTAGATTCACAAAGAGATAACAACATACATGGAGGAAGCTATTTTGCCTAACCAACCCCTTAACATTATTTTATATTTGATTAGAGAATTGGATCTTTTGCAATTTGAAATTTTTGTTATATTAATTTAGGATAATAATTTTTCTTAATAAAAGTTTTAAAACAAAAATTTTAAATGAGACTTACTAGTAGTGGATTTGGAAAGAACTTCCAACTGGGTTAGCAATTTGGTACTATACTTAGTCATATTTTCTCCATATAGTTAAACATTTGTTGAAATTTATGCCTTATATATACGTAACTGCAAATTTCGTACATCTACCATAAAAACAAATTTTACAAAATTAAATAGCCCCCAAGAATTGAAACAATATTTATAACACCATTTCCACAAAAATACAGGGTTCTAAATCAATACAGGTAACTGCCCAATCACCAAAAATTTTAAATAAACTAAGGACGTTATCCTAGAACGTCGAAAATCTTAAAAATTGCTTTCGAAATTTTCCACCCGAATTTGATGAAAAATTAAAAATTCACTGTCATATTTTTAGTATTTTCTAATTCACTTGCAAAACGTAAATTTCGCTTTCTCCCTTTGACATTTAATTTCAGTAAACTTTATAGAAATCGTTTGGCGCCTTTTAAGATATTCCATCCACTAGGGCAACGTAAATAGTTAAATTAACTTTTTTTTTTGTTAGTTTTGAAAAATATCTACACATAATTTGGTTACTTAGTTTTCCCAGTTGTTTAAATGCGTAAAATGGCCATAATGAGGCTGGGTAAGTACCATGATGACGCCCATCAAACTTTGGACCTGGCCTTCAGAGAACAGAACTTGATAAAGAGAGACCTGATACGAAACATGAAAGCGAGGTATCTCAGCTAAGATTACTTTAAAAAATATGTAGATCCAGCTAGGTCCCTCGGGATTGAGTCAACCTATGTGCGTACAACGAACTAGTATTGTTCCTATTTATATAGATTATGTAATATTGACAATTTAAAATTTGATTTTTTTACAAAAGATAGTTTAAATATTTATAAATAAATCCCTGCCTATTAGATCAGTTTAACAGTTCATTTAGATAAGAAAGAGGTAAGATTACTGACAGCTGCAAAGATCGGTTTCGTCCCACCCATGTTTTAAACTATTCAGAAACTTATACAAAAACATAACCTATAAAGTTATACGTGCATAAAACAAGTTACGTTTGTAGTATTACCGCTTCCCATAGGTAGGCAACGCTGGACAAGTATGCACATGCGCGTACTCAATGTCCTTGACACAATTCCCCTCTTTCCCCTCTTCTCGCTCTCACTGGTTTCTCCTACTTTTCTCTTCACCGCGGATTCACCAGCTTGGTTATTTCCTACAACAGCTTCCCGACAACAAAATACAACTTTTAACTTCCTAGTATAATACCAGTCAAAATAAATATTGCACAAACTGTCTCACTTGAGCAATCATGGTTTGCCTTTCATAGTTTTTGGACTGTATTGCGTTTTACATGAAGAGGGTCAAGGCTTATTTTTTTTACTTTAAAAAAATTTGTTTTCCTTATTCGTTCTAGAATGTACTAGGAAAGAGCAGAAGCCTTACCACTGCCACGGACATTCGACTACAAAACTGTGTTCAGGTGTTCATTCATGTGCGAGTATTTTATAATAGGCCTATACTGAAAAATCTCTCTCGATTATTTTTCCTTTATGTGGGACAATACAAAGAACATAAATGTAAAGTTTGAAATTGATAAGATTCTGTGTAGATTGGTTGCGAATTACAGACTGACACGCGTGTGAAATTATAAAAGTTCAAGGTTTTACATACGGACCCTAAAAAGGAAGTAATAAAAAATAAAGACCCTTAGACCTCGAATTCTCTGATAACGTTACAGAGAATTTGCGCGCGTACACAAACACACACACATATTATATATATATATATATATATATATATATATATATATATATATATATATATATTAATTGAAATTTTGTTTATGTAACAATTTACAAATTTGAACTTTGTTTTCGTGTTCATATCCGAACTTCCGGATCTAAAATGAAGCTTTTACATCACAACAGAGACCATGAACGAGAGCTTTGTATGCCTATAGTACACATTCTGACCAATCTTTCAAATTTGTATTTATGTTTATTCTGTCTAGGTTCAAGTTTCTAATTTTGGTCACATTTTCGCCACATTTACTACAAACATTATTTTTTGAAATTACTTAGAATCCTAAGGAAAATAGTTAAAAGTTAAGAGATAGTTTTAGAAACTCTAAACTGAGTGCAGAATAAGTGATTTTTCCGCCATACTATACCCAAAATTATTGCAATGGTAATAAATTAAAAATATAGTCATTTTACAAACATTTTTCATATATTCAATTTTGACAAAACAATAACAATAATTGTGAAGAAAAATCGGACACGCAAACACTCGCAAAATAAAAAATACTCTTCATCGTCGTCTACCCACAAATGTCTCAACCTAATCATAGAAAAAACAATTATTTTATTTACACCTAAGTTTTATATCATGTATTATATGGGAGTAAAGTTGGTATAGAATGGTCATCAACTTTATGACAGAATAAAACTCGAACACAAAACCTCACAAAAATTACGTAGGCTATAACTTAACCAAACGTGTTTCAACAATAAAGTCGCCATCCTCAGTGATACGTGAGCTACAATAACTAAACTATAACTTTTTGTGATTAAAAAAAATCCAATGCTATTTACATTTTTATTAAGACCCTGAAGTTTCTTCCCTTGTTTCAAACTTGAACTAAAATAAATTGTAAGTGATCGAGTTTAGACCTTCATAGTTCATTTTCGATTGATAAAACGTATACAAACTTTAAAAAAATAAATTTGTGTTTGTACTGTTACCTTCAAATTTAAATTTATCGAAAAAATAAACAACACATCGTGTTTAAGCCAAAATACGCCCATAATTCAAAAAAATTCTCTTGTTTCGACTGTACACAGATGGCAGACAGACATAATTCCAAAAAGCAATTTTTCACCCTCAAAGGACTTTCGTGAAAAACTCACACTGAAAATTGATCCATCAACTATAAGTAAAAGCACCAATAGCAATTCACGTGTTACCATCTCATTATGTATATTTGTGGATATTGCTATGCTGACGTATATGTTTTGTCTATAACCCTACGTCCCTACGTCATCAAAATGACAGCTCCACTGTCTGTCACTTCAACTGCAGCAGGTACATGACGTCAGGACGAGACTGAGATGCTAACACAATATTTGGTTATTGATTAATAAATCATCAGTACACGTGTATTACAGAAACAAAAAGACTGTCAACGAAATACTAGTTACACGGAGGAAAGTTAACTACAACGATAAACCTTTATATCCTGTTAGTAGGACAACTAACAACCAATGGAACACCAAATTTATACCACTTACTGCAAATATCTAAAGGATGATCATGAAATTTTGAAGGAATTGTCACTAGATTTCAAAATGGTGTTCGTTTTAAATTGTTTTGATTGCAACTATACGTTATATAATTTTATTTTTATTCAGGGCTACTCCAAGTCCTTCACAAATAGAGTTGGGTGATATATAAATGTACATAAATGAAGTGCATAATAGTATATTTCATCACTAGGACCAAAAGTGAAGCTTTTCGATACAAGATCAAGTTTAACGGCCGAGACAGAGCCGAGGCCGGAAAATGAGTGAGGATCAAAAAGCTTCTTTTGGTCCAAGTGATGAACTATATTTTGCGTTATATTGCAAATAATATAAGAAAACAATTTAACAATAACTAAAATGTTATAACCTATTTGCCTTCAAATCGATGGTAACAGCTGTTTTAACGGTTATTTACAATCGAGAGTATCGATTATTTTCACAAATGCTTTACAATCGTTAATCAATTCGAATAAACGAAGTAACAGCTGATGATCTCGACCTCAGCTGATGTTTTTAGGTCCTAGGACTAAAAAGAACAACTTTAGCATCTCAATATATGTATTGAAAACAGCTGTTTTTGAAGCAGTATGACGAAAAAAAGGTTTATCCTAAAAGAAGTGCTTACATTTTCTTTGTACAATTATGTCAGAAAGGTTTATAATTTTTGTTAGTTACATTAGTGTTTAATAGTGTTTAAGTTCTATTTCGAATTATTTTTCTATAAATTGTATTAGTTTGTATGTAGTATCTCTTATTATGTAATGTTATTAAATTATGTTAATTGAAAATAATTATGTTACATGTTTTCTGATAATGTACAAAGAGAATAAATTAATAAAAAACTATTTTTAACCCATGTACTGTGTACAGAGTGTTTCAAAACATTGTACACATTATTTGAATGGTTGTTTCTAGGAATAGATAGAAATGGCAAAGCCAAATCAGCCGATGTGTTTTTCATTGATGTAACTCACTGTTGTCATTTCTGTTATTTATTCCGTAATAAACATGCCTGAGTTCACTTCTCTTTTTACCGACGGAAGTGGGTTTTAAAGTATTATTGGAAGACTGAGAACGTTAAAGTGTTTCAAAGACGATGGGAAATGGAATTTGGAACACCACCACCAACGATAAAAACAATTATAAGAACTGGTGACAAGTTTGAAGCCGATGGAACCGTTGGACAAAGGACGAAGAAAACCCTCGAGTGATGAAAATCCCGCTTCAGTGTGCAGACGTTTACACGATCCCCAAAGAAATCTTTCAGGCAATGATTTCGTGAAACTGGTATTAAAAAAGACCGTGTTTATAGAATTTAACAAACTCATAAGTGGAGACCATAGATCTCAAGACTTCTACATCCATTAAACGAAGACGATCCAGACAGGCGAGTATAATTTGGAGAAGTGTGGAACAAAGGGTTTAATTGTTTGATCGGATGGAAGCTACCTTTAACCTTAAGAGAACAATTAATAGGTGTTTACTGGACTAACGCCAAACCACACATAACTAAACAAACCCGTAAATTTACAACCCTAACAGGTCTAACCTTCAAGCTGTATTGTTGGGCCATTTTCCTTTTACGTAGAAATCCTATAAAACAGCATTATCCTGCTTTAGATAACCTCCATGTCGATGAAGAAGGGTATTATCAACAAGATGAGCCTCCACCCCATTATCATCGTGCCGTGAGGGGATTTCTTGACAACACCTTTCCTGAACGATGGCTAGGATGAAGAGGAAGTGCTCGAGAAGTACCCGACGCAATCTCGATTTGACACCCATGGACTATTACTTTTGGAGTTTTTAAAAAGACACTATCTGGTAAAAAAACCAAGGACACTGCAGGAACTGAGATAGCAAATCGAAAATGCAGTTATTACGATCACTTTGGGTATGCAATTAGTTTGTTGCTCTGTATGAAACCGTTGTCGTAGGTGTATTGCAGTTAGTCGAGGTCATTTTGAACATTTATAAGTTTAAGGTACAGAACAATGCAAGAGTCATGTATTCTTTGATAAAATATAACGTTGTATACATTTTTTGAGACGCTCTGTATATACAACAAACCAATAAAACATACGCCCTAACATTGGCTTACCTAACTAAAAATAAATAATTTTACTATTTTAAAAAAAAATACATTTTTTTAATTAGTTAATGTACTTATATAGACAGACCCACATACTTTTGCTTACACTCAAATGCTCATACACACATTCAATAAATAACTTAGTAAGCTAAACTAATGATTACCCTAAGTTTTAAGATTTACATTTAGTTATATAAGATCGTGCAATAGCTCATTTTATCCACCTTTAAATCAGCTTCCAACGAAGCTCATATCATCTTTCTACAATAAAACTACTTTTCCTTCAAATGACAGACTGAAGTGGTGCAGGTTTCTTAGTTAATATGTATTGAAACCTTGACAGTCATGATTAAGAATTCGGTGTTGTAAAAACTCACATATATGTAATGAATATTTTTTCCTTATTTAAACCTAACCTCAATTTTACGATTAGTCTAATGAATCAGCTGTTACTAAATTTGTATCATTGGTTATTACGGTAACGAATGTTGAAATGGTTAAAAAAAAGTTTAAGAAATAGACAGCTGAGTTGTTTAGGTTAAGAAATGTAAATTCAGAACTTTTAACTTAGATAAAAAAATTTAAATTTAACTTTGTCACGATCGTCGAGTTCTTATGTGCAAAAAATAGTGATGAAATGTTAATTTTGGGAAATACAAAGTTTGTACATTTCTATTTTAAACCTTTTCTCACAAGAAATCCGCTCCAAATGAAATTTAAATAGTTGTTTCTGGGGTATGGTACAACTCTCGTTATAAAGCAATAAACCTGGAACTTAAAAAGACTAACATCGTCTAGAACTGAGTTAGAAACTAAAACTGTTAAACTAAGAAAAGAACCCAAAACTAAAACTACACCTGAGCCAACTAGACTTTATAGGGTGATTGAAACCTGTGTGAACGCTGTTTTATTCCATAAGTACAAAAGTTACAATAAAACTTTAAAAGGCAACCCCTCAAAATTTTTTAACTTAAAACTAGAAGTGATGCCAAATTCACCCACCATTTTTCTAATATATCAGTCAGGTCTAAATTTTCTTATGGGAGCTCCAAACAAATTATTTTGAATTTTTTTTTATTCTTGGTTATTTCTCGATATCTGCAAGCGTTTAGGAACTTCACGTTTTTAAAATTCCCAAATTCAAGCATCTTAAAGAGACGATTTGTTTTATTTTTCAAAATCAAATTCAGGTGAAATTTAAACTAGAACTAAGCTAAAGGTGTTAAAATAACACTACTGTTATTTTATTTGTTCTGTAAGCTAAGTAATAACAGAGTTATCGATAGAAAACTAAATTTACAATTTTTTAGCAATTGTCTAGAATATTCACTGACTTACTGAATCTTTATTATTACTAAATGTAGAAAGAATAAAACTCGAAATTACGTTTACTTAATCAAACGCGTTTCAACGACAAAGTCGCCATCCTCAGTGATGCATGAACTACAAAGTTTACAATGCACAGCATTTTCAAAAAAAAAATTTTGACATTTCTCGAAGAGACAATTTTACTGAATTTCTTTTATTAAAATTTTCTGGCAAATGTGTTAAACACCTACTGTTTTACACCAACTTGTAATAGTCTATTACTGAATGTTTTAAATCTAGTGAATAGGATATATTATAACCGAAACAAATGTATTAACAATAATACAATTTGTCATTAATTCACAATATGTAATACGTTTAGTAATATATAATGAGATAATATTAGATAAAATATAACTCGAACACAAGATCTCACAAAAATTAAGTTTACTTAATCAAATGCGTTTCAACGACAAATGGCCTTCCTCAGTGATGGATAAACTACAAAATTACATTTGCCAGACAATTTCAATAAAAGGATGTCAGTAAAATCGCCTCTTCGAAAAATGTCAACATATTTTTTGAAACTGCTTTGCATTGTAAAATTTGAAAAAGCTGTTATAAAGAGTATCAATTAACTATATGATATTTATAAAGTGTATTGCTAACTATATTTTTATCCAGAAAATAAATATAAGGTTGCCATTTATTAGATCTCCCACGTGAGTAAAAAAAAAAAAAAAAATATTGCTTTTCAAACTTATAATATTTTTTTATACATTACAATATAAGAATTTAAAAAAAGTAAATATTGGAAAATTGGTGAAATGAAAAATGTGGTAATATCTCTATTCTTAATTCAAATATTCCTGGAGGGGTTACTTTCTAAAGTTTTTTGTAACTTTAGTACTTATCGAATAAAACAGCGGTCACACCTGAGCCCCCCCCCCATATATATATATATATATATATATATATATAAAGTTTCAAATATATACTTCTAAACGTTCCAATAATATGACGCTAGTTTTATTTTTTCATAAAAATTTGCCTACCTTTTACTTTAAAATTCATAACATAAAGCACTCTGAGTAGTAAAGAGAACGTTATGTGATAGTTCAAAAATCAATGTCGATTTATGTACAGAAATATCCGGTTTGATGTTCCAAAACCAAAAACTTTTTTTTGGAAATGATGTTTGCCTACAGTCTGAGCAATGCTCTACGCCCATCAAATGGAACTATGTCGATAAAATCCTTGCATATTTTGATAACTTAAAAATTGTGAGTAAGACCAAATATAAAAACATTTTGATCAAATTTTGCTTAAATATAGCGTGGAAATATACTGTATGTGTCTAAAATTGAAACTAGGGTGCCAGAAATCTTGGGTGCTTTTGCAGCAACTCTAACGTGGAGTGCCACTTTGATCTGCCGTTTAAAGACAAAAATTTCCCAGTCATCATAGCCTTAAAAAGAAGAAAACAAGTATATTAAACAGAGAACCTTAACCCTCGAATACTTTAACAGCATCAAGATAGGAAAAGAACAAGAATTGTTTAAGCGAGACCTGATAGGAAAGAAGATACACCCGAAACTATACGAAGAAAGGTGAAGATCAACCTACGTTACCTCGGCATTGCCACACCGGTATTCGTTGATGACATCCCTGTCGTATTGTCCTTTAACATCATCCATGGATACAATAACATTCTCTACCGGCTTGCGATTAATCGTCTCCCAAACAAAATGGAAGCTTGTGTCTCATGAATTCACATCAAGGCGTCTCATTATGCCACTTCACGTCTACCTGTGAACAGGCGTGTCTTTGCAACTATTAACATATATTAATCCGTCGACAGCAGTTCTTCTTCTTCGTATCATGTTATAATTTATTCTCCACGTATATTCTTCATAACCTTAAATACAAAATTGAACAAATACACTGAAATATGATTACACCTAGATATAAAATACGTTTAGTATTTACACTTTTAACATAGACTAAACTGTAAAGATTTACAACATAATACACAAAACCATGTAGTAAGGAAACAAAACATATTCATCATTTTATATGTTATTTGTACAAGACTTTGGCGACCGAACAGATGTGAACAACATTTTGAATTGAATCATTGATTTGACATACTAAATAGATTGTCTGTCTTCATGGTATGGGATGAAGCTCGGAAATTAAAAGCTCTAGTGCTGCCACCTAACGAGCCACTTCTGGTAACTTCAAGGACAGCATGGCGTGTTGTATGACTCCTCCTACACTAGCGCATTCTAAACCTAAACTCACACAACTACAACTGTTCAACGCACATATTAAGCCTCACATTATCGTATAAAATCAATGATTGAATGTAAACGGATGAACTGAGTACTCTTTGTATTTATACAGTAGGATGTAGTTAAATATGGTTCTACGAACGGTACCATTTTCGCTCACTATTCGGCGTGATACACAATAACATTAATAAACCAAGAAGTAACACGACCAGAATGAGGTATTTCATTGTCATGGAGAAGCACAACACTTTTTGACAGTTTTCCTGGGAGGGGGTTTTTAATTGTCTTTCTTAATCTGTTCAAGGTTTCACAGTAAGCTGGTGGAATAATTGTTGTTCTTCTTGGCATGCACTACACCTTGATTGTCGAAAAAAAGAGTCATCATCACTTTCCCTACTGATGGAACCTGTCGAAACTTTTTTGGAGGGAGAGATTGAGCATGTCTCCATTGTTGTGAACTTCGTTTTGTTTAAATAGTGAAATGATGGACCCAGCTTTCATCTCTACTCATAATTCTATCCAATAATGCATTGCCTCCTCTGTCATAACGAACCAAGAACTGCAGAGCCTATTGAAATTGAACACACTTCTATTTGTGTTCTGCAGTGCGTAGGCGAAGCACCCAAAGAGCGCACGCTTTTCAAAACTGCAGATACTCTCCCAGTTGCTAATTCATTCTCCGTGATTCTTCTGTTACCCGGGAATTGTTGAACACGTTGAACACTCCCAACCGTGACCGAAGTCGATGGGCTTAATTGCCTACACTCATCCTCAATTTTACTGTGGTCATTTTCAAACCATTCCCACCATTTTTCAAGGACCTAGAGACAAAAATCTTTTTCACCGTAAACTTTACTTTACTACTTGAATTTCCGTAGAATTATACTGTTTAGCCTAATGAAAACGAGCACGGATTTCCAATTTGGATACAACTTCCAAGTGACGCCACATTATTACTAGTATTTATCAACAATGGGATCAAAAAACTTTTACAAAAGATTAAACAACGTTACCAACAGCTGTAATCAAAATGTACCATTAACATAAAGCAATACAAACATATGCAACTTACTTTTGGATTGCTTCTCGTATATAAACAATGGAATTCTGATTCCCTTAACCATTGATGGGCTTCGTTGGCTGGTGATAATTAGAAGCGTAAACGATCTAACTACTGTTATATTTGTATAAAAAAATTCATTAAATGAATATATACAAGTTTCAAGTAATAACAAGTTTTAGAGGAAATCATAGAGGACAAAACACATTTACTGTTATGTAAATAATAACATATTTGATATTTTGTAACCCTATAAAACTCGAAAATATTTTTATTCATATAAATTAAAACATCAACAAAAATAATAAGGACGTTTCTGATTTTCTGACAAGAAAAAAACAACTTTTGAGTGATGGACGACCATATCTTGGGTACGCAAAAGTTTGATCACATTTCTGACGTAACAAGGCGATAATCTGAGAAAGATTCATTGAACAATCTGGATGCTTCATTATAATTCCGATTAACTTCTTCATTAAAATAATTATTTCAACTTTGTCTTCATTTTATTAGAATGGAAGAATAATCGAAAATTTTGAATACACGGCTTATGAACTTTTAAATAAACGTTTGTTAACTCTGAACAGCACAAATAGAAATGAAAATTTTTGAATACATTTCAATACAATGTTAGGAAGAATATCTTATCAAATAACTTAGATAAAAAAAGGTTAATAGGCTGTTTATTTGTTAACATTATTTACAAAACATTTTCTAACTGGAAACCGCTTAGAATGAAGACCTTCTTAAACTAAAATAAAACAAATTGTGACGTCCACGAGGGCAGAACCCGAGCAAATTAAGGACATACACACAAAGCCCGATTTTCACCCAGACACTGTTAATCTTTGAACAAACTCTCAAAACCTCGTATCTTATCGCTGCTCATTTCCGTGGTCTTATTTCCCAAAAACATAAATTATCCTCCAAACCTTAGGAAAGAGAGAATCTATGACCCGAGTAAAGGATCCTCTATAAAGAAAGAAACCCAAACTCACGTTTCAGTAATAAAACATAATCACTATAATTGAATCACTATTCTTGTTCTCATTGCGCATGCTCAGTTTAGCATGTTCGTGCTATGAGTCAGTTCCATAACTCCTGCATTCTCTGTTTTACTTTTCATATAGGTCTATGTACCCTCTCCTCCTACTCCAATGTCTTGCAACATGGTCAACATTAAAGCAAATGAGTTTTATAGTAAAATACATGATACATGACTAGAAGCAGAGCTTCAGACAATTCATGGACTAAATAAACTATGTAGAAACATTGGACAGACTTTCTCAATCACCCATTCTCATAGCTAAAACCAAATAAAAATCACCAAAACTATTAATCACTTCAAATTGGTAGTAGTCAATCAAATAAAATGAACCATGTATTCCTCCTTTGAATTTTTTTTTTTATGTATTTAAATATAAAGGGGGGGTTTCTTCGCTTGTGCCATAAACGCGTAAGTGTTTGATTAAACTTAGTTTTTAATGACGCCCATATTAAAAAAAAAAAAAAAAAAAAAAAAATCTTCATATTTCACTAAAATTTGAATAACATCGGCAATGCCACTTTTGTGAAATTTCGTCTTTTATAACATCTTCAACTATTTAGGTGTTTTTATCGATTATGTATGAACCGGTATTTTAAATAGTGTATTTTATTATAGCGACCAATACTTTTGTTTGGGTCCTTATAGGCTACACTTGAACAAAATATGATCAAAACTGATTTTAAGAAAATCTTAATTTTGTATTTTTTGTACGCCCAAATTTTTAATTATCGACAAAATGAAAAACTCTTCTCAAGATATGATAAAAATACGCCCACTTACCAAATTTGATTAAAACCGCTCCACGCGTTTTGGGTTGTAGAGCACTGTACAGACGACAGTCAAACGTCATTCTAAAACCACTTTTATGACTCAGGGGACGCCATATTCTCGTTTTCTATTTTTGCAACAATACTTAACGTTTATGTGAAAATGTAAATAGTTAAAATAGCAACACAAAAAAAACACACCACAAGGTAAATCCCTAGGAAGCCTAGCTGGATCTATACTTTTTCTCATACTTTTGTATTACTCTTTGACATATTTCCTCTCAATTTTTTCTTGATTACTTTACCAAATAACTTAAAAATCTGTTTTGGAAACTCTGAAAAATGTCCGCCATTTTCTAATATGGCTGCCAATTTTTAATTTCTTATGACGACCCATATTTTTTGTGTTTTCGGATTCTGTACACAATTCTAGGACTGGTTTATTCTTGGTTATTGTTTGTTTACTTTACACAAACACAGACAAAGTTTGAAACAACATTTAATTTGTGCTGATGAATTTAGAGGGTGAATCTTAAACTAAACTATTGGTACATCGTAAACTTATCTAAAAAAAACTTTATTATGATAACATTGTTACTTTTCCATAGAATTTAAAAATCTGTTTTGAAACTCTGAAAAATGTCCGCCATTTTCTAATATGGCTGCCAACTTTTTAATTTCTTAGTGACCATATTTTTTGGTGTTTTCGAGTACTGTACAAAATTTTAAGATTTTTTTAATTTTTGGTTATTTTTTGTTAAACTACTAGTTTAGAAGCCTAAAGTTTCCAACATTTGACGTTTGAAGCATTTTCAGAAAGCGATTTCCATGCTTCCTATTGTTGAATCAATGTAAAATGTAAGTAGGGATGGTCTAGGATGAGTAAGTAAATACTAATGTAGGATTACAAGTAAAACAAATAATTTTTGCAACTTAGAAAAACTTGCTACAATTTAGTGTAAGGTAAGTAAGGTAGTAATAATTAAATATTACATAAAGTTATTTGTAGTCCTACATGATGCCTACTTAGATTTATCTTGATTCAACAATGGGAAGTATGGAAAATCGCCACCTGAAAATTCTTCAAACTTAAATGTTCGAAACTTTAAGCGCATATTACTCATAAACAATGACCAAGAATAAAACAAGTCTTACAATTTAGTACAGAATCCGAAAACATAATACAAAATAGAGTCTCCAAAAGAAATTAAAAAGTTGGCAGCCATACTGGAAAATGGCGGACATTTTTTAGAGTTTGCAAAAGAGATTATTAAGTTACATGAAAAATAACAAGTCTCTCATTAAGTGCCCACGATAAAAGAATTTCTTAGGAAAGATATTTGCAATAATGACCTTCAGGTAAGTGCTTAAGAGAGGAAGACAAATGTTGATCGTCCACAGGGGCTCACTATATTGAGTACAGGCTTAGCAATCCCGCGGAATTATAGCTGGATTTACACTCTTTTCAATGTAGTCTTGGGTTAATCCTGGCGAATTAATCTTTCCAATCAGGTCTCTCTTGACCAATTCTTGTTTTTTCCCGACCCTAAAGCTATTAAAAGTATTCGATGACTAGGGTCTTTATTTTATGTTTGACTCTTCCTATTTTTATGACCAAGAGGTTTTTCACCTCTAAACAGAAGGGTAGAGGGGAGGGCGTTGCAACAATAAAACGGATGGGTCATTTAAATCGAAACAAAAAATATCTTTAAAACAAAGAAAAATGTTTTAGATGAAAGCTATGTATTATTCAGGAGGAAATAAAATGTCATTATTTTTTTTGTTCGGTTTAAGTTTTTAATGTCATTTGAAAGAAAAATATTTTGTTTATTAGTCATCTTAATGATATTTTATTTTTAATTATTTTTCTACGCTAAAAAAGAAACTATTCTCCAACCTTTAATTTTTCAATATATTTAACAAAATATTTGAAGACTGCATGATTTTAAGAATTTGTTTCTCTAAAATCATCATTTATAGATCAAAATTACAAGAGTCGAAAATAGCTTATTTTACCCCGGGAAGCTCAAAGAATTTTTCAGAATTATTTTATCAATTATATATAAATGAATTATTTCAAGTAAAAAATGAATGATCAAAAGCGAAAAAAAAAATTTGGAAAATAATTTCTAAGCTTTATCAGATTAAAATTAACCCTTTTTGTCTTTTTTTCGTCCTAAACCTTCACTGGCAGTTTCGAGTCCAACAGGCAGAACAATGATTCTAAACTTGTCCTGGAAAAATCGCACAAGAGAGTGAATTGACTTCATAAACAGGTCTGATGAAGGAAACTATCAGTTTTGCAAGGCTATAAACAAAGGTCTTGAGAAGGATGATAGGTATTTGAACAGGCTATGCTTTGAATATACATCTGTTTATTACGGGGGGAAAGATCTACCTGTTTCCAATAACATAGACTGGAGGAAACGAATGAGTTGGATCCTGTGAAGGGTACAGGAGAATAAGTTTAGTTATGGAAGCTTTGAAAATGCAAAAAGTAAAAGAGATGGCTTCTTTAATCTGTTGAGGTATGTCGAGAGAATAGCTAGGTTTAGTAAAGGATAGAACCACAATTCAACAAACTAGTTGCCCACACAAGTAATGCTAAACTACGTAGTTTAAACGAAAGCATACTCTGTTTTCGGAGTAAATAAATAACCATTTTCTTCTCTCTCTCTCTCTCTCTTTCTCTCCCTCTCCCTCTCCCTCCCTCCCTCCCTCCCCCCCTCTCTCTCTCCCTCTTTCTCTCTCTCCCTCTCTCTCTCTCTCTCTCTCTCTCTCTCTCTCTCTCTCTCTCTCTCTCTCTCTCTCTCTCTCTCTCTCTCTCTCTCTCTCTCTCTCTCTCTCTCTCTCTCTCTCTCTCTCTCTCTCTCTCTCTCTCTCTCTCTCTCTCTCTCTCTCTCTCTCTCTCTCTCTCTCTCTCTCTCTCTCTCTCTCTCTCTCTCTCTCTCAAAAATTTTGGTCGTAACCTTATAGTCACGCCTTATATTTTTTTCCTTTAATGTTTAAAGGCAAATACTTATCGGCACAGATAAAAGAGATGTAATCTCTTACCCTTCTGTGCACAATGTGACAACATAGTGACTTAATTCAAACAAAAATCCTCTCTGTCCATAGATATATTGGCAATCTAATAACGCCAGGGTCGGAAGAGAACAAGTGTTGGTCAACAAAGGCCTGGTAGAAATATGTCGGAGAGGGTTCTAATACAAAACTAAATTAGAAGTTTTACACTGGAGAAAAGTGTAGATACAGTTAGGGTCCCTCGGGATTTCCACACCATACTCATTATAGTAACCCCCCCCCTGAAGGTATCACCCCTTTATATATCATAAGGTTCTTTTGTCAGGACGAGATGGTAGGTAGAAAAGGTCTATTAATAACAAAGTTAACACCCATCCCATGAAAGATTTGAATGCAAAAAAAGTTCATCTATCATTTTATACCTAATACTTACAAGCAAAATCAAAATTACCTTTTCAATCAAATCAATCCTAATCTACATAATATTGTACCCAAAGCTTAACTAATCCATCCGAATTCTATTGTTGCAAATTAATTCCCTAGTAGAAAGACATGACAAGCCACGCCCACTTCCGTAACAAAAGGTTGGGACTTCCTGTTGGAACGTAAACACAGGCCTAAAGTGTAACTGAACCAACTAATCTAGTACTAACAAACACCTATTTTAGAGTGATTATTATAATCTGGGAGTATCAAATTTCATTCAAACTTCATTGTGCCTGTCGTTGATGAAGAAAATGTGTACGAAATTTTCACGTAAACACAAGCGTAAAAGCGAATTGATAAGCATATTGATAAGCTTGAATAAAACCATGGCGTTACATAATATAGTGGTAGACAAAATTAGTTTGTGTTTTACCTGCTGGTGGTCTAGGCTATTATTTCACTAACATTTGATTGAAATTAGTAAATCTAATTAAGGGGTATTCGAAGTTGATTCACGATGCTTTATTGTTTTGTTTTTTATCGATAACTAACGAGTAGACATTTTTAAGAGGTTAGAATAAATCATTATAGTTGATTTTGAAAACGAAAAAACTCTTTTTTATTATTATTTTAATGAAGACACCCTTAAATTTTCAGACGATCATTATATTTGTAAATGTATATATAGGCCTAAGCTAGGAACCAAAAATTGCTAGTTATCAAATAAAACGAAATCGATACAACAGTTTCTGAGAAATCAGTACGCACATTCAAGCATAGATTTTTATAAAAATCAGTTGTTCTAAAATCAACTCTTTTTCGTCTTTATATACCAGGTGTTTCAAAGGTAATTTAAAACTTTAATTGACTATAGTTTATTTGTTTGTTTTTTTAACATAGAACAAAATAAAGTATATAAATTCCTTTGAAATTAAACTTTATTGTATTTAATTTTTTAAACTTTAATGTTTTTGAAGCCTAATTCTGACTTGTTATGGTTATTAACACAAGTGTTCGTTGTGGCCGCCATTCTCTTCCTGGAAAACCAATGTTATTTGGCAAAAAAATGATTCATTTTAGATTTCAATCAATTTCATCTCTTACGATTGAAGTTCGTCCTGGCATATTGATACCTTCAACGGAGCCGGTTGTTTCAAACTTTCCAATTACAGTAGCTTTTTATACGCGACTACACTGCACGGTTCCTCAAACCTACGCAAGTATAAAACTTTCTCAACCAGGCTGATAATAACACTGAATGCTATGCGTTTGTAAAGGTAAAATCATGATGAAATAAAAAAAGTGTCAATTAATTATTGTAAACTACTACAAATTTACCACCTACTAGATTTCCGTTTGTAATTAGCCAACAATGGGAAAACTCGTTGCTATGGTAACAAATAAATAACAATAAAAATAACAGCTGTTGTTTTATAAATTCCAATTATATCTGCATACAATATAGTATATTTCATTACTAGGACTAAAAGTGAAGCTTTTCGATACAAGCTCAAGTTTAACGGTCGAGGCCGTAAAATGAGCGAGTATCGAAAAGCTTGTTTTGGTCCAAGTGATGAACTATATTTTTCGTTATACTGCAAACAATGTAACAAAACAATTTCATAAAAACTAAAATATTATAACCTATATACCTTCAAAAGTTTGGACAAGTTACACAAGTTTGCAGCTATTACAGCTGTTTAGTTTGTGTTAGTGGTACTTATTTAGAAAATCGATAGTAACAGCTGTTTTTTCTGTTATTTACAATCAAGAGTAGCCTATCGGTTGTTTTTATAGATTCTTTACAATCGTTAATTAATTCGTATAAACGAAGTAACAGCTGATGACCTCGACCTTAGCTGATGTTTTTAGATCCTAGGACTAAAAAGAACAACTTTAGCATCTCAATGCAACTATTGAAAACGGCTGTTTTTGAAACAGTTTGAGGGAAAAGAGTTTTTCTTGGGGATTAGACAACAAATAACGAAACCAAAACCACATACGGTTAACTTACTTTTGAAAGACCCTGAATATTCATGTGGATAAATTTGAACTCATTTCCCAAAACCGTCTAAAGAAGATCCGTTTCATTTGACGTGTGCCTGCTTCTGTATTTTATTAGAAGTGCGCATTACCAAAGGATAAAAGAGCAGAACTTTGTGGCACGCCAAATTACAATCGCTTAACATCTTACTTTTAATTCTAGACAACATCTTTATTTTGAAGATATCTCCAATGTGTAGTTCGTAAAAACCAGAAATTGATTACAATGATAAACTATTTTTGAACTACTCCTTCCATTGTATGTAAAAATCAATAATATTGACAATTTAAAATTTGTTTTCTACAAATGATAGTTTATATATTTATGAACAAATCCTGCCTATTAAATCAATTCGACAAGGAAATGGTGAGATTATAGACAGCTACAATAAGTTCCACCCTCATACTGCTTCACCATAAAAATATAATATTTTCAATTTTGAACTAATCTCTTTCTTCTTCCGAAATTCTACAGGATTAAATAATTATAAAGGACATGTAAACAATAAATTACAATTATATGTTTTAAATAAAATATATTATTTAAAAAAAATTAAGTTTGATTAATATGAAAATCTTATCTAAGGAATTTCTGGGATTGTTGTAAAATACGTTAAGCAAAATAATAAATAAATAAAATAGAATAATTCATAGATACAATAAATAATGACAATTATTTCACATAATATAATTTTGAACATTAGTAATTTAAAATGTATTTTTCTGAAGTTAGGTTATGTTGCGTTTAGTATCTTGGATAAAATTAAATGTCCACTCGCACTCAGTGTGGGTGTATTTTGCCCACAATGCAAAAACAAAATGTTTGCGACTACTAAGCAAATTTAGTGTCCAATGGTCGGAAAAAAATGCTCACAAAGCGTTCTTTGTCTGTCAATGTAGGCCTTCCATAACAATGTGTATTTCGACAAATTCGACGATTGATAGCTTGAAATTATACCAATATAATTTTGTGAGTTTCTCAGCTTGTTTTACTTTCCTATATAGTCCAATGAAATTATCAATTTAGGGTAAAATTTTGTAAAACTTCAGGAGTGAATGGAATAAATGCCTGACCGGGGGAATTATTTCGTAAAAAGAAAAACAATGTGGTGTTCGAATTTTTGTCATTGTCATAAACAATAAAAAAATAGTTTATATATCAAATTAAAAGGGGAAGAGTGAGTCTGTGAATCTTTAGGTAATTTGGACAAATATAAAAAGGAAAAAATGTATATAAAGCTGTTTGAAAAAATGAGGAACGGAAATAAAAAGTTGTCAAAAATATATCGGGGGAAAATGCAGGTAGGTGTAAAATGAAAATCGAAAACTTTATTTCCTCTATGATCTTTCGAAAGAAAAAACGGACATTTCGGAAAACTTCTTAAAACTGATCACACATAGAAGAATAAAAAACTTTTTTTTAAATTTATAAATTTCATGTATAGTCTGACTTAAGATAAAACTTTTTTTCATAAATCATTGTGAGGTAGGAAGGGGTGACATGTACAATAAAAATAATCTAAAACAACCGATATTAGTGTTGAATCCATAATTTTCGGGGTCGCTGAGATGAATTATGACAATTCCGATGCTGTATCCCAATCGTTATTGCGGGTGTGAAGGTATGAAAAATAAAATGTATAAAATTATGTAGATTAGTGTAGAATCTATAGCTTTTGGGGTCGCTAACCCGATTGGTGACAGTCCCGATGACTTTTAAGCTCAAGTTTAGTCTAATAGAAATCTGTAAACATTTTTAGAAATGAATAAAATTCCTTAGAACTTTTTTAAAGATTGTGAAAATGATTATAAATCGGTATTTAAATTATGTTTAGAGGATGATTAATATTATATTGATTGTATAAAGATTTTACTTTATAATTTGTGTATTTAACATACTTTTGAATGTTTATAAAATCACTTCGATTTTACACTATATATAAATATATATATATATATATATATAGAGAGAGAGAGAGAGAGAGAGAGAGAGAGAGAGAGAGAGAGAGAGAGAGAGAGAGAGAGAGAGAGAGAGAGAGAGAGAGAGAGAGAGAGAGAGAGAGAGAGAGAGAGAGAGAGAGAGAGAGAGAGAGAGAGAGAGAGAGAGAGAATTCATCTCTTTTTCTGTCTAATAAAGGGATATCTAATTTATAACCAAAAATATAATTTTTTTGTACAAAACACAAAGACAGACAAAGTTTGTTTCAAACAAATGAATGCTCGCTTTATGTTTACTTTAACCCCAAGAACAATCCTCTAAAATATCCGATAATAGTTCCGAAACACCCTGTGTATAAAAATTACAAATACAAATCTGCAATAAAAGAAGAGAAGTATGAGGTTGCTGTACAACATGGAGTTCTTAATGATGGGCATGGTTTCAACAGGGTCATCAAAAAAAGAGCCCGTGATTTCAAGGTTACATAATTAAGCTTGTTCAGATAAATTATTTATTTCGATACCTAAAGGTACAGAAAATCACGTTTTTTAACATTACCGGGTGAATTTCAATATGAACAACCCCCTTCCTCCCCTGCTCGGGAAGTCGTTCTCCGCGATCACACCAAAAAATACGAGTTACTTTCATTACAGTATTATTTCCTCTTAAATGAGGTAAAACCCGGGTTTTCTCAGCACAGATAATCTTCTTAACGTAATTCCAGAAGAATATCCCACAGGGGTCTGACTGTAGATTCTTTATGACCACAAAACAGGACCACACCTTCCGATCCAATTTGGGTGGAGCGTAATTCCAAAATGCGTCTAGGTATTTTCTTAGGGCTTTGTAAGAATGACTGCCTCAAATGCTCCACATTATCATCACCTTGGAGATTTCACTACAGTTTCTTTAAGCCGATTATACCTGATTTAGTAGCCTGTTAGGTTAGGTTATACCAATCTGAGGGAAATGATTCTGTACATCAAAATAAAGAGTAAATTCATAAATTCAATTGTCCAAAAATCCTTTCCATCTATTTGTCCCTTTACCTTTTTCCAAAAATAGGGTATAACTTCAAAACGGAGATATCAATAATAAATTTTCCACAATATTTTATAAAATTATTTTGTAGTGTGCAATAAAATCTGACAATTTTTAACTAGGTAGATCTTGTCCTCAAATACGCAAAAAAAATGACGTTGAGCTGCAATCACCGATTTAAATTGAGCATACCATAAAACACATTGAGTTTTCTGTTGCACAGGCGTCATTACTAAAGTGACTACTGCCAGGCTATAAGTGATGAAAACAGCTGTACTTTGCCATTGTGAATCATAGGATAGCCTACCACTAGATACGACGATATGTGAACCATTTTTAACCATTAAATTAGAACGAGAACGTAAATTTTAGTCTGTTTTCAATTAAATTAAATATAACTAAGCTCAACATAAAACCTCGTGGGAAAAGCACTAAATCCATTTAAATATATTTTGTCAAAATTATCAAGAGACAAGATACGAAACGTTCTTCTTTCAATAAATAGGCCAAAACCAGTAAAGAGTGATAAAAGCTAAGGATCTGAAAGTAGTTTTGCAAGTCCGTAGTTTAACAGCTTGCACGTCATAAGCCCAAAAAATCACTTTCTTTACAATAAACCAGAAATAAGACTTGTTTTTGGTTTTTGGGAGGGGGGGCTCGCTTGACTGGTCACTGTAGGATGGTAACACAGCAGGAAGCACGATCCTGGGGGAGAACTTGTACACAGCATGGGAAAGATGTGCTAAGATCAGCTGCCAGTATAGACTAATTGGTACTACACTTAGTTTGTAGTCATGATTCCAATTTAATACGATGGTAACTTTGTTATAAGCGAATGTTCTTTTCGAAAAATAGCTTTGCAATCTCGCTAAATGGGAAATTGGAACCATTAAATGAGAACTGAAAATGACCTTCAACACATGTATTGAGTATTTACTCTAATTTATATTTATTTAAATATACAGGGTAATTCAAAATTGCACGGAAATATATCGGGAAGTGATATAAAATATCGGGAGAGCTAAATTTCTAAATATACAAAAATAGGCAAGAAAACGCTGTTTTGCGTATCAGACATTTTTTGTTTTTACAAAATAAATTTGAAAGTAGATAAGACATTGTGTGAAGATTTGGTATACGCCTTTTTTATCTAACCTTTTACCAGTAAACTAGAAAACCAAGATTTTATACACATTTTCAAAATGGCGGAAGTTTAATCTCGAATGTATAGAAAACTATCAGGAATACAAAATATTTATAAGAAACCAAAGATTTTCCTCCTTATTTATGTCATAACTCACTTAATTTTGATGCTAGAGCCTTTTATAAAAAACCAAATTAAATAATTTTGTAAGCACTTTAAAAAACTTTATATCAATTGTTCCCGAAAAATGCATTGATTTTTAGTTATTTCACGATAAACCTTTCAATTTTTGTTTTGACAAATAAAACCGAAATTTCAACAAGCTATAACTCCGTTTGTATTTGTTCTACAGAAACCATAAACCCACCATTGTTTTTGTGTTTGTATGAGCTACATTTTTGATTCTAATGATTTTTTTTTAAAGTGCATATGTTTTAAGTTATTTACGAAAAACGGTATGAAAACATGGTTTTTTGGTTGAAAATCGATACTTTCACTCGTGAACAAAAGAATTGATTTTTAGAAAAGCTTTATAGAACAACCGTTGCTTAAAATTAGTTAATTTATCCATTCCCGGACTTTTTTAATGCAATATTTTTCACCCCCGAGAAGGGGTAGCATCCTCCCCCGAGGAAAAAGCAACCCCCGGTACAGGGTCAACTTTGAAGTAGAGGGAAATTAGTACTCAAATCCAAATTTTTAGGAAAATCGGTGCTGCTTGGATAAATTACCCGGGAAAATGGGTAATTGACTGGACTACCTGTAGTTATTTTATTTTTTCTGTAAGTCAAAGAATAACAGAATTTTCGATAATTTCTTGGTAATTGTCAACAACACCCAAGAATAATAGCCTATATAATAATTATTAGTAATAATATTAATAACCTATTACCCATTAATGTACCAAAAATTAAAACAGTTACAAAATGGCGATTGATGTTTTGATACTAACTTCATTATTTTATAGTTTTTGAGAATAACTCGGTTATCTTTGACCTGCAAGAAATTTTTTTTTAAGTATTTAATTATTCGTTATTTTATAGGTTTTCCAGATATTCAACATTAATTTTTTTAAATGTTCGCCAGTATTTAGTCTTGGTTTTCTGGTATAGGCTACCGGTAAAAGGTTAGATAAATAATCCGTCTACCAAATCTTCACCAATATCTTATCTACTTCAAAGGATATAGTGTCATACTTTTTATAAACACAAAATGGCCGACAAAACGTTTCCGAATTTTTTTCCTTATTTTTAGCTCTACAATCCGCTCCCTGAATATGGCCCTTCATTATTATTAATCCTGTATTATTTCAAATTAATTGACGAAAAGCTTTTCAAATTAAATCGAAAATAACACCTACTGTAGAAACTTTTCAAATAAATAGGGCCTACAGGATATTGTACGATAAGCCAACTTTGGTAAATGATTCTGTACTTCAAAATAAAGAGGAAATTCATTTGTCCCAATAACTCCGCTGTGCCGGTCACAAGCCCGGGGCCTCATTGCGATGAGGAAGGAGGAGTGATAGAGGAGTAACACCTCTCTAAAAAACCTTGGTTCAGCTGGCTCCGGCTGATAGTACCTTGTGAGGGCCCCTTGCCAGGGTTACGGCGAAGACTTCATGAGCAATGGAACAAAAACGTAAGGATTGTAATACCCCAGGTGGCAGCCCAGGACAACTGGAAAATCCACCCTCTGAGGAGGTCGGTCCCATGGATTCTGGGGGGGACCAACTATTGCTTAATGAAAATCCTTTTAGAAAAAGTATACTAATAAATAGATCTCCAAAAACATCGGGGAGTGTAGATAAAGAATCTGATACTGGCTTGGTGAAGGAAAATAAAGATCTTAGAAAAAAGCTTGAACACCTTGAACTAATCGTTAAACAATTAAGACAGGATATGATGAAATTAAAAAAGGAAAATGAGAGTTTTAGGAAAGACCGAAATATCAAAGCTAATCTCTTAACTGAAAGCATCTGTCAGAAAGATACTACTGATTATCATACTGATGAGGAAGAATTAGCTAGGGAAACTGACTGGGTACTTAAAAAGCGTAGCAGGAAGACCAGCAAAAAGAGGAAAGCTGATTCTTCACCAGAAGTTGATCAAAGTAATCAAAACAAGTGTCTGGATGGACAGAAAGAGTTTAAAAAAAGAGAGTATATGCCCCCTCCAATTAATGTGTGTGGCATAACAGACTATAATAAACTTCATTTGGATTTGAAGGTGTTATCTGATAAGCAGTTTAAGGTTACCACGCTTAACAATGATATATTAAAAGTAAATGCTCCAGATCCAGAAAGCTACAGGAAATTAGCAAATAAACTAAATGAAGACAAAATCCAGTGGTATAGCTAAGAAAACAAAAATGATAGACCTATACGAGTAATGTTAAGAGGTCTGCATCCTCATGCCTAAAAGAAGATATCCTTGAAGATTTACAAAGTAAAGGATATAATATTCTTGACGCAGTAAATATACTTAGGAGCGAAAAAGAGGAAAATAAAAAAGGTGAACAAGTTGTGGTTAGGCGAGGTCTTCCCTTGTTTATGTTAACCTTTGGTAACCAAGAAAGCGTGAAAAAAATATTTGAAATCCGTTCAGTACTTAGCATGGTAGTTAAAATCGAACCACTGAGGAGAAATACTAGGAGAATACCCCAGTGCAAACGGTGCCAAGGCTTTAATCACACTCAAGCCTATTGCCAGAAAGAACCTTGCTGTGTTAAATGTGCAGGTAAACATTTAACTAAAGAATGTCACCTGAGTAGACTATCAGCCCCAATCTGCATTAATTGTAAGGGGGATCATCCAGCTAATTATAGAGGCTGTGAAGTAGCAACGGAGCTTCAAAAACGGCGAAATGCAATACAGAAATCACAAATTAAAAGAACCCAACAAACAACTAAATTTAACGTCCAAACACCAGTTGAAATTATTAGTCAAGACAAAACAACCACTTCGGGTAGGAGATTATATGCTGAAGCTTGTCAAAGTACTAATGAAAACTATTCAATCCCGCCAATAGGTGAAACTCTCGCACTAATACTTAGTAGGCTTGATGAACAAACTGCACTAAACAAAACAATTTCTGATAGAATAAGGACAATAGAAAGTAATGTAAGCTTACTCAAGGTGAGGGAAAAATAAATTTCAATCTGAAAATAGACACTTGGAATGCTAATGGGCTCTTAAGCAAACTTCAGGAACTAGAAGTTTTTCTGATAAATGAAAACATTGATATTTGTTTAATTTCTGAAACTCATTTTACAAATCAGTCTTACTGCAGACTTCATGGCTATAAAATTTATCACATGACTCATCCATCTAACAAGTCCAGAGGTGGGTCAGCTATAATAATTAAAAACTCTATTAAACATACAGAAGCTGCTGGAATTCAGGCTGAATCAATGCAAGTTACAAGTATTAGTATAACAACAAATAGTAAAATATTCAAAGTAGCAGCTATATACTGCCCACCACGACATAACCTTCAGAGACAGGACTTTGTGGATCTTTTTGGATCACTTGGCAATAATTTCATCGTGGGCGGAGACTTTAATGCGAAGCATTCCTATTGGGGTTCAAGAGCAGTCAATCCAAAGGGGAGAATGTTGTATGATGCTGGAATGGAGGTGAAATGCAACTTTTATTCATCAGGTAGTCCATCTTACTGGCCATCAGACATGAATAAAACACCAGACATTTTAGATTTCTTCGCCATAAAAGGGCTGTCCAGGAACTATCTAAAGGTCACTGATTGCAACGATCTGTCCTCAGACCACACACCTGTAATCTTGAACCTGAGTCAAACTGTTATCTATAATGAAGTACCTCCTAGATTATGTACTAACAAAACAAACTGGTATGGGTTTAGAACGAGGCTTGAGAGTCTCTTAAATCTTAAAGTACCACTTCAAACACCTGATCAGCTGGAAGATGAAGCAGACCAGTTCATCAGAAGTGTGCATAGATCGGCATGGGAAAATACACCTCAATACGATGAGATTAGACATAACACGGGTAACCTGCCAATGGACATACGTGAGATGGTAATTGAAAAGAGAAAAGCCAGAAAAAAGTGGCAACTAAGTCGCTCTCCTGAGGATAAAAATTTATTAAATAGACTCAGTAACAGGCTAAAAGAAAAGATTCGGGATGCTAAAAATGTTTCTATTTCTACTTATCTTCAAGGCTTGACAGCAGAGAAAGATACAGACTATTCTCTATGGAAAGCTGCAAAAAGTGTCAAGAGACCCATGAGACAAACACCCCCCTTAAGAAGATGTAACAACGAATGGGCTAGAAATGACAGAGAAAAATCGGAAATATTTGCGAGGTATTTGGAAGAAACTTTTCAGCCATTCCCGAATCAAGGTGTTGATTTGAATTTTGTATATGATCACAGAAATGACGAAATAACAATTAAGCCTGCATCCTTAAAAGAACTTAGTGAAGTTATCTCGAAATTAAATATTAAAAAGGCTCCTGGATATGACATAATTACGGGACAAGTATTAAAACAACTACCGAAAACAGCTACTCTTAAATTGCTGTTTCTTATAAATGCTTCTTTCAGGTTACAATATGTACCAAGGCAATGGAAAGTAGCCGAGGTTATTATGATTCATAAGGATGGTAAAGACCCAACCGATAAGAGCTCTTACAGGCCTATTTCGTTATTGCCAATAATATCTAAGATATTTGAAAAGTTGCTGCTTAAACGTCTACAACCAATAATAGAGGGAAAAGGATTGATTCCTAATCACCAGTTTGGTTTCAGGAATAAACATTCTACAATTGACCAGATACATAGAATAACAAATATTATTGAGGCTGCATTGGAAAACAGGAAAATATGCTCAAGTGTCTTCCTCGATGTATCACAAGCCTTCGATAAGGTGTGGCATGAGGGTTTGATATACAAACTCCAAAAAGACTTCCCAATTTGGGTGTCCAAGATCTTGACATCGTATCTGACAGACAGACTCTTTAGGGTTAAACATGGAAACGAATACTCGGAATTTAAAGAGATCTCTGCAGGAGTACCTCAGGGAAGTGTCCTTGGACCTACCCTGTACTTGCTCTTCACAAGGGACTTACCACAGGGGAAGGAAACAACAACAGCTACTTTCGCCGATGATACATGTATTATGGCATCAGCGGATACAATAGAGGAATCAACCATGAAACTACAAGATACCGTAGACAGGGTTAGTGCTTGGACGAAGAAATGGCGCATGAAATTGAATGAGACTAAGTCAACTCAAGTTAATTTTACAAATAAAAAAATCAATTCAATGCCTATTTTTCTTAATTCTACGATAGTACCATGTCGAAATGAAGTAAAGTATCTTGGTATGATATTGGATACTAGACTAAATTGGAAGACACATATAAAAAAAAAGAAATTGGAGCTTGACCTTAAATATAGGAAAATGTATTGGCTACTTGGCCGAAGATCCGAATTAGATACCTGCAATAAACTATTGTTGTATAAGCAAATTCTGAGACCTGTGTGGACATACGGGATACAGTTGTGGGGTTGCACTAAAAAGACCAACATTCAAGCTATACAAACATTCCAGAATAAGGTTTTGCGAGCAGCTATTGGTGCTCCATGGTACATCAGGAATGATAATATCCATAGAGATCTTCGTATGGAAACTGTCGAAGAAGTAATCAGGACTACTGCAGTTAGACACGCTAGGAGACTATGGAGTCATGTCAACTCCGAGATGCTAGAACTAAATAGTAGTGATGTTGTGAGGAGGCTTAAACGAAGAAAGCCTTTGGACCTGGTAATGTGATCGTTTATTCAGTGGAATAGATTGTTTTGTTTAACGTTATTATATTGAAATGAATACTACTAGATAAGGTCATAAAAACTTAGTTGTAGTTGTAAATAAATAATAAAAAAAAAAAAAAATTGTCCCAATATCCTTTCCATCTATTTGTCCCTTTACCTTTTCCAAAAATAAGGTAAAAACCAAAACCATTAAGATGCCTCCAAAAAGGAGATATCTATAATAAATTTTCTAGAATAGTTTATAAGATTAGTTTAGTGTGCGATAAAATCTCATAATTTTTCACTAAGCCGTTCAAAATGGCGTACATTTAAAGTTTTCAAAACCAAAATTTTCGAAAATGTTAATTTTACAAACTATTTACACGATACAAAATATAGTCCTATTAATGCTGAACAAGATGAAAAATTTATTTGTGTTGTATTAACAAAATTAAACTCAACAACGAATATTTAATCATTTACACGGAGGATTTTCTAGGAATTACAACTTTTATATATCTACTGAGTAGGCCTACTGGATGACAAAGACAAGCTTTTGTGTGTTCTAGTAAATTAAAAAATTAGTTATCCTTCATTATAAAGCAAAGGTTGACGGACGCCATTATGGCACTTACCCAGCCTTTCACAATGTAATAAAAACAGCTTTTTCTAAATATAATGTTAAAAAATTGGTTTCTTAGGTCTTTGTAGGAAATAATAAATTCTATTGATAGATCAACGAGTATTACCCAGTAGTGGTAAGTTTTTTTAAAACCGTTGTCACTACTTACTTGACGACAGCTAGGCCTCAAGATTTGTAGATTATTAACAAGTTTCCACTCGGTATCTCGGACATGGCGGGCTTCGAGACTGGTACATGCGAGAAGCTTCCACTCGCTACGCTCGTATTGATGACTCGGACATACCAGATCTCGTAACTATAACAATATCACATTTCTTGGCTCGAATTTACAGTTTTGATAACTTCAATATTTGTCAGTATGTTGGTACCATTACGTGGAGAGATAACACACAAGATATTAACACAAAACTGTTAAGAACTACCATCATTTTGACATTTTCAATTCGAAAAACTCAATAAGGTTCTGTATAAGCACATTAAAGTCCAAAATACTACATTTATTTCATGAGTCTATCTTAATATTTGTGGCCGCTATCCTACAGACGATGTCAGTCGGTCGGTTTGTCGAAAATAACTTTTTTCGTTTCCTGAGGCAATAAAAGGGTTTTTAGTGTCCTGATCAGTTAAGAAGAGAACGAATTTTCTAACAATTACCAATAATTCTTCGTAAGTAATAAAAATACGTTCAGGACCTCACTTTAGTGAGTACAAGCTTAGCAATCCCGAGGACCATAGCTGGATCCACACTCTTTTCAATGTAGTCTTAGGTTATTTCCTCCTCATCTTTCCTATGAGGTCTCTTTTGACCAACTCATGTTATTTTACGACCCGGAAGGTATAGAGAATTCGAGGGCTAGAAGTCTTTTTATCCTTTTTTTCTACTTTTTTTATAAGGCGATGATAAAAACCCAGAGGTTTTTCGCCTTTAAACAACAAGAAAAAATTAATACACCACTGTTCGGTATGAAAAGTGTTAACTTGTATTATAACTTAGAAATATTTTATACAACCATTGGTTTTCCAAAAGTCTTAATGAACTTAATTTTAGTGAAAATGTATAAGATTTTGTAGAACAGTGGAATTTAATAGTATAAAACATTTTGCGAAATTGCGTACAATATCTTAATCTGTACTGGAGTTATACTTTGTTTAAAAAACAACAAAACATTATTGGACGTGTTAAAAATTAAAAAAAAAAAAAAAAAATTATCTCCAAAATCACCTCCCAAATAGGCAGACTGGTCATATATATATATATATATAGGTTGTTCTTAAAATATGCGGAGAAAATGTGGAAGTAGATTCCTTATATACATTTTTTTCTTTATTTAAAGGTGAAAAACCTTTAAATTATCGCCTTAGTCTATAAAAAAAAGTAATAATAATAATAAGTAAAGGGCATAACATTCCTAGAAATCAAATGCTCTAATAGTGACAGAGTCGGAAGAGACAAAAGAGACCTAGGTTAGGTTAGGTGATATTAGGTTAGATTAAGTTAGGTTAGGTTAAGTTAGGTAGGTTAGGTTAGGTTAGGATAGATTAGGTTAGGTTAGGTTAAGTTAGGTTATATAGAAATAAGTTTAAAGTTTCTTTAAACATGGACCTTAAAAATCCTTTTTAAACAAATGTATAACTTCAGTAGTGTATGACATATGAGCCTATATTTAAAATAGGCATTTTTTTTAAATGTAATCTCTTACTGTATACCAAAAACCAAAATTTTATTTTGTACAATTTTCCAAATGCAGCATTTTAATTACTGAATATCGTGAAAACTATTTTTACAAAACACATACAATCGACCAAATATTTTGCTACTGATAAAAACGATAATATCTTCGTGTCAAAAGATAATCTAGTTATCAATAAAATAATAATGTTTAACTTCTTGGTAATTGACTACAACACAAGAACTTTACAATTCCCCTCCTCCCTCGAAGTATATTATCTATTCATCTAACAATAATAAGGAATAACTGGTAGCATAAACTTCAGAAAATTATAATCAATACCAAGAATACAGTTAGTTTTATATCGTTTGATAAACTGAGTTAACCTTTGACCTATAATAAAAACGAAGGTATACTTACACGAATTGGTCAATTAAAAAAAAAAAATTCCCCCCTTGTTAAAATTAATAGTTTTTGTGATAACATTATTAATTTTAAACTCTCGCCTTTTTAAACGAATTGATGGTCACTATCATGGTACTTACCCAGGCCCATCATACAATGAAATACAAACAGACCTCTCAATATAATTCCCAAAATTTCATTTTGTTGTTGGAAATATTAAATTATAAATTGGATGTAGGGTAAGTTTGTTTAAAACAGTTGATACACAGGTTTTCTGTTTTATCGTCTCGCTTCGTTCGTATACATAATGAATCTCGTAATTATACGAATATCACATTTTCTTATGAGGTAAGTCTAGAAATTACTTTTTATACAATAACTTCGCTATTTGTCATCGTAGATATGTCATGTTGGCACCACTACATGCAGAATTAGAAATCTGGAAATGTGTGTCTAATTTAGTTGTGTGTCTTTAACACACACGAGATAAGATCAAAAAACTGTTTAAAATGGCCGCCATTTTAACATTTTCAATTAGATTTTTCTAAATTTTAGTAGTGTTCTATATGAGCATACTATAGTCCCCTATACCAAATTTAATTTCTTGTTCCTATCTTATTTTTTGTGGCCGCTATCGTGATTACGTACAGACGACAACGAACAAGGCGAAAAATCACCTTTTCGATTTCCTTTGAAACATGAAGGTCAATCAAGAAAGATTCGAATTTTTGGTGATTACTAAACTTACCCTATACTTCGTAGGATGTTCTTTTGTTCCTTATTAAAGACGACGCACCTTTCGGACATCATCGCCTTATATAAAAGGAAGAAAATAACATAAACCTTGTAGACTTGATAGAAATGATGAAATAAAGGAATCTAACCAAAAATTACAAGATGAAAGTTGCAGATCCAACTTGGTTACTCAGGGTTGCCACGACCGTGAACCCCTGAGGATAAAAGTGGTTTTTGGAATTATGTCCATCTGTCGTATGTACAGCTCAAAAGCGTGAACCGATTTTAATCACATTTATTATATGGACATAACTCAAAACTTAAACAGACAAAATTACGATTTTTGTTCAAATTTTATTTCCTCAAACCCAAACAAAACTTATCCCAAAGAGTCGGTTCATGAGTTATCGGTAAAAAAAATTCCAAAAAGGAGTCTGTTATAAAATACGTAATTTCTCATAAACGTCTCTTCCGATTACGTTCAAATTTAATGAAATGAAAGAATAATGCCCAAAACCCGTGTACAAAATCACAATTAATATTACTGTTCAGAAGTAATTGGCAAAAAAAAAAACAGTCTTAACCACTGTTATACTAAAAGCTTGATTTTATTTAAATACAATATACGCCTAGAACATGTGGTTGAAGAATCGAAACAAGTTTAGGCCCTCAATATATCGATATTTTTTCAAAGGTGGCGTCCATTTACTTTTAGATTGACTACTACCGAACTAATATTGTTAGTATTATGGTTAAATTTTATTTGGATTTCGGGATGAGAAAACTTATCTATCCATTTATTTAATCTCTTAAATCGTACGAAATTGTAAACATCGTCTCCAAACTTAGAAAAAACCTAAAACAGTATTTTACTATGCAAATACTCCATCTAAAAACTGTTCTTCCCTACAACATTTAACGTAATATAACAACCACAAATCCTTCCTTCACGACAAACAGTATAACCCACTCTGACGTAAGAAAGTGAAAGTGAAGGCGACACTAGCGCTAAGGATCAAGGACGGTACGAGGCGGTACTAAGATGCGCCACTTTCACTAAATGACCCAAAATCCCACTTAGTAAATTTCCGATTTCCCTTTCATGTTTCTCATGGCAACGAACACTCCGCGGTTACATCATACTCTGCGAAACTAGGTCGACCGGAAAAACTGGGCAGTAGTGGAGTTTACGGGGATAGTCGTGCGCGGTTTGGCTTGGAATCACTGCTAATTAGGCGTGTTGCAACCGGTTTTTAATTTGTTTTGGCTGGGAAAACTGTGCATGTATATTTAATTCAACTTCTTAGGATGTACGCAAATTAAGACACTCTGAAGGATATTAATATATATATATCGTTTTTTGTTTTTTACGTCTACTCCCAACCACTTGAAATTTTCTTCTCTCTCTCTCTCTCTCTCTCTCTCTCTCTCTCTCTCTCTCTCTCTCTCTCTTTCTCTTTTGAATTATTATTGATTTTTAGTTAGATAAACTTATTCTTATCGATTTTGATCACATTTTCCTAACATGTGCTTTCTAAGACCGACCCCCCCCCCCCAGTTTTAGTCGCTATGTAACAAAAACTTCAGCTCAACAGTTTTCTGTAAAAGCCAAAATAAAACTGCAAATTCTATAGTATCAGTTCGCCAGCTGTCAGACAAAGATGAAAATATACCATGGACACCTTCTTTGAAAACATATTTACATATTTAACCTAACCTAAACTTCTTCTAAACTATTATACCCGAATTTTTGTTTTATCGTCCCTCTCCCCAAATCGAAAAACATTTAACCAAAAAGTTGATACAATTGACCCTTCTATACTTTTCATTTTTAATAAAAATAAAATTATGGTTTTTATTTGACTATTCCTTGACGAAATTCAATGTTCAGTTTTTTTGCAGAATATCCCTTTGAGCTTAAAAATTGATGTTTGGAATTGTGTCCGTCTATCGCTGCAAAGTTAACTATATCCCAAACGAGATAATTCATTTGAATTAAATTTGGCAAGTGGGAATATTTAACTATATGTATAGACTTTTTTAAATATTTTTATGATAACTCAAAATATTAGTGTTGCTGTCATACCCAAATCAAAACTCAAAATTACATTATTGTTAAAAACAACTCCAAGATCCCAAACATATTGTTGATCCTCTTCACCAAATGTCGATTTAGGAGTAATCAGTAAAATAGAAGTCCATAACTGTTATAAAATACCAAATTTCTCAAAATAGATCGTTATACAGAAGTTTTTGGAACACTTTGTATATGCTACAAAACTTTAGTACCACCTAATAGATAGGTTAGGTTAATGAGCGGTCGAACATCTTTCTATCTAAAGTAGTTATTGTAATATTAAGCTGTTTCCATACTTCTCTAACACCCTGTATATTTTATATAATAACTAAGTACACCCGTAACTATTTACTACCTAAACCAATATTTAGCAGAAACTCTCTCTAACTTCTAATTTCTACAAAATATTATAATAACCTCAATAATTCTATTAGTCTCTCGTTTTCTTATAAATAAACGGGGAAACCTGTTAGGCCTACCAAGCCACCAAAGACATCCTCATTGATGGTGACGCACAACGCAGTGTCCCCAACTTCCACGAAATTAAATTGGGACGACGCCGACGTTGGGAATTCCAGATATCACTTTGCCTTGTTCTACTTTCACTTATAGGTTAGGTTAGGCGTGACAAGGGTAGCATAATAATCAGCTGATACTATAAAACAGCTGACCACGTACGTATTGTTGGAATCCTGTTCTTTTAACTAGCTCCATCTTCAGTCACATTTTTAAACTGTTGACAAGAGAATTTTGATTTCAGTTTTATTTTTTAAGAAATCATAGTGTAGTATGTTATGGGAAACAAAATTAATGTTGATTTTATGGGGGAAATAATCAAGTGGTTTCGGAATTGATATTGTTCATCCAAACAGTCCTTAACATAGTCGGAACGGATTTTATTAAATTTGGTATGTGGTGAGTTCGGTTATACCTTCAGGTATTTTTTTTTTCATCTTCTTCTTAATTTTTTGGGTAATTCAAGAGATAATTGTAACAAGAAAGTTCCGTTTTCTTCCATTTGGTGATTGAAGTTTCCACAAGTATAGCTTATTTAAAGTAAAGAAACCGAAACTTCTACAATCTCATGGCACAGGTAATCTATAAAAACTGATTATAACATTTAAAGTATGACATTTCTGTGCCATGGTTTTACCTGTTCACATGACGATATTATATAGCAAGTTATGCGATTGGTCAGTTTTTGACGAGAATATCCGGTCGGAGGTCCATCGAGCTCAAACAAATTGTTTTTGGGATAATATTTCTCTACATTTGTCCTGTCTGTCTGTCCGATTGTTGTTCTCCTGTATGTCTTCATATCCAGTCTAATTATATGGCCAAATTAACCATTTTCATGTTAAATTTCTCCATTTTTAGAGTCAAATTATCTTCATTTATGTCCAATTATCTCCATTTTTAAGCCTAAATTATCCATTTTTAGGGTTAAAGTAACTATTATAGACTCAAATTATACATATTTAGGATACAATTATTCAATTTTAGGATGAAATTATCCATTTTTAGGAACAAATTATCTATTTTTAGGAATACATTATCCATTTGTAGGAACAATGTATTAATTTTTAAGATAAAATTATCCATTTAAAGATAAAATTATCCACATTTGGGAACAAATTATCCATTTTTAAAGTTAAATCATCAACTTTTTAAATCCCTTTTAAGGATTAAATTATTGATTTTAAAAATCAAATTATCCATTTTTAGGATAAAAGATCCATTTTAAAACTCAATATATCCACTTTTAAGTTCACATTATTCATTTTTAGTGTCAAATTATCATGTTTTAAGATAAAATTATCTAATTTTAGGGTCAAATTATCCATTTCTAAAGTCAAATTATCAACTTTTATAATAGATATCCATTTTTAGGATCAAATTGTCTCTTTTTAAGGTCAAGTTATCTATTTTTAGGATCAAATTATCAATATTAAGATGAAATTTAAATTTTTTGCTTCAAACTATTCAATTTTAGAACCGAATTATCCAATTTTAGGATCTAATTATCCATTTTTATGGTCAAATTATTCATTTTTAAGATCAAATTACTCATTTTTAGAAACAAGTTATCCATTTTTATGATCGAATTATCCATTTTTAGGGACAAATTATCAATATTTGGGTCAAAGTAATAATATTTAAGTCAAATTATCCATTTTTAAAGACAAATTATTCATTTGTTCGATTAAATTATCCATTTATATAATATTATAAGCATCATAATATTCATATTAAGTTCACAATATTCATTTTTACGATCAAGGTATCCATTTTTAGGATTCAATTATTGATTTTTATAAACAAATTATCTATTTTTAATATCGAATTATCCTTTTTTAGGGTCAACTTATCAATATTTGGGTCAAATTATTAATATTTATGTCAAATTATCTATTTTTAAAGAAAGATTATTCATTTTTCGATTAAATGATCTATTTATTAAAGCATCATAATATGCATATTAAGTTAACATTATTCATTTTCAATGTCAAATTATCCATTTTTAGGATCAAATTATCCATGATGTTATTTTATTGAAAAACAAGAGTGAATGAAACAAATATATAACGTGAAGTAAATTTGAAAGAAACCCACAATTTATAATACTTAGAAATAAGAAAATCAACTATTGGCCGTTTCACTTGAGATTAAAGTAGTATTTGCCTCAAATAACATTAAGTATATCGACAATTTAAAATTTGTATTATAAAAATGATATTCCGAGATGTTTATCAACAAAATACGTCAGTTTGTTATAAAAATTTTTCAACATTTCCAGACGGTTGCATAGATCAGGTATTGAATGCACTTAATCTGATCATAAACTTATTGTTAATGCGTGTAAAGATATAATGACAGGTCATCGCTATCACCTTCAAGGCAAACAACAAACATTGTTCAATGGGTTCATTACGGCTACAAACTTTAGGAAATGCAATGAATGAAATAACCTTCAGTCGTTTAACTGGATAATAACAGATCATATTAGTATCTGCTTTATAATGATAACTGAACACATGACTTGAGACTACGAAACTATAGGATGAACAAAACAGTTCATAAATTATATCAAAGGCAGAATGTATATTATACTCGATGTTTTTGGAGATTGAAGGAAATCTTGAAATAATTTGGTTTATTGTCAACCTATTTTAATAGGTGGAATCTCAGCTTAGGGTGGGTTAGGTTAGGTTGGGGTACGTAACTCAGTTTCAGAACTTTTAACAAAAATCCATAATTAAATTAGGTGTGCCAAAATCTTTTCTTTCTGAAACAAATTGTTGTAAGATACTAATGTGGAACCTGAGATGGCTATTTATAAAAATTCTCATAGTATTTACTTTCAGAAATTTCCATCGACTATTTGTTGTGATCGGAAACGGTTGAGCCAATTTTGATAAATTCTAACTGTAATAACGATGCTAATTATTTTTATTCTCCCTTTATATAATGCAATTAGCATTGAAAAGCACTTTATTTTGGTTTAAGAAGCACCGATTTCAATGAAAACTTTTGAATTCGATTAAAAATAATATTTAGATTAAACCTTATAAAAACTACAAACCCAAACAAGGACATTTTTTATGTTAAAAGTGTTTTACTTGTATAATTTTAGAAAATAATAGACCAATTTTGGGTCCTTAACGGATATTAAGTTAAAATTATTTGATTCTAAATGCCGGGTTCAAAATGGCGGACTGAACGTGATATTACAGACTTCTTTACTTGGTCCGACCGGAATTGTGTACAGAACTAATTTCTTCCATGCTGGCACGTCTAGAGAACAGGTCGAGCACTATATCCCACGGTGTCGCCCCAAGAAAACTGGGGGAAAGCTTTCCTGCCTTCCGGCTTGCTTCTAGCTTCGGCTGGTGGGTTACCCTATCCCACGTAGGTGGCGCTGTCCTCGGTAGGTGATGTTGTTGGGGAGAGTATCGCGTGATCGACCCGACGATGACTCATCAAACGTGGCTTGGAGAACCTTGGCGATATGAGTACCATGGGAGCATGCTCAGCCACTCCAGAGGTTTCGGCTTCTGGGAGCATACACTGAGGAAGGTTTTGTGGTGTTAGTGGTGTGTTAGTTGTAGATTGCTCCCAGCACCTTTCTTAAAAAGTAGGGGTTTGGTGTTGGTCCGAATGGCTCTATGTGCGCCGGTCCTTATTGTTCTTCGTAAGTAAGTTCTTTAACTCAATAGAACTAGCTGGAACGTGTAATTCGTTTCCTCTGAATTTTTGTTGTTTATTTATTATTTGTAAACTTTTCTTTTTTTTTTAAATAAATGTATAAAATAAAAGCTCATTTCTAAATAATATATATCCCATTTATATAAAAATTAACATTCACCGGTGAGCCCTCCTAAAAAATTAATTCTGATTTGAGAGCGAACTATTTTGTATGTGAAAATGAAACCAAGGAGGCAAAAGAGTATAAAAAGAATACACTAATTTGACGAAAAACTACAATAGAGAATCAGTCAGAAACACCCACTTAAACTTAAAAACAGATCGGATGGATGACTTCATCAGAGCAATATATAAAAGAGTTGTTGGTATTACTGATTTAGGTAATTGTTTTAATGATGATATCTGTACAACTGCAAATATAGAAAATATAAAGCCAAGTGATATTATTAGCGCGTGGTGCCATGTACAAACTGTCACTTGATGAATTAAGATAGTGTTTAAGTGGCTGCAAACCCGATGATTCAACAATTAGAAACGATATGGTCATATATTATAATTTGAGGAGGTATATGGTAAAAGGGCGTATCTGGGTATACGCCCTTTTTCCGGAGATGGTCTATTTCGGTTTATCAAGTCTCCGTTGGCAACCGTGCAAAATTTTATCTTTGCATCTCTATGCATTTTCATTTTATGAGTCTTTTTCCATGATGATGCACAACACTGCCGGCGTAGTTTTACAAGATAAATTTTTTAAAACTCTATAAATTGTTTGAATAAGTATACAGCCCTGTATTATTCAGACCCCATAGTGTTATACAGCATTAATATCAATATTATAAATAGTTTTGTTATACTTGGTGCAGTAAATCTTTGGAATAAGGGCTTTTCTTTTTAAAAAGGGCGTATAAAAACATGGCAGACTGCCATCTTAGAAAAAAGGGCGTATGCATACTTTTTTTAAATAATAATTTATATTTCAAATGCAAATTTAACAAGATATGTCTTTTTGTTACATAAAAATTGAGATTCTGAACTTTATTTTGTATAAAGGGTTTGAAGCCATACCTCTTATACATAAAAAAGTACAGTCAAGTCAATTATTGTTTGCCTGTTTATCGAAAGTATGGTTTCTTGGTATCAGCCCTTTAACCATAGACCTCCTCATTTAGAGAAAACCAATGTACTCGAGTATGATAAGGAATATAATATTCGTTCAGAAGTTTGGTAAAAAAAAAGAGAAATTTTAGATATTTTGTTTGTGAATATACAAAGTATCCAGACAAAATGTTTGAAAATATAAATGAGTTAGCAAGACAATTTTCTTAAAAACATATTTGAAAAATAAAATATATTAAAATTTAAAACTTTATAAATCAAACTATACATGATTAGTCGGCTGTTCGGGATCGTTTTTTCTTCTTCGTCGTAAGTTAATTTAGCGATAACATTTCACCAAAAATTCGGTTCAAAAAGAATAATAGATAACTGGTATTCTTTAGGATTTTGTGTATCATATAAAAAGTACAGCTAACGAGTCTTTAACTTAAAGATTAAAATCAAACCAACATTACCACAATTCAAAAAAAAAAGTAAGATTTATTTCCTTATGTACATTTCAATAACATAGTTACCATTCTCAGAGGTTGAGTATTAAATTGAGTTTATTCAATTTGAGTGTACAGCTTGAGTGTTTGTAATGAGTATTATACTGGAAAATGGCGGACATTTTTTAGAAATTGTAAAATAGGTTATTAAGTTACATGAAAAGTACCAACAGACTCTCATTTAGTAAGTTTACCCACGATAAAAGAATTTCTTAGGAAAGATATTTGCAATACCTTCAGGTAAGCGCTAACCTCTTAAGCGAGGAAGACAAATGTTGATCACCTTCAGGGGCTCACTATATTGAGTACAGGCTTAGTAATCCCGAGGAATTATAGCTGGATTTACACTCTTTTCAATGTAGTCTCGGATTAATCCTCGCGAATTAATCCTTGCTATCAGGTCTCTCACCAATTCTTGTTTTTCCCTACCCTGATGCAATTAAGAGTAGTCGAGAACTAAGGGGACTTTATTTTATGTTTGTTTCTTTTTATTTTTATAAGGCAGTGATGACCGAGAGGTTTTTCATCTCTAAACAGAAAGGAGGTGGTAGTAGCAACAATAAAACGGATGCGTCATTTAAACCAAGACAAGAGAATATCTTAAAAATGAAGAAAAATATTTTAGATGATTTATTATTCAGGAGGAAATAAAATCTCAGGTATTGAGTGTTTGCTTAGTACTCAACCTCTGAGGATGGTAACTATGTTACTGAAATGTACATAAGGAAATAAACCTTATTTTATTGAATTGTGGTATTGGGTGTTTGATTTTAATCTTTAAGTTCACCACAAGTGTGCTCAAAAGTGTAGTGAGTGTTTAGCTATTTATCAAGACAGTGATGTTTGAGTCAGGGACATTCGTGCAACACGTATATGACAATTCAAATTGTAGATACATATGATGGAAAAGAAATTTTTCACAACATGAGGTTTACATCCCAGAGAACCAATAAAGCGCCCAAAACTTATTACAAGTCAAAAAGAAATTGTTAATAGAGGTAAATTCCTTTAGTTTATTACAATTAGTTTGTTGAAACAAAATTTTAAAAAACCAATATATATTATAAAAATTACAGAAAATAGCAGATTTAAATATCGTACAATAATGACACATTTTAAGCACTTTTTCTTAATAAGGATAAATTAATACGATGGAATGATTTTGGATTATTGGAAATATAACAGGAGCAGACTAAATTAAATATTCCAATGCAAAATATTTCATAAAAATCGGAGCTTTTGAAACCGGTTCCGAAATATTTATTTAATCTCTTCAAACTATTCTTAGAGAATACATTTATATTGTTAGGGTTTACATTTGAGTAAAATTTAATTAATATCGTTTAAGAACAATTATTTACAAAATTTAATGCTAGTTTAACATGTGTTCTTGCAATGTAGGCCTACACCTAAAATTATGATTAAATAAAATATAAACATTATTGTTTTAATAAAGTTCCAGTCTCGAGTAGCCTACAATCTTCTTTGCCGTATACAGGACATCTAAAGGGTGTTTATTTAAAGGTACAATTATGGTTACAATATGTTAGCGAATAATTGATGATGGAAAGGTTTATATTTCTAGTTTCAATAACCAGCTCCTGAAAATGTATTAAAAATAATGTTTTGTAATAATTGTAAAACTGGACGTGGACAAGTTTGTGGTTGCAGGAACTTTTATTAACATCTGCTTGTGTTATTCCTTGGCGAGACGCGTTTATATTGCGAACCTTTGACAACACTATTCAGAAAACAAATAGTAAATTTTGAAAAATTCTACAGTAGATTCTAACGGAGATTTTTTTAATACGGCGAAAACTATCGATTGTTACTCCTAAAATTTGTTGGTGATAAATGAAAAGTGAATTACACAATATTTGTAACAAATATATCTAATTTTAGAAACAAAATAAAAATGTATACACTTTTAGTAAATACGTACCGTAAAAGCTTAATTTGCAATTTAAATAACATAAACATATTATTATTATTATTTTAAAATAATATAATATCTTCAATAGTTTTTTTAATTATTAATAAATTTTAAAGCGGCAATTTTATTGAAATTTTCTGTAACATTACGTTCAATTGCGCCATTTAGAATCAAATAATTTTGTCCAAAATTAGCGATCTCATAAAGCCCCGTGATATATTATTTTTTAAAAAATAAGGAAAAAGAAAATTTAAAAAATAATAAACACGAAAATCTGTTTATTATAACTTATTAAACTTGTAATTATTTACAACATGTTAATTAAAATTGTCCAATGTTTATTTCGTTTTATCAAAGTACTGTTTAGGGATATCATGGTTAACTTGTTGCCAGCCTCTTTAACAGCCCTGTATAAAATTGTATCAAAGTTTTCGACTGTTAAGTAATTTTAATCTTGGAAGTCGAGTTTCCCGACATAATAAAAGAAAAGCGGCGATTGTTCCACTATAAGGTTTCATCAAAATCTGTGCTTCTTAAACCGGTTCCGAAATATTTATCTAATTGCTCCGGACTACGTAAGAATTTCTAGGAGGATAATAATTTATTTTGTTAGAGTTTAGTTTTTAGTAAAGCGCGTCTTTTTAAGAAGGGTTCCTCTAAATGAATGTTTAAATACAACACGGTATCTGGAGATGTTTTCAATATTCGATTTATTTATTTAAAAAAAGAGAAAACCCTCTTGAAAATCAGACATAATAGGAGTGAAATACAAATATACTAAAAACTTGACACAAAAATGATCATTTCACGGAATGGTTGCATATGGTCAAAATTGACAAAAATAAGGAAGTAAAACACAATTTTATACAAACAAAGACATGGAACAGGTGTTATTGTATACGCCAAGGCATATATTATATTGGGTTCGCATTTGTCTCAATGTTTGTATATATTTATTTAGTAGCTGTCGGAAGGAAGCCATAAAACAATAATCCCCCCCCCCTTCTTACTCCTCGTGGTGTTTGTTTAGGAGCAGTCGAGATTGTGGGCCAAACAGTGCAAGAACATTTCAAAGTTCATCGACCTTTATAGAGAACCATGTGCGGAGCTGCTTGAACTGTCAACATTCAAAGTGATAAAAAACCAATCGAAGACATCTCTGCCTAAATAAATATCTCTGGATTTGTTTATGATTTTTTTTTTCAATTTCTTCGCATAAGATCGTTTTGCGATCGACAATTTTTGTTACGGTTAAAAAAAGTTTTTGTTTCAGGTAAACATAAATGCTTTTTGTTCTGTGTTTGAGTCTGTCCCTTATATTTTATTCTTGTTGATGTTTAGCGGCACGAAAAACTTCTTGGTCATCATCACCTTATAAAAAAATGAAGAAAAGAGAATAAAATAAAACCTCCTAGTATCGAACACTCTAATAACGTCAGGGTCGGAAGAGAGCAAGAGTAGGTCAAAAGAGACCTGATAACAAAGGTGGAAGAGAGGGATTTAACCCAAGATTACAAGTAAAAAGGTGTCGATCCAGCAAGGCTACATCGGGATTGCCAACACGTACTCACTATAATAAGCCACTGAGAGCGTCTTCACTTTAAAATGTTTGATTTTCCGTATTAATTAAAATTTTCCACCGAAATCCTATCATTTCCAAATTGCCAAGGTACTTTCTTTAAAATGTATATTTCAACACTTTAAGTAAAGACTGAAGCTTAGGTCGTTCTTATTATGTTAAAAATAATTAATTTACCATTCCCCTTTTACACAAAATTAAAAATCATGGATGATTGTTTTCCTTTGACTTTTTTGTTTGGTGTGTTACATTTGTAGGCCTACCTGATTTGCAAATACTTTTTTCTTTAAGTATAACCAACGAACCGAACCATATATTTCCCTCAATAATCTAACAGACTCAGTACTTCAGTGTATCCATATGTTACAGTTCAGGCTACATGTCATACATAGTGTGCGCTTCCGAGTCGTTTCCACCTCAGCGTCCAAACAAACAAACTACAGTATCCTCAAGATAGGAATATGTCTGGGGTGGAGAGGAAAAGAGGGGCCCCACACTTTGTTTGTTGCGTTTACTTTCAGCGGTACAACCCCCAATAAAACAATATAGACCTCAAATTCTTCTGTGTAAACGCGTACCCTTTTCTTTTCTTTTATCGGTGTAAATAAGAATAAAACTATTACAAAAATCTGTCACGAAGTTGTAACTTTAGGAATTAAATGTAGCTAAGCAGTAATTTGTGTACCTAATTTTCTTCGAATGGGTTGTACCGTCAAGTCAGGTTAGGGAAGCAAGTAGAAGGGAGGACACGCCCCTTACACCAGACACAATCCTAGTCTGAGGCTACTGTACATCCTGTGAAGCAATTTTAATAACATTTCGATTATATATCAACTTTGTTATTGATTAAATGTAAGTTGTAACTGAAAATTTTAATATATAATGGAGAATATCGAATTCCTCTAATCACTGCAAAAAAATTGTTAAAACTTGTAAACTACTACATCGATTTAAAAAAACATCAGTTCTAATTAGCGTTTAAATCATATACCAACTCTCCTGTTGACAAAACATTTCAGCAACAAGAAGATGGTTATAATTCGGAAACTACTGTACCGATTTCAATTGCTGTCAGTGTTTAAATTATTATTACGATCAGTAAAACTCTAATTTGTTTAAGGTAGTGTGTGGGTAGTATGACTAACCAATAAATATAGAATAATTATTATTTAAAAAAATACAAAAACTATTTTGATTTTAACGACTTAAAATGACTAATGGATCTATTTTAAATTGATTAAATATTATTTTACAAATATACCCTATTACTCTGAGGTGTAAACAATTTAATCAAGAAGAAGTCAACTTGGAGGGAAAAATTGGTTCGCAGTACATTTTACGACATACTGCAATTATTACTGTCCGCACATAATTAACATTTCGTCCTTCTCAGAAAAGACGTTTTCGCAGGAAACTTCAAAAATAGTTTATTTGACCAACTTACCATCTGTCTTTGTTTTCGTGATAAATTGCTTAATCACATATTTGGCAATACGGGTGGGCTTATGCTTTTGTACAATGTTATAAATGTTTTAATGGCAAAAAGAAATGGTTGAGAATAAAATGGTAATAAATATTGTAAATAATGAAATAAATTTCACTGAGAAAATATAACGTGTAGTGAAAATATATTAAATAGATCGAAGAGTCTGGTTTACCTAGCAGTACAGACAAATATTGTTTTAACTTGAAAAACACAGAATCAATTTGAATCAAATAAAGACCTACATGGGAAAGAAAGAAACCCGCATCAAAATCGGGTATGCAATTCTTGAACTATACACTTACAAATGAAGAGATGTGTTTTACATGTAAAGATATATTCAAGATCATCTCTCAGAAAACGATCAACCCATTTTGATCGTGATTAGTAATTGGGGTTATTTTTGACTCGTGAGTATGTATGTAAAATATATTATATTATATATGTATTTTGTATTTGGCTATAAAGTAAATACGAGCAAAAACTTTCCACAAAGTTCCTCTAATGTCTTCAGATTGTTACTCTGACTTTATCAACCTAATACTTCTTTGGTATTCCTTTTCCTTTTTCCGGCTCCCGATCCGCTGCTGCCTTTACAATATCCCTCCTTTTTCTATTCTTCTGACATGAGCATACCGTATTAATTGTTTCCTCTCCATTTTTGCATAACTATGTTATTTACTTTCATTCTATTTTTTACTGTATTATTTCTATCGCATTTTTTAATAGTTTTTTGAACCCTCAGGGACCCATCCTTTAAAAAGAATTTAGCATATAATTCCCCTTAAAGTAAAACCAACAAATTGTACAAAAAAACCAACAACAATTAAATAAAATTTTAACCTAACCGACATTGTTCCAATGTAGCCACAATTGTGTAGTCAAATTAACTTTCAGTATTAATATTATAAATTTATCCTACATCTATCAGGGGTTCACTTAAAGTTAGTACAGACTTGGCAATCCCGAGGACCTAGCTGGATCTACACATTTTTTCATGTAGTTTTAGGTTAGACTCTCTTTCGCGTTACCTATTTAGTTTCCCTTGACCAACTTTTGTTATTTTACGACTCTGACGCTATTAGACTATTCGAGAGCTAGGAGGTTTTATTTTATATTCTTTTCTTCTTCTTTTTATAAAGCGATGATGACCTAGAGGGTTTTCGCCCTTAAACAACAAGGAAAAACTGTTCTTTTTCTTAATACCCAACTTTTCTTATAATACAAACATGTGTTAAAAATTCGAAGTATGTAGGCTTAAAGTCATAATTTGAGCATGTTACAATGCCGATAAAGTCGCTAAAATCTTTCCTCTGATAAACTTACTTTTAAATTTTTATAGCCTACACATATACAGGGTGATTCGCGAAGATATACAGAAACTTCAATGCATTTTTCTGCTCGTTTAAGGATTGCTCTTGTTGCTTTTCGTAGTTTAAAAGGGCTTTCCTTTAACTTGGTAAAAGCTTCATTAATACGGGAAAGTATCGCCTCACGGGAATTTACTTTACCTCGTAAACATTTTCCTTCATCCATCCCCATATTCAAAAATCCAAAGACGTATGATCTGGTGACTTGAGTGGCCAGTGTATAGGACTTCCATTTATTGGTTAACTGTTGATTTAAGTAGGTGAAAATAAAATATTATTGAATAGGTTTAGATTCAGGTTTTTCTGTTTGATTTTACTTTGCACTTTTTTTAATAAAAATTAATTTATTCGGACATCTATTTTCACTTTCTGTATACCTTATTTGCACCGTTTTGTTCAGAATTAAATTTTCTACAATTTTTATTGTAAAATTTGATATGTTTATCGGTAAAATAACAAAGTTATTGTTGGCCTAGTGTAAAAAAAAAGTGTTTTTTCCTCAAAATTTTTAATTTTACACTGTTTTTCTCAAAAACTAATTAACTTACAGTTCTGGGGCCTGTTTTATTCAGTTTGTCATGTCGAAAACCATAAGAAACAATTGAATTGCCTTTTAATTTACCTTCCAAGAATTCCAGAAGGCCCTTATTTAACCCAGGGTACAAAATTCTGGGCGAAATCTTTCGTTAGCCGTAACTCGCTAACGAAGCATTTCCGGACCTATGTTTATATAACTTTTTTTTCTTTACTTTTACATGTAAAATGAGCTCCCGAAGTTTCTGCATATCTTCGTGAATCACCCTGTATAGCTTACAGCGAAATTATGAAAATTATTCCAATTTACAATTCGTAGAAAACAGAAAAACATTTTGACGTATAAATCCGAAATATTAAATCTCCTTACCAATTGTTCTAGGGTATGGAATTACTCAGTTTTGTGGTAGTAGATAATCACTACTAGTACGGGCTTAGCTGTCCCGAGGGTTCTCACTGGATCTACACCCTTTATCATTCAGTCTTGGGTTAAATCTCTCTCTTTCATGGTCTCTCCTGACCAACTCTTGTTCTCTTCTGACCCTGTCAATATTAGAGTATTTGACGGTTAGGGGTCTTCAATTTATCTTCTGTTTTCATAATCGATAACAGAGAGGGTTTTCAGCTGTAAACAACAAGAAAAAATGAATAAAAGTCAATTTGTAAGTTACATAATTTCCTAATTTGAAGAAATTAGATCAATCGTCGAAGACAAACAATTAAATTTAAAAAATAAAATACCCTCCAGCGAAAATTCGGTCTGTTGAACAAGAAGACCGCCACTCGTAAACAATTTTCTATTGACATAAATAGAACAGACAGAACCTGCCTGTAAAATATTTGCAATTTATCGAATTTTCACCTTGTGCAGGTTATGTCGAATTATTCTCAATATTTTAAAATTTGTTTATTTACATTTTTTTAAACGGTTTTACCTGCATAACCTCAAATATTTGTATATAATACTAAGTACTATTTAAAACTCGCATACTAAGAATTTTGTCTCAAGGATTTTTTGCCACATGAAAATCCCTGACTACTGTATTATTAGCAAAGCCTTATCTTTACATACACTCGAACAGCTGTATTTGTATTAGAGAACTGCATGGGATGCACTAATATATTTGTCTCTATATGTGCAGTGACAGCTGATTTATGTAGGTCTGGGAGAGGCTTCACTGCGCATGCGCTCTGGTTCGGTGCAAAACTTCAAGCCACTCCGATGCATTCTTAATAACCATCGACCTTGACAAGCTACTACTGCACACGTTCTAAAACATTTTAAAACAATCTTTGTGAATGATGCGTACTAAATATTGTGTGAATGATTCTTATCATTTAATGACAGCTTAGTATAAACACGTCCATTGTATTTAATTATGAATGAAATTAACGAGAAAAATTATTACAGTACTTTACAAATGATAGCGTATAGATAAACCCAATTAAAATAATCAGTCATTAATATATACAAAAATAGACACCCAAACGAAATTTTACATAAATTGTCTGGTCCGAGCTTTATGAAGACCAAAAGATCATTCTTCCATCAACAATTTGAACCAAACCCCCCCCCCCCCTCGTAATCGGGGAGAGAGGGGGAAATTTGTTCTTTTCCGTTAACTCTGTAAATATGTAGATGATCATTAAAATGTAAAATTATCTACGATTTGTATTTTTAGATTTTTCTAATCCCGAAATAAGGATTTCTAGCAACAATAAAACAAGTTGTTGAGCTCCATCATGGTACTTACCCTCGCCCATCACACAATGTAATACAATCAGATTCTCTAAAAATAACGCCCAAAAGTAGGTGTGGTTAGGCTAGGTTAGGTTAGGATAGGTTAGGTTGGGTTAAGCTAGGTTAGGACGTAGATCAAGGTTGTATTGGTAGATCAAGAGGTCTTAGCCAGTAGGTTAGGTTAGGTTAGGCTAGGTTAATACGTAAATCAAGAGGTCTTAGCCAGTAGGGTAAGTTTATAAAACAGTTGTTACACAATTTGTATGAATCTCGTAATTGCGCAGACTCTAAAAGGCCTCGTAGATGTGTACATATTACAAAGTTACAATTTACTCGCTCGTGTCTATGTTTCAGGCCTTAAAGCTGTACATACATGACGAAGCTTTATATCAGTTAAAAAAAACGCGAGATATGAACAAAAAACTGTTTAAAGTGGCCACCATTTTGACATTTCTAATTCGATTTTTCTGAATTTCAATAGGGTTCTTTATGAGCCCCTTAACCAAATTGTGTGTATTCTTATTTTAATTTTTCTGGCTACTTATATACAGAGGACGACAACGACGGACGAACGTCATGTCGAAAATCACTTTTTGGGTTTTCTAAAATCATTAAACGTGAAGGTCGTAATTTTTGACAATTACCAAATTTGGTAGAATTTTACGTACTTTCAGTTGTTCGGTAGTTAGCCCAAAATATTAATTAATTATTAGAGGCAGACTAGAGTGAGTAAAGGCTTGGCAATCTTGAGGGTCTCAGTTGAATATATAGCTTTTCACGTAGTCTTGGATAAGATCCCTCTCTTTCATCTTTCCCATCAGGTCTCACTAAGCCAACTATCGTTCTTTTCCGACATTGTCGCTATTAGCGTATTCGTAGGTTAAGGGTCATTATTTTATATTCTTAATGATTATTTTATGAACAATAATAATCATATATTGTTGTTGTTGCTGTTGTTGTTATTGTTGTTGTTGTTGTTGTTGTTGCTGTTGTTGTTGTTGTTGTTGCTGTTGTTGTTATTGTTGTTGTTGTTGTTGTTGTTGTTGTTGTTGTTGTTGTTGTTGTTGTTGTTGTTTTCAAGTAAATCGACCCTGTTATAAACGGTCAAAATTGGAAAAATTCATATACCTATAGTATATTAATATAACCTACACTATATAAACAAACAAATAATCAGACAGGCGCCATTTCGTAGTTGTGTTTATATGAAAATTTGTACAATTTTGTGCACCATGTTATCAGTGGTTCTGTAAAAAGTAGGATTCATCCTTAGATATTTTAATAGATTCAATAAATCATTGTTATAAATACAATGTGACTAGCACGTGACTATATGGGGAAAAAAAGGCTGAAAAAATGGTACGTACAGATGAAATTTGGTATATTTAGCTAAACCATCATAACCTAAAAACCCACAATCCATTCCTAGGAAGGCGGGGGTAGTCATATAGTTCTTTTTCGTTACCTCTATAAATATACATATTATAAATAAAAGTGTGTGTTAAAACCACGTAGGTATGTGTATAGGGACAGTTTATATTTATAAAGTCGAAGTCTTCTAAGCAGCAGTTTAAATTGCACAGACAGGCAGATCTTCGAGTGAAATTATAAGAGTCCTTGATTTTACCTACAAACCCTAATAAAGAGAAATCAATGAAAGTCCATTCAATCTTTTAATAGTTATTGAATTGTTTGAAACGCAACGCATTTCTCATTGTGTGGTTAAATTAAGTTATATTCGTTATACAATAAACTATAATGTATGATTTCGCATTGCAATTTAATTTAAACACCAATTTCTTTTCAGATTTGTAAGTCACGCCGTGTTCAAGTTGGAGTGGGGGGGGGCATGATATCTGACACTTTAAATTTGGGCTGGCGCCTACATATTAAATTTTTCGTCAAATAAACATACATATTCGTAATCAGAATAACTTCTAGTTTTGTTTGATACCACATACGTAATATTTCCAAAAATGAAAATTTTCAATTCTATAGTTTTTCCTTTTGACTACCCCCAAGGTAATTTTTTTGTTAACCCTATATTTTCCTATATATGGGACAATACAAAGAATATAAATGCAAAGTGTGAAGTATATTGTCTTGTCTGTGTAGACGTGTTGCGACTTACAGACAGACAGACACGAGCGTGAAATTATAAGGGTCCTTGGTTTTACTTAAGGACCTTAAAATTACGACTGTACGACGAAATTTAGTATTATTAGCTGGACAATGATAACCAACCCACATTGCAACTATAATGGGAGGGGGTCAGATAGAATTTTCCCGTTAACTCTGTAAATAACCGTCTTATAAAAAATGTCAAATATTTACACCCTTATCTACAATTTGTTTTTAAAATATTTTTCTACGATGTGTATTGACCGAAATATGGATGTTTGTTAAAATAACATGGCGGCTTGATAATGATCTTCTTAGATTGAAACCGTGTTTTTCCGTAGTGAGCGAGAGAGAGAGGGAGAGAGAGAGAGAGAGAGAGAGAGAGAGAGAGAGAGAGAGAGAGAGAGAGAGAGAGAGAGAGAGAGAGAGAGAGAGAGAGAGAGAGAGAGAGAGAGAGAGAGAGAGAGAGAGAGGAGAGAGAGGAGAGAGGGAGAGAGAGAGAGAGAGAGAGAGAGAGAGAGAGAGAGAAACATCGGTTTTCCTTTATAACATATTTATAAAATATTTAACCGTAAACGTAAAATAGTACCAGGTCAAGAACTGTCGTCACATGTTTTTTGCGTTTTAAAATTTTATTTTTCTATGGAAACAGACCAGGGCCATTGTTACTGCGGCCACATCGCATTAACGTAAGTACCCTCCATCGCTTGCTACGTTGTGACTGTGACAGCTTTATGTAAACGATTAATTGCTTTTTTACGTTTTAGCGATAATTTAAAACACAGATTTTATATGCGGCCATGCTTGCTACTAAACACTGACTACTAGCAGATCGTCCTACCAAATATTACAATCAGATCACTTAGGGTTCTGATCTACAAGCAACAAAAGAACAAACCTGTGCGCATGACCAAGCTAGCTCACCCAATTATTTACCATTACCAGCCTTACTTCTCCCACCTTCATGAAACCTACACCCCCTCTATTTCACATAGTATTCTTTTGTTTATTGTAGTATACTATTATAACATAGTATTATAATATAGTATTGTAGTAATATAAAAGTATACATGATATAATTATTATTGGATTAGCAACGAGAAAGAATACAAACTAATTTATAAAAAATACAAATTATGACAGCAATAATAAAATAATACATAAGTTTTAGGTACGTCAATAACTAAGGGAATATTGCTGATTTAAAAAATTGTTTTGTGGTTATGTTTTTTTAGTTATAATTATCTAATTTTTTTTATTGTAAAAAAACGTGGTTTAAAATGGTGAGCAAGAAACACGATTGCATTGTTGTTTTAAACTTCTTTGTAGTACATGGGAAATAAATCATTTTTATAAAAGTTGACTGTAAACCTATTTCTTCTGACTGCCATATTTTTATTTTTGTTTTAATGGAGATGATGTTCATATATTTTTCCAATTTGATATTTTATACAGATAGAAAAAGTATCCAACTATTTTTGGCTATTTAATAATTATGCGTTTGTGTATGCATTTTAATAATAGTTTCCTGTATTATACATTATTTCCTTTGTACCATAAAGATTAGAAAATACGCAGTTTTTGGCTGTCATCAGTGACGTATAACTCAGCGTGTTATAATTAAAAATGTTTAAATATTAGTGTTTGCATTTTTTAAAAATTGTATACAAAGAAATCTCTGTATTTTTGTAAGGGGACTTTTAATGTGCCATATTATTTGAAAGGTCAGTAAATCTACGCCAGGTTTGATTAAATATATACATTTTAATATTTCAATAAAGCATAATCGAGATCCATATGAATTTAAAGTCTAACATATTAGATATTTTAGGCCGCCATTTTGAAATAATGGGAAATAAAATAAACCTAAAATGTTTGATTTTCAGAACCACAGAAAATGTGGTATAAAAGTAGATGATTTTACATTTAAAAATCTCAAAAAATAGACTCCTTACCATATAATATGTTCCATTATAACCCCCAAATTTGAATAAAATATTTTCTACAAAACTTTACGCCATTTTACTAGCTTAACCCGTTTGTCCACAAAACATTGAATACAGGTGGTATGAAATTTGTATCTGGAGTATAAGAATTTGATAGAATATGTAAAATTTCGGTCGTCAAAATCCTTCTCATTTGTTGGCCTCGAAATACAATTTTGACATGAGGTATAATGATGATATTTCCGAAAGGAATTGGTTAACAATGTCCATCTTTGTCGTAGGAGTGATTTGGTTACTGGTTAGGCGTTAGGGAAACCCAGGATTATGAACAGCCTGTGTTTACAATGAATCATAATGTCATGACTATGTTATTCATGAATATAGGAATCATGTTAGGCCTATGTCGTTCAATTTTTAAACGTAGTAGTAATGGGTTATTTTAAACCGCTGCCGATAGCAAGTAATACTTATATTTATGTTTTCTGGGAATTATGGTGCAAGCTTAATTTTATTTCAAATTTAGTATTTCTCCGTTCAGACAATTCATGGGTTTCCGAAAGTTGTTGTCTTTAGACCTTAAACGGTTGAACGGATTTTATTTTTTAAAAATCACCCCAAAAATAGTTTCATTTTTATCCAAAGTTTCGTTCTTGTCTAAAACATCCGTTTCTTCTCCACAGTCCCCCTTATATAAGAAGTTCCATAGCAAACGATAATGGAAGACTTCAATATGTAAATTGAACAGTTGTAGTTTTGTGGATTCAGAATGTACTAATATGGAAGGAGTTGGAGCATACAATACACCATGCTGTCCTTGAAGTGAGACGTTAGTTGGCAGCACTAAAGCATCAAACCATACCATGAAGATAGTGAAGATAAGAAGATAGCTGCATCTACACCTTTTTTAATCTAGTTTTGAGTTAAATTCCTCTTTCATTTGTCGAATCAGGTCCTCTGGGCTAGGTTCATTAGGCCCTAGCCAACACTAAGAAAGTCGTGATATACACAATTACGAGGTTCAGAATACCCTACAAACAACGGTTTATCTCGCTGCATTAGACATTTACTTCTAGCTTTACATTTAGAACGACTGCTTCTATTACATATTAAGACGGGGCTGGGTAAGTACCGTGATGGTGCTCACCGTTTGGTTTTTGTATTTTCTGACGATGAATTTTGTTATGGAGAATATTATCATTATTTTTTAACAATTTACCTTAATCATGCCACCTACACTCTGAATTTCGGTACTTTGTTGCTGAGATTTTACTGTCATATTTTCGATTCAGCGTTGTTACTTAAAACTTTATTGGAAATAAAATAAGTAACGAAATTTTGTTTTAATGATATTTTTGTACCACAACTAAAACAATCGAATTGGTTAAGCCGATTTTGAGTCATTTTATTTTCTGTGTTAGCCTTTCTTTAATAAATTTTAGACCAATAATAAATGGCAAATACTAACTTTGTTAAAACCTCTCAGTCATTATCCCAAAATAAAAAAGGAAGAAAAGATCATAACATCAAGACATTTTAGTCCTTGAATACTAGAGTATTTTATTAGAACAGCGTCATGGTTAGGAAAGAACAAGATCAAGAGAGGGCTGATAGAAAAGATAAAATATAGGGATACAACCCAAGACTACATGAAAATATAAGTAGATCCCCCTAGGATCCCTCAGCCCGTACTCACTATATTGAGATCCTGAGTGAAATACTACTAATAATAGCGACCTGCTAGACGGCTTTTCATTGAGTGATGTACGGTAAACACATTGAATTCCCGTCACCGTAGCTTTCGTAAGTGTAATATAATTCCCTATCAATTATAACTCCCCATTTTACCTCTCGATACTGGGCCAACACCGTAAACACTTGAGCTCCCATCCCGGAACCTCTACCACACAAAGCAAGATCTCTAACCCTCAATACAACTAATATACTTACTTTTCCAACTGTTTGGTTTTGTGTATGGGTGTACGAGAAGGATTGTCCAACGCCCTTACTTTACTAGGTAACAGAATAATAATTGGTCTCATACACCAGCTAACTAGATTCCTAACTATATTGATTGACAGCTGATTAATAGAATTCTGCTCCTACACTACGCTATACAACAGGTGATTAATATGCCAATGTGATTATCAAAATCCTGACAAATGTAAATAGAACATTTTAATTATGTATATTTGCATAGTTTCTTTGTCATTTGCAAAGTGACACTTTCCTTATCAAGTGATTCCTGCTCCGATGAAAACAAAACTAGTGTATCCGATGTTTTGTCATCTGATGACAACAACTATTTTATCAATTTGATTAAAAGTTATTTTATAATTATTGTCCCAATTAAGGGAAGTATATATTGTCAAGCCTCCTTTTCCACATTGCTTCAGTGCTCGGATCTACAGAGATTCAGTTCCACAAGAGCCTAAAAAGCCAGTATAACCCACTTGACAATCGAGTCAGAATCTGTCAATATCGGGTTTCCTCGTTGTTTCAAGTGGTTATTCTCCTTTTCTAATCAACCCTTTACTTCAGGAATCATTTCCCTTGACTATTTCACAAACGTTACCCATTTGCGTGGCGTTGCCATTTCTCATACTTTTCTCTTCTCCAACCTGAACTGTGTAACTCTGTTTGTATATCCTGCGCCATACTTTTCTCTTCTCCAACCTGAACTGTGTACCTCTGTTTGTATATCCTGCGCCATACTTTTCTCTTCTCCAACCTGAACTGTGTAACTCTGTTTGTATATCCTGCGCCATACTTTTCTCTTCTCCAACCTGAACTGTGTAACTCTGTTTGTATATCCTGCGCCATACTTTTCTCTTCTCCAACCTGAACTGTGTACCTCTGTTTGTATATCCTGCGCCATACTTTTCTCTTCTCCAACCTGAACTGTGTAACTCTGTTTGTATATCCTGCGCCATACTTTTCTCTTCTCCAACCTGAACTGTGTAACTCTGTTTGTATATCCTGCGCCATACATTTCTCTTCTCCAACCTGAACTGTGTAACTCTGTTTGTATATCCTGCGCCATACTTTTCTCTTCTCCAACCTGAACTGTGTACCTCTGTTTGTATATCCTGCGCCATACTTTTCTCTTCTCCAACCTGAACTGTGTAACTCTGTTTGTATATCCTGCGCCATACTTTTCTCTTCTCCAACCTGAACTGTGTAACTCTGTTTGTATATCCTGCGCCATACTTTTCTCTTCTCCAACCTGAACTGTGTACCTCTGTTTGTATATCCTGCGCCATACTTTTCTCTTCTCCAACCTGAACTGTGTAACTCTGTTTGTATATCCTGCGCCATACTTTTCTCTTCTCCAACCTGAACTGTGTAACTCTGTTTGTATATCCTGCGCCATACATTTCTCTTCTCCAACCTGAACTGTGCACCTCTGTTTGTATATCCTGCGCCATACTTTTCTCTTCTCCAACCTGAACTGTGTACCTCTGTTTGTATATCCTGCGCCATACTTTTCTCTTCTCCAACCTGAACTGTGTACCTCTGTTTGTATATCCTGCGCCATACTTTTCTCTTCTCCAACCTGAACTGTGTAACTCTGTTTGTATATCCTGCGCCATACTTTTCTCTTCTCCAACCTGAACTGTGTACCTCTGTTTGTATATCCTGCGCCATACTTTTCTCTTCTCCAACCTGAACTGTGTAACTCTGTTTGTATATCCTGCGCCATACTTTTCTCTTCTCCAACCTGAACTGTGTAACTCTGTTTGTATATCCTGCGCCATACTTTTCTCTTCTCCAACCTGAACTGTGTAACTCTGTTTGTATATCCTGCGCCATACTTTTCTCTTCTCCAACCTGAACTGTGTACCTCTGTTTGTATATCCTGCGCCATACTTTTCTCTTCTCCAACCTGAACTGTGTACCTCTGTTTGTATATCCTGCGCCATACTTTTCTCTTCTCCAACCTGAACTGTGTACCTCTGTTTGTATATCCTGCGCCATACTTTTCTCTTCTCCAACCTGAACTGTGTAACTCTGTTTGTATATCCTGCGCCATACTTTTCTCTTCTCCAACCTGAACTGTGTACCTCTGTTTGTATATCCTGCGCCATACTTTTCTCTTCTCCAACCTGAACTGTGTAACTCTGTTTGTATATCCTGCGCCATACTTTTCTCTTCTCCAACCTGAACTGTGTAACTCTGTTTGTATATCCTGCGCCATACTTTTCTCTTCTCCAACCTGAACTGTGTAACTCTGTTTGTATATCCTGCGCCATACTTTTCTCTTCTCCAACCTGAACTGTGTACCTCTGTTTGTATATCCTGCGCCATACTTTTCTCTTCTCCAACCTGAACTGTGTACCTCTGTTTGTATATCCTGCGCCATACTTTTCTCTTCTCCAACCTGAACTGTGTACCTCTGTTTGTATATCCTGCGCCATACTTTTCTCTTCTCCAACCTGAACTGTGTAACTCTGTTTGTATATCCTGCGCCATACTTTTCTCTTCTCCAACCTGAACTGTGTACCTCTGTTTGTATATCCTGCGCCATACTTTTCTCTTCTCCAACCTGAACTGTGTAACTCTGTTTGTATATCCTGCGCCATACTTTTCTCTTCTCCAACCTGAACTGTGTAACTCTGTTTGTATATCCTGCGCCATACTTTTCTCTTCTCCAACCTGAACTGTGTAACTCTGTTTGTATATCCTGCGCCATACTTTTCTCTTCTCCAACCTGAACTGTGTAACTCTGTTTGTATATCCTGCGCACAGCACCTCAATGGGGGTACAGTACAACCAAAGCGTCTCGATACCGTTCTTAACCTGCGATTACACTAATTGCTGCTTTCCTTTGTACCCTTACAATCGTGTATGTACCTATATTCAGCCTAAAATTAGTAGTACCCATTAGACACCATGCCAAAGATTCACAGGTAATCTATTTTCCTTGTTGCTTAAAGACGAAAACCCTCTCGGCCATTATCACCTTACAGAAAAGAAGAAAAGAATGTAAAATAAAGACCCCCCAGCCCTCGAATAATTTAATAGTGTCAGAGTCGAAAGAGAACAAGAGTTAGTCAAGATAGTTCTGTTAGTAAAGATAAAAGAGAGAGATTGAACTCAAGACTACATAAAATCCAGCTAGATCCCTCGGAATTGTCAAGCCCATACTCAAGGTGAACCCCTGAGGGATATTAAGTAACATCTCCATGATGATTGTTTTGGCAGCAATTCTTCAAGTTAGGCCTAATACTTCAGGTATTAAAGTATTTCGTATTATATACGGGTGTATTAGAATGTTTATTTAACGGCCTTGCTGTCCAAGGTCAACAGTGCAATTGTTCTATGCGCCAGCTGATTAGATTCCTAACTACTTTGATTGACAGCTGATTAATACAATTCTGTTCCTATACTACATTTTAAAAATAATAACATAGTAGCATTCGTTTCCTTGTCATTTGTAAGGATATCAGCTTATCTCCTGTACTTATTCCGATTTAAATCCAAATACATTACCCAGTACTCAATACCCAACTCAATTTTGTTCTTGCACTCATTTTATTTTCTCAAATGTACGTTAATTGATATGAGTTTATCACTGATATATCCATTTCGTATTCTCCTCTCAAAAAATTGTTTTTAGACTGATTTTTTACTGTCGTCAATTTGTCTGTCTGTAGTCTAAGTGAATGCTAAAATGTAACAAAATATCCGCCATCGTTTGTTAAGAATTCACGAAAAATAAGCGCCATTTTAAAAGTTAACAACAGAATTTTCTGATTAAAGCCAATTTTAGAAATTATGACTTTTATGACAGTACCGTGGAAGGTTTTTTTGGTTCTTTATCAAATACGCAAGAAACGGTATGTTTGGAGAAATGACGAACAATATGTGGTGTTTAGATCCATAGCGGCTACACTTGAGAAAAATTTGATCACAATCGTTGAAACGATTCTTAGAAAAATTGTAATTTTGTGTTTAAATAGTTTTTATGCGGCTACTCCTTAAATGTTAACCAAAATATATCCACAAAAATTTCATTAAAATCTGTTTACACGTTTGCATTCTAGAACAGGAAGCATGAGAGAGAGAGAGAGAGAGAGAGAGAGAGAGAGAGAGAGAGAGAGAGAGAGAGAGAGAGAGAGAGAGAGAGAGAGAGAGAGTATGTGTACGAAATGTAAAGAAGCTACTTTCTTTTTGGGTGATTTAAAACTGTAAAAAAATAAGTGGGATACACTTATTACCTTTTTATATATAATTTCCCTCGCCCAAAAACGGACATCAAACAAAGGGAGTGTAATTCAAAATTTTCTAATGCAAATTTTATTCTTCGTATTTTTTTTCAAAATATACAAACGTTTACGAAATAGTTTCTCTCAAATCATTGAATATTCAGCCCCATAACCAAAATTGATTAATTAAAATGATCATTTAACAAAAAAAATTGAAGCGATAAAATAGTAATAAAATCGCCAAGTGATGCTATTTAAACCTGTTAAAAATAATTAGTAAAATAATAATTATTGTTTTAAAGTTACTGGATTGTTGATGGTATTTGATATTATTTGTGTGCATTAAAAATAAATAAATTTAAAAAAATACAAGTCGTCGAGTAGAAATCAATCTTCATTATCAAATAACAAATCTACAGCATTAGAAATGGCTTGGGGTTACAATGGAAAGTTCAAGGGAATTTTTGTTTTTTTGCAAATTATTCCTGAACAGTACACCAGTTTGGGTCATTAATCTTCACATTTTACTAAAATTTGATTGAAATCGGTAATCCGATACCGGTACTTCGAATTACCAAGTAATCCCAAGTCCGGAATTTTTGGAGAAATGGCGGCCAATGCGTTTCGTTTGGGTTCTTAGAGGCTACAAAATTTGATTCAAATCGTTTGAGCTGATTTATAGAAAAACGTAATTTTGTATTTTTTATTATAGCAGCTACCTCCAAATTTTGAGTTTTCTAAAAACTGAAAAAAATCCTCAATAATACATATAGGCTACACATAGCAAATAATTATTAAAATCTGATCAAGCTTTGTACTGTAAGATGACTACACATCATTCAAAAAACACTTTTATACTTTTAAAATAACTCGACTCCAATTTGTCTACCCATCACATCACTATACCACACATATCTGAAAAAGTACAAAATGACCTAAACACGTCTTAATACATTTTATTTTCCCAACACAATACTTCCAATTTATTGACCTTCAAACATAAAAACTGGATATGGTAAAACAGAAATCAAAAAAAGGCGACATGAAAAGACTGTGGTTGATAAACATACAATGTTTAATGTTAAAGAAAGGGTGAATGACAAGGTTTCAAGAAGGGTAGAAGTTGAAGGAAGAACAGAAAGGGTTCAGAGTGTTTATGAAGCGTGGAAGGAACTGGTCTTGGAGTGGGGGGGAGGGGCACCTCATGGGTGATAACAGGGCTCCAAGGACAACTAGCCCTTATGAAGGAGGGGATATCCAACATCTGCCATTTTATGAATTGCTCCAAGACAATATTACTGAGCTCTATGAGAAGTTCATGTGGATAATGAACTAATCTTAGTTTCATACTTTAAAATGTTATATTGAAATAAAAATTCAAAAGTTTCTAGTGAAATCGAATTTTTATAAAGTTTCAAAATTGTATGACTAACAGACAAGACCTAGCTATGGTAAAACTAAATGATGAATATTGAACATAAAATGTAACAGTTGGAGCGGAAATTTAGTTAAAACGGCCGCCATTTTGAAACGGTTTGCCTGATTTTAATAGATAATAAACTAGTTTAAGATAACCCAAAACTGTATAGTAAATATCGTCAATATTGGACAACTCGTTAAAACAAGTTATCACCTGAATGCATATACATATATTATAGTGTTAAAGAAGTAGACCTATGGAAAAGGCTTGATTACTTTTAAACAATTAACAGAAGAGAAAAACAAATTGGTCAAATAATACATTCAACAAATAATACATAGTAATTCAACATTTGTAAATATAATTATTTTTACTACAGACCTTCATAAAAAACAAATTTAAATATGAATAAAATCCTAACACTTTAAAAACAATTTGATCATGAGATAGGAGCTTTTAAAAATTATTGAAAATAATAGTTTTCTATCATAGAATTAAAACTAAGCTCTAATATAAATATCTGAAAATTTTTACCATTAGATAAATTTAATAAGTACAATGGGAAATTTTTTAAATAATTTTGTTGTTTCATTTTGTTCAGTGTCAAATTTCAAACCATATTGACTATTTTATTCGTCCAATTTAGGTTAGAAATTTGGTTTATGATTTTGAGTTGGACATCCAAAATTTTAACAGCCATTAGATTTTAAAATTTCAAAAAAAGTTTTAAAATGTGGTGTTATATGAAATCATATGATAACATGGGTTTGTATTTGAATTTTTTTACTTACATTCCTTAAGGGGGTGAGCCTGTTTTGTGCGAAGGAAATTAGGTTATATACAAAAAGGTATTAAACAATAAATATATATCAATTCTAATTCCACAGTTGTTAATTACTCAAAGTAGTCAAACTGTATTAATTCTATAACATCCTATATACTAATTATGTAAAAACATAACTTAATTAAAATCCAGTTGTATTTTATGCATTATGCATGGTGGCCACCAGTTGAAATGCATAATAAACCAAATCGGGATTGTAAATAAACGGGTATTTAAGCATAATAAATATTGATTGTAGTTAATTAACAGATATGTCTAGTAAACAAACACAGGACATTACTTACATAAAAACAACTCTAAGGGTCATGAGAATCGAGTTATCGATGTCGATGGAAGTTGGACTCTGCTAAGGCCCACAAAGCCGACTTGTCAAGCCTTTAATCGTGTTGCTTTGTCTTTTTATTTACTCATTAAACGTACCGGTAGTCTAAAGTAAGTTTGTTAACCGCAATAAATTTCGACGCGTTTATTGACTGATCTTCTACACGCCGTCCGTCGTCGTTGTCGTCTGTACTTAAACACGATACCAGACACAAAAATTAACACAAGAACATGAAATTTGGTAGAGGATTTGGTAAATAGGTCCTCATGTAGAACTCTATTGAAAATCAAAACTATGTAATGGAAAATGTCAAAATTCCGATCATTTTAACCAGTTTTTTGTTCATATCTGGTTTTAACCAGATATATATAATTTAGCGTCTTGTCTGTGTAGACGGGTTGCCATTTACTGACGGACAGACACGCGCATGATTTTATAAGGGTCCTTGGTAAATTAGATAAAAATTTGTTAATTACAATTCTTCATATAATGATACCACAACCCAGCCTCTATGACTTTCAAAACTCTTATTAAGCTTTCATATTAAGATTTATCGAAATCTAACTAAACTCAGAAATATTAGAGCTAGGTACTGTATATAGCTAATTTCTTCTAGTTCAGGTATTATAATGGTTTATTATAGAAAGTTAATGACAATATCAACCTTGAAATGTTTTTTTTTTTGCAGAAATATTCATTTAGTAATCCCTTAGTTCAAATGAAATTATGTCGTTCTCTCGTCTTGCAGTGGTTTATTTTCGAAACTAGTGGAGAGATTTTAATAAAATGTAAGTCTCAGGGGCTCAATACAGTGAGTAATGGGCTTGCAAAGGACCGTAAGAACATGGTTGGTGATCTATACAATTTTTCATGTAGTCTTGGATTACATCCCTCTCGTTCAACTTACCTATCAGGTCTCTTGTGAGCAACTCTTGTTCTCTTCTGAGTATTATAGGGCTAGAAATGTTTATTTTGTTCTTTTCTTCATTTTCTTATAAAACGATAACGACCGAGGGGTTTTTGCCTTTAAACAACAAGAAAATTTAATAAAATTTGGTATATGGACATAACTCAGGACGTATTTTCTAGTGTTTTTTTATTACCTCAAAATATTTAGGGGTTCCTGTTTTAAAATAAAAACACAAAATTCAAATGATTTATTTTTTTTTTCGTAATTTACACAAAAACAATCTTCCTAAAAATTCCCTTTTCCTGAGTTGAAGCAAAAACCTGTCATAGAGCAGATATAAAAAAGGGCTATTCCGATTTTGTTGCATTTTTTTTATGAAATGTGAATATTAAAGGACCAAATCAGTGTCAAAAATGTAACTAAAAAATTCTACTTTTATGATTAACTTAACAACAATTAAAAGATTTGACCTCCGATTTTAATCAAATAGGATTTACACTATAAGGAAATTTTGTAGTACTGTACTGGCAACGAAAGTTTTGGTTTTATTTCAATATATAAAGATTCATAGTTTATTTTCACTTTACTGACAATTATCTAGATGAAATTTTTGCCAAATTGTCTTTAGGGTCAGTAGGTAAAATCAAGGACCCTTATAAATTCATAAGCGTGTTGTCTGTCAGTAAATGGCAACCAGTCAGCACAGACAAGACGATTCAAACTTTGGGTTTATATTCTTTGTATTGTCCCATATAAAGGAAAAATATAGCGGTAACAAAAAAAAATGAGTTTCTGATAATTAAGGAGCAAAAACTACGGACTTGATTTTTTAAAAATTATTTGTGGGGTGTCAAATAAAACGGGAAGTTATTTTGATTACGAATATATATGTTTATTTGTCAAACAAATAATATGTTGGCGCTAGGCCAAGTTTAAAATATCTGATATCATGCCCCCCCCCCCCACTCTAACTTAAAACACGGCGTGAACTAAAAATCTGGAAAACATTTATTTCGTTTGAAATTAAATTTCAGTGTGAAATCATATATTATAGTTTTTGTACGATGAATACAAATTAATTTAACCACACAATGGGAAATGCGTAGCATATCAGTTATAAAAGCAGTTTTTCTGAGATCTGAGACGAACAATTCAAGATGGATGGAGTTTTCAATGATTTTTCTTTATTAGGGTTCGTAGATAAAACCACGGAGTCTTATAATTTCACGCGTCTATGTGTCCATGTGTCTGTTTGTAAGGCGCAACCAGTCTACACAGACTAGACTATAAATCCTATATATTTCAAACGTTGCATTTATAACCTTGTATTGTCCTACATATATAGTAAAAATATAGCGGTAAAAAAAACCTTGGGTTAGTTATGGGTAAAAAACTTACGACTATAAAAATTGTATTTTTGGAAATAGTATGTGTGGGGTATCAAATAAAACTATAACTTAACGAACATGTATGTTTATTTGACGAAGAAATTAATATGTTGGCACTAGGTCATTTAAAACACTTCGACTTTATAAAAATAACTGTCCCTACGAACCCAAAGTAGTGGGATTTTAACACACACTTGACCCTTTAATCTTAGTTAGTATATGATTTTGTGGTTAGGTGTACAAGAAGTTTAGTGCAATTATATACATTTTTACCGACTTCAAAAAAGGAGGAGGTTCTGTATTCGATCTGATTTTTTTTTTTTTTTATGTGTTCGCGCATATTTCCGGAACGGCTCGAGCGATTTCATTGGGGGTGGTTTCATTTGAAAGGGTATGGTCCCGAGATGGTCCCATTTCATTTCTGACTTGATTGAGCCAGTACTTGGCTAGTATTTGCAAAACAATGCCAAAATGGCGCCTGGTTGACACGACTAGTTGGAAATATTATTGTTTAATATTGATAATATATTGAATAATATTGAAAATGGTATATCGTTTATATTAACTAGCCAGTAATTATATGACATTTTTTGTTAGTACTGGGGCCAGTACTAGCAATAAATAAATATTGTTGAATTTGAAAGAATTAATTGGATTTACAAGGTTTAATACATGTTTCGTCTAGTATTAAAATGTTTCACCGAGCCAATACCTTTCCAGTAATGTCCAGTTATCATCAATACTTACCAGTACTAGATCAATAATTTTTTTCAACCGGGGAAAGGATATCTTTAATAGAATAAATTGAAAGCTACTTAATAAAAGCACTAAAAGTGACAAAATAAATATTTTTTTAACAAAAAAAGACCGGTGAAATGTAAACTGATATTTACAGAAACTAAAACGCGTGTTTATATCTTGTTTTTTCTTCTTTTTTTGTTTTTTTTTTAAGTCGACGCCACTATCGATTCAACGATGTAATTGCTGAAGAAACAAAAGTTAATGACAAACCCCCCCCCCCCCCCTTCTTCTCGTTGCATTCAATTTAATGAGTACACCTTTCGAGGTACTTTTTTTCATAATTGACCGTTTGAACTTTTCTAGTGTCAAAAAATAGGACTACTCGCTATTTAGCCTTTATACCTAAAATATATCGTGCACTCACAAGAAAAATACCAAACTGTATTTTCGCAAGTATAGTAAGAGAAAACAAACAAAATTTCAAAGAATCGTGTCTTAGAGTATTCGGTATAATAGCTCATCGCTTGAACAATCATGGCGTCGACTTCAAAAAAAAAGAAGAAAAAAACAATATATAAACACTCGTTTTAGTTTCTATAAATATCAGTTTACATTTCACCAATATAATTATTACGAAGTCGGAATTACTATTATATCACATTATTACAGTATTTAATACTTTTTAGTTACATGTTATATTTTTTTTAATTATATTTATTACACAATAATGTTGAATATATTTTTTCTTTATTTTTTTATTTTTGTTCTTTTTTTGAACTCGGTCTTTTTTTGTTAAAAAATTATTTATTAATGTTAGAAGTTTTTATGGAACACATTTCCCTCGATTCTACAGGGTAGAAATATTAAAATATAAAGTGCTAAATCTATTTAACGTTCAACCGTTGCTTTACAATTCTTAAACAAAAATAACGCAGTTTTAATTGGATTAGTATAGACAGAGTTGGCTTCAGTTGTAAGTAATTAATTGCTATAGAGCTCAATACATCAGTTGCAGTTTAAATAATTCTGTGTGACCTAAATTAAAACTTAAATCCGTCACAGGGAAACGAGCCTCCTCCTCTCTGGCTGGCGCGTTGCACGCATAACTCGATGTTGGGCCTTGGAAGGTCACTGACTCAAAATACTGGGTCACACGCTCGCGTACGCACATTCAGCGCCAACTCCTACATAAACACTCCTCTTCTATGCTACTATGATTAGTTGTTCCTTTTTGTCTAAAAATACGACTACGAATTTGAATTCTTTTGGCTTTTAGTGAAATATATAGTGTGTTCCGAATGTCCCTCCGCAGTGAGTGTTAGCTATGTAATAAGATACTTTTGTTTTCAATTTAAATACGTGAAATGAAAATTAAATTGTTCGATAAAAAACGGGATAATTAAAAATAAAAACAGAGCATAAAATTCCCTTTAAAATAAAACCAACAAATTGCATCAAAAACCAAATAATAATAACAAAATGTTAACTTAACCTATGAGTCCTGAAGCCACTGTACCACTGTACACTATTCTTTGCACTATTAATATTATAAATTGACAAACCCTCAGGGGCTCATTTATAGCAAGTACGGGCTCATTTATTAGGTAAGCTATAAGGCTCTAACTGGATCTACATCTTTCTTCATGTAGTCTTGGGTTAGATCCCTCTTTCCTATCGGGTCTCTCTTGACCAACTCTTGTTTTTACCGATCCGGACGCTATTCGAGACTAGTTGTCGTTAGCTTTTTTTCTACTTATTCATAAGGCGATGATGACCGAGAGGTTTTTCATCTTTAAACCACAAGAAAACTCTCTCTCTCTCTCTCTCTCTCTCTCTCTCTCTATATATATATATATATATATATATATATATACTATATACAGAGATTCGGAGCTCCAAGGTATTCTTTCTCCAAAAACGCTTCATTAGGGTGTTACGATTAGCGAAAGAATTTGCCCGAATTTCAGATCCATTTTGCGGCCATATTGAATTTCACGGAGCATAAATTACGACGCAAATTTGGTGGTCCTATACCTTTTGTGACCTGAAAAATTATTAAAAAATAGTCTCAGAACCGTATATCTTGTAGTTTTCAGAAATTTATTGTAATCCCCCCCCCTCCTCCAAATTTAGTCAAAAACACAATTCGAAAAATGTAATTTTCTGAGTTCTTTGATGTGAATAAATGCCAATAAAACCAAATAAGATGCAAATAGGAACTTTGCTGAATAACTTTATTTGATTCTTAACGTCTAAAATTTAAAAAAAAGGATTTTGAAATAAAAGTCATCATAATTCAAAAACATTTAGCTTTTAGTCTATTCTTGTGAGTGTGGACAATTACTAAGAAATTAAATTTTTAAGTTTATTGTTGATAACTCTGATATTTTTTGAGCGGCAGAAAAATTTAAAAAAGGATTTTGTTTTTCGTTGAGAGAGAAAACCCGTGACTTTCCGAGTTATTCGACATTAAAAATTTTAAACGTCGATTTGAAAATAAAGAAATTTTAAGTCTTGGTTTTCTGGCATACTGGTAAAAGGTTACAAATGCAGAATACTAAATGTGATAATGAGAACACCAAATCTTCAATCAATATCTTATCTATTTCTGTCTTTTTTTAACACAAAATGGCCGACAGTCGAGAAAAGACCTATGTTTATATGAACTTCGTATGATATTTTTAGCTATAGAATCATTTCCAGAGAGACTGCCGTGCAGTTCCGAACCACCCTGTATATAAATTTACAATTAGGGAAGATAGGGTACCCCTTAGCCATCGACTACTCCAATAGCGTCAGTCGGAAGAAAATAAGTATTGGTATAGAGACGAAGACCTGTTAGGAAAGACGAAAGAAAGGGATCTAACCCAAGATTACATGAAGAAAGTAGTAGATCCAGCTAGGCTACTTCGAGCTTGCCACACCTGTACTCTCTATAAGTACTTCACCTGAGGGTAAAAATCTGTTAAATTCCCTGTTCGGGACATACAATTTATTTATTTTTATTTTGAGCGTTCTCTCATCTTGTTAAATGAAAAAAAAAACTCTCGGTCATCATGATCTTATAAAAAAGGAAGAAAATACCCTCAAATATTGTAACGGCGTCAGGGTCGGAAGTAAACAAGAGTTGGTCAAGAGAGACCTGATAAGAAAGATGAGAGACAGTAATCTAATCCAAGGCTACATGAAATAATTAATTAAATAAAAAATATATATATCCACGTTTTAAAACGGACTAAAACTTATAAAATAATTTCTGGTATCCTCATTCAAATTCCTAACCCCATCCATACAAATTGTCCTGAAAATTTGTGATTGTTAATTTTTAATAGCTATTATAAAAATACTTGTAAGATTTAAAACGAAAAACATGGGGCGTATGAAATAGATAATAAAAGATTATCTCCATCTATTATTTAGGGAGGTACTTGACCTCCATTAGTAATTTTGAAAGTTTTCTCAACGACAACGACAGCTGGTCCCTACACTCCTTACTATTATCTATTGTATGCGTCCTTCGTTTTAAAACTTACAAGTATTTTCATAGGTATTAAAAATTCACAATTACAAATTTTCAGGACAATCTGTATGGGGGCTACGAGATATTATTTTATACTTTTCAATCCGTTTTAAAAATCTAGTTAATTTTTTTTATTTAAAGTTATTTTTTATTATTTAGTTTTGTGTATGAAATTTTGCAATCGATTTTAAACTTTTTGAAGAGATTAACATTTCCAAAAAGCATAATGTTGATGCCACCGAATTGTTCATTTTCCTTCTTTTTCAGTTGTCTCAATCTAGAATCGATCATGCAAAACATTTCGTATGGAACTATGGAAATCTCATCGATGTTCTTCCACTGATTTTACAAGACCTTTAAATAGTGACCAGTGAGTGGTCCCAAATTTCTATCCTTCTCAACTGGTAATTTAAATGTGTGCAGCGTTGTTCCACCAACAAGTCGTGCCGCTACACCAGTCAATGCGCCAACTTTAACTGCTTTCTTACCATAGTAGAGATTGACGGACAGACAAGAAAGTGACTTCATATTGCATTGTCATCCAGTTTTGAGCTACGTTTAAACTTTCAAGTCTCTAGCTCATCGCTAAGTTAGTTTAAAATCGATTGAAAATTTTGTACCGAACAGACAAGAATTGCATTGTTATCCAGTTCTGAGCTATGTTTAAACTTTCAAGTCTCTAGCTCATCGGGAAGTTAGTTTAAAATCTATTGCAAAATTTGTACCGAAGAGACAAGAAAGCGATTTCATATTGCATTGTTATCCAGTTCTGAGCTATGTTTAAACTTTCAAGTCTCTAGCTCATCGGGAAGTTAGTTTAAAATCTATTGCAAAATTTGTACCGAAGAGACAAGAAAGCGATTTCACATTGCATTGTTATCCAGTTCTGAGCTATGTTTAAAGTCTCAAAGTCTCTAGCTCATCGGGAAGTTAGTTTAAAATCTATTGCAAAATTTGTACCGAATAGACAAGAAAGCGATTTCATATTGCAATGTTATCCAGTTCTGAGCTATGTTTAAACTTTCAAGTCTCTAGCTCATCGGGAAGTTAGTTTAAAATCTATTGCAAAATTTGTACCGAAGAGACAACAAAGCGATTTCATATTGCATTGTTATCCAGTTCTGAGCTATGTTTAAAGTCTCAAAGTCTCTAGCTCATCGGGAAGTTAGTTTAAAATCTATTGCAAAATTTGTACCGAAGAGACAAGAAAGCGATTTCATATTGCATTGTTATCCAGTTCTGAGCTATGTTTAAAGTCTCAAAGTCTCTAGCTCATCGGGAAGTTAGTTTAAAATCTATTGCAAAATTTGTACCGAAGAGACAAGAAAGCGATTTCATATTGCATTGTTATCCAGTTCTGAGCTATGTTTAAAGTCTCAAAATCTCTAGCTCATCGGGAAGTTAGTTTTAAATCTATTGCAAAATTTGTACCGAATAGACAAGAAAGCGATTTCATATTGCATTGTTATCCAGTTCTGAGCTATGTTTAAAGTCTCAAAGTCTCTAGCTCATCGGGAAGTTAGTTTAAAATCTATTGCAAAATTTGTACCGAAGAGACAAGAAAGCGATTTCATATTGCATTGTTATCCAGTTCTGAGCTATGTTTAAAGTCTCAAAATCTCTAGCTCATCGGGAAGTTAGTTTAAAATCTATTACAAAATTTGTACCGAAGAGACAAGAAAGCGATTTCACATTGCATTGTTATCCAGTTCTGAGCTATGTTTAAAGTCTCAAAGTCTCTAGCTCATCGGGAAGTTAGTTTAAAATCTATTGCAAAATTTGTACCGAAGAGACAAGAAAGCGATTTCATATTGCATTGTTATCCAGTTCTGAGCTATGTTTAAAGTCTCAAAATCTCTAGCTCATCGGGAAGTTAGTTTAAAATCTATTGCAAAATTTGTACCGAAGAGACAAGAAAGCGATTTCACATTGCATTGTTATCCAGTTCTGAGCTATGTTTAAAGTCTCAAAGTCTCTAGCTCATCGGGAAGTTAGTTTAAAATCTATTGCAAAATTTGTACCGAAGAGACAAGAAAGCGATTTCACATTGCATTGTTATCCAGTTCTGAGCTATGTTTAAAGTCTCAAAGTCTCTAGCTCATCGGGAAGTTAGTTTAAAATCTATTGCAAAATTTGTACCGAAGAGACAAGAAAGCGATTTCACATTACATTGTTATCCAGTTCTGAGCTATGTTTAAAGTCTCAAAATCTCTAGCTCATCGGGAAGTTAGTTTAAAATCTATTGCAAAATTTGTACCGAAGAGACAAGAAAGCGATTTCACATTGCATTGTTATCCAGTTCTGAGCTATGTTTAAAGTCTCAAAGTCTCTAGCTCATCGGGAAGTTAGTTTAAAATCTATTGCAAAATTTGTACCGAAGAGACAAGAAAGCGATTTCATATTGCATTGTTATCCAGTTCTGAGCTATGTTTAAAGTCTCAAAATCTCTAGCTCATCGGGAAGTTAGTTTTAAATCTATTGCAAAATTTGTACCGAATAGACAAGAAAGCGATTTCATATTGCATTGTTATCCAGTTCTGAGCTATGTTTATCTTTCAAGTCTCTAGCTCATCGGGAAGTTAGTTTTAAATCTATTGCAAAATTTGTACCGAAGAGACAAGAAAGCGATTTCATATTGCATTGTTATCCAGTTCTGAGCTATGTTTAAAGTCTCAAAATCTCTAGCTCATCGGGAAGTTAGTTTTAAATCTATTGCAAAATTTGTACCGAATAGACAAGAAAGCGATTTCATATTGCATTGTTATCCAGTTCTGAGCTATGTTTAAACTTTCAAGTCTCTAGCTCATCGGGAAGTTAGTTTAAAATCTATTGCAAAATTTGTACCGAAGAGACAAGAAAGCGATTTCATATTGCATTGTTATCCAGTTCTGAGCTATGTTTAAAGTCTCAAAGTCTCTAGCTCATCGGGAAGTTAGTTTAAAATCTATTGCAAAATTTGTACCGAAGAGACAAGAAAGCGATTTCACATTGCATTGTTATCCAGTTCTGAGCTATGTTTAAAGTCTCAAAGTCTCTAGCTCATCGGGAAGTTAGTTTAAAATCTATTGCAAAATTTGTACCGAAGAGACAAGAAAGCGATTTCACATTGCATTGTTATCCAGTTCTGAGCTATGTTTAAAGTCTCAAAATCTCTAGCTCATCGGGAAGTTAGTTTAAAATCTATTGCAAAATTTGTACCGAAGAGACAAGAAAGCGATTTCACATTGCATTGTTATCCAGTTCTGAGCTATGTTTAAAGTCTCAAAGTCTTTAGCTCATCGGGAAGTTAGTTTAAAATCTATTGCAAAATTTGTACCGAAGAGACAAGAAAGCGATTTCATATTGCATTGTTATCCAGTTCTGAGCTATGTTTAAAGTCTCAAAATCTCTAGCTCATCGGGAAGTTAGTTTTAAATCTATTGCAAAATTTGTACCGAATAGACAAGAAAGCGATTTCATATTGCATTGTTATCCAGTTCTGAGCTATGTTTAAACTTTCAAGTCTCTAGCTCATCGGGAAGTTAGTTTAAAATCTATTGCAAAATTTGTACCGAAGAGACAAGAAAGCGATTTCATATTGCATTGTTATCCAGTTCTGAGCTATGTTTAAAGTCTCAAAATCTCTAGCTCATCGGGAAGTTAGTTTTAAATCTATTGCAAAATTTGTACCGAATAGACAAGAAAGCGATTTCATATTGCATTGTTATCCAGTTCTGAGCTATGTTTAAACTTTCAAGTCTCTAGCTCATCGGGAAGTTAGTTTAAAATCTATTGCAAAATTTGTACCGAAGAGACAAGAAAGCGATTTCATATTGCATTGTTATCCAGTTCTGAGCTATGTTTAAAGTCTCAAAGTCTCTAGCTCATCGGGAAGTTAGTTTAAAATCTATTGCAAAATTTGTACCGAAGAGACAAGAAAGCGATTTCACATTGCATTGTTATCCAGTTCTGAGCTATGTTTAAAGTCTCAAAGTCTCTAGCTCATCGGGAAGTTAGTTTAAAATCTATTGCAAAATTTGTACCGAAGAGACAAGAAAGCGATTTCATATTGCATTGTTATCCAGTTCTGAGCTATGTTTAAAGTCTCAAAGTCTCTAGCTCATCGGGAAGTTAGTTTAAAATCTATTGCAAAATTTGTACCGAAGAGACAAGAAAGCGATTTCATATTGCATTGTTATCCAGTTCTGAGCTATGTTTAAAGTCTCAAAATCTCTAGCTCATCGGGAAGTTAGTTTTAAATCTATTGCAAAATTTGTACCGAATAGACAAGAAAGCGATTTCATATTGCATTGTTATCCAGTTCTGAGCTATGTTTAAACTTTCAAGTCTCTAGCTCATCGGGAAGTTAGTTTAAAATCTATTGCAAAATTTGTACCGAAGAGACAAGAAAGCGATTTCATATTGCATTGTTATCCAGTTCTGAGCTATGTTTAAAGTCTCAAAATCTCTAGCTCATCGGGAAGTTAGTTTTAAATCTATTGCAAAATTTGTACCGAATAGACAAGAAAGCGATTTCATATTGCATTGTTATCCAGTTCTGAGCTATGTTTAAAGTCTCAAAGTCTCTAGCTCATCGGGAAGTTAGTTTAAAATCTATTGCAAAATTTGTACCGAAGAGACAAGAAAGCGATTTCATATTGCATTGTTATCCAGTTCTGAGCTATGTTTAAACTTTCAAGTCTCTAGCTCATCGGGAAGTTAGTTTAAAATCTATTGCAAAATTTGTACCGAAGAGACAAGAAAGCGATTTCATATTGCATTGTTATCCAGTTCTGAGCTATGTTTAAAGTCTCAAAGTCTCTAGCTCATCGGGAAGTTAGTTTAAAATCTATTGCAAAATTTGTACCGAAGAGACAAGAAAGCGATTTCACATTGCATTGTTATCCAGTTCTGAGCTATGTTTAAAGTCTCAAAGTCTCTAGCTCATCGGGAAGTTAGTTTAAAATCTATTGCAAAATTTGTACCGAAGAGACAAGAAAGCGATTTCATATTGCATTGTTATCCAGTTCTGAGCTATGTTTAAAGTCTCAAAGTCTCTAGCTCATCGGGAAGTTAGTTTAAAATCTATTGCAAAATTTGTACCGAAGAGACAAGAAAGCGATTTCATATTGCATTGTTATCCAGTTCTGAGCTATGTTTAAAGTCTCAAAATCTCTAGCTCATCGGGAAGTTAGTTTTAAATCTATTGCAAAATTTGTACCGAATAGACAAGAAAGCGATTTCATATTGCATTGTTATCCAGTTCTGAGCTATGTTTAAACTTTCAAGTCTCTAGCTCATCGGGAAGTTAGTTTAAAATCTATTGCAAAATTTGTACCGAAGAGACAAGAAAGCGATTTCATATTGCATTGTTATCCAGTTCTGAGCTATGTTTAAAGTCTCAAAATCTCTAGCTCATCGGGAAGTTAGTTTTAAATCTATTGCAAAATTTGTACCGAATAGACAAGAAAGCGATTTCATATTGCATTGTTATCCAGTTCTGAGCTATGTTTAAACTTTCAAGTCTCTAGCTCATCGGGAAGTTAGTTTAAAATCTATTGCAAAATTTGTACCGAAGAGACAAGAAAGCGATTTCATATTGCATTGTTATCCAGTTCTGAGCTATGTTTAAAGTCTCAAAGTCTCTAGCTCATCGGGAAGTTAGTTTAAAATCTATTGCAAAATTTGTACCGAAGAGACAAGAAAGCGATTTCACATTGCATTGTTATCCAGTTCTGAGCTATGTTTAAAGTCTCAAAGTCTCTAGCTCATCGGGAAGTTAGTTTAAAATCTATTGCAAAATTTGTACCGAAGAGACAAGAAAGCGATTTCATATTGCATTGTTATCCAGTTCTGAGCTATGTTTAAAGTCTCAAAATCTCTAGCTCATCGGGAAGTTAGTTTTAAATCTATTGCAAAATTTGTACCGAATAGACAAGAAAGCGATTTCATATTGCATTGTTATCCAGTTCTGAGCTATGTTTAAACTTTCAAGTCTCTAGCTCATCGGGAAGTTAGTTTAAAATCTATTGCAAAATTTGTACCGAAGAGACAAGAAAGCGATTTCATATTGCATTGTTATCCAGTTCTGAGCTATGTTTAAAGTCTCAAAATCTCTAGCTCATCGGGAAGTTAGTTTTAAATCTATTGCAAAATTTGTACCGAATAGACAAGAAAGCGATTTCATATTGCATTGTTATCCAGTTCTGAGCTATGTTTAAACTTTCAAGTCTCTAGCTCATCGGGAAGTTAGTTTAAAATCTATTGCAAAATTTGTACCGAAGAGACAAGAAAGCGATTTCATATTGCATTGTTATCCAGTTCTGAGCTATGTTTAAAGTCTCAAAGTCTCTAGCTCATCGGGAAGTTAGTTTAAAATCTATTGCAAAATTTGTACCGAAGAGACAAGAAAGCGATTTCACATTGCATTGTTATCCAGTTCTGAGCTATGTTTAAAGTCTCAAAGTCTCTAGCTCATCGGGAAGTTAGTTTAAAATCTATTGCAAAATTTGTACCGAAGAGACAAGAAAGCGATTTCATATTGCATTGTTATCCAGTTCTGAGCTATGTTTAAAGTCTCAAAGTCTCTAGCTCATCGGGAAGTTAGTTTTAAATCTATTGCAAAATTTGTACCGAATAGACAAGAAAGCGATTTCATATTGCATTGTTATCCAGTTCTGAGCTATGTTTAAACTTTCAAGTCTCTAGCTCATCGGGAAGTTAGTTTAAAATCTATTGCAAAATTTGTACCGAAGAGACAAGAAAGCGATTTCATATTGCATTGTTATCCAGTTCTGAGCTATGTTTAAAGTCTCAAAGTCTCTAGCTCATCGGGAAGTTAGTTTAAAATCTATTGCAAAATTTGTACCGAAGAGACAAGAAAGCGATTTCACATTGCATTGTTATCCAGTTCTGAGCTATGTTTAAAGTCTCAAAGTCTCTAGCTCATCGGGAAGTTAGTTTAAAATCTATTGCAAAATTTGTACCGAAGAGACAAGAAAGCGATTTCATATTGCATTGTTATCCAGTTCTGAGCTATGTTTAAAGTCTCAAAGTCTCTAGCTCATCGGGAAGTTAGTTTAAAATCGTTTATTTTAACAAGTTTCAGTCATCAGAGAGAGTCTACAACTAAAATATTTACATCCAACTTTGGGCGAAAGCTGTATTTATTTCTTGATAAACTGTGATTTGTGTACGTTTACGATTAATTGATTTTAAATATCTCGTTTCTATAAGTCCAATCTGGATGACAAATATTTTAAATGGTTCATTATGAATGTAACTACAATACTTTCGAATAAGTGTTTATTCGAATTTAATAACCTAAAAGCATAAAAAATATATATGGGTAATTATTTTGTTTATTGTTGCTAACTTTAGTTTGAATGGCTAACGGAGCTGGAAAATAAACTTTTAACAGGTGTTCTAAATTTAGTTTTGAAATAGTGCAATGAATCCCAAAATTTTCTTCTTACAGTAAGTTTGGATATCGTCAAAAATTTCGATCTCAATTTTTTGACTGATCTTCACTGACTTTGGCGAACCGAAAAAGTGATTTTCAACATGTCGTCCGTACGTATTAACGATATCAAGGCCACAAATTTAAGTTATCGAAAAATGGAACAAAGTCCCGAGGTGTATTATGCTCACATACCAAATTTGATTAAAATTCGGTATAATCATCCACGTGTGCAATATCTTAGAGTTTCTGGGGCCAAATTAATTAATTAAAAATCGAGATTAGGCTAACCTAACATAGGGTTGACTAAAGTTAATGTGTTCACCCACACCTAAAAGCCTTAATTCCTTCATCCTCGTCAGACCAAACACCACTCTAGATAATCTGCTCTTAATGAGTTTAATTATAATTTATTAATTTGGAGGTCTTACATTCTAATTACCAAAGTAACTGTACACAACAGCAAATGTATTAAAGGTGGTCTAAGGCCCATAAGCTACTACGACGCATTTGTTGAAATATAATTACAACTACTGCGGTCCGACATTGAATAGGGCTTCCCGAGAATCTCGAAAACGCCAATTACCGAAACTTCAATTACAATTCAAAGGTTTTCCTTCGTGAGCTCTAGTCACATCTGATCACTGCCATCTCAATGACGTAGTGTTGATAATCCAGTTGGTGATCGCGATTATCCATGAAACCAAGATTGCACTGGAACTCAAGGCGTGGCCAAGACTCATCTATACGTAACTGTAAAACCATTGTTAGGGTGACAGTTTATCGGAACGCGTTACACGTGTTTGGGTTTTAGACCACTGCTCAGACGACAGACATACGTCATACCAAAAACTACATTTTTGAACTACGGGAACTCAAAAAGTATATATCCGCAAAAAAACATAACATCGATTTTTTGACTCAACACGTAACTTTTTCTACACTGCGTATATGTGAAAAAGTAAAATGTTTGGTGTAACTATTTTTTAGACATAAATTAGTAACAATACCGTATGTATCTTTTACAAAAACAACGGGTCGTTGTGTTTAAATCGGTTTCCAATTTTTTTAAAATCTTTATTTTAAAGTTTTGTATTAGAACTACGATAAAAGACTAATTTTATTTCGTTCTTTTCACAGCATACAGAAGTACTTTAAAAAACATGCATACTTTTATTTGATAGTACAGTATAATAAGTTGAAAACACGCACCACTTGCACCTCCTGTATTTAAATCAAAGTGATGCGTTTAAGCCTTGTAATGTGAAGGTTGAACGAATTTTTGTCTCTGCCAATTGGCTGTAAAAACATTGGTTAAAGTCATATAAATATGTGACGCTAAAAAGGGTGTGTTTTTGACATTTCTATAAATATGTTTCTAGTAACAGTAACACTCCCGCCTGGGACTCACTATTATGAGTACGGGCGTGGCAATCCGATGGGACCTAGCTGGATCTACACGTTTTTTCATGTACTATTAGGTTAGTTCCCTCTCATTCAACATTTCTATTTAGTCTCACTAGCCCAACTATAGTTCTCTTCTGACCATGATACTTTTAGAGTATTCGAGGACTAGGGTCTTTATTTTTTGTTCTTTCTTTCCTTTTTTTCATAAAGTGATGGTGATTGATAGGTCCCCCCCCCCTTAAACAGCAAAAACTAGCAAAATACTAGAAACCTATGTTAGTGTTTGCAAAAACACTACACAAACTTTCTCCCTCACCCAAAACCAAAAAGGGCCTGCTATAAAAAAGGCGTAATTTCTGAAATCAATTATATCATTCGAATATAGTTAAATTTGAAAATTAATACAATAATCCGTGTGAAAAAAGAATCAAGTTAAAAATATAAACAGGAATAATTGGTAAAAAACAAAAATGAACCTTGATCGCCGTTATTAAAAACTGGATTTACGCTGTAGACACGTTCATGGCTGAGTGAAGCAAGTTTAGGCTCTATTTAAAACTATATTTTTTTATGATGACTTTACTTTTGACTAACAACTACCAAACTGTTATTTTTCATACCGAAGAGTTTATTGTGGTTTTTATTTGGTTTCGGGTACGAGTAAAGTGAGGAAATTTATTTACAATCCTCGTTCACACTATGGAATATTATGCAAGGGCTGTATTACTAGTGTGAACTATGTTCATCATTGGCCGCCATTTTAAAACGTAAACCATCAGGGAACACTATACCAACTACGGGTAGGGTAATTCTGAGGAATTACATTTTTTCGTGTAGTCTTGGGTTAGATCCCTCTCTTTCATCTTTCTTTGACCAACTCTTGTTCTTTTCCGATCCTCAGGCTATTGCAGTATTCGAGAGGTTTTTCGCATTTAAACAACAAGGAAATAAAATTTAAAGCATAAAATAAACTAACTTTATATATAGACCCTACATAGTTTTGTTGCAAACAACCCTTATACATCTCTTAGCGATTTAGTAGATTTGTTTACTCATAACTACCCTAGCAAATCAACAAACTTAGAGGTGAAATGTTAAATAGTCCAAGGACTATTAAATGTCAAGGACCACGTGGAACACAATGAGAAAAAAGGGATCCTTGTTTGTGGTTCAGAGAATCCTTATTTTCCTTATTTTGCATGGGTTTAAATAATTATTGAATAGCAATTTTTGGCACTAGTCAAATCATTAGTTTTATTATAATTTTGTAGATGAACACAAATCAATTTTTTCGAGCAAAAAACAAAAATTTGGTTTAAACGTTCCGATTATTTTCATTGTAAAAAAAAAAACAAGTTGAATGGCTCCATCATGGTACTAACTCAGTCACATCGTACAATATAACACAAGCAGATACTTTAAATATAATAAGCAAATTTTGATTTCTTCCAACTTGTAGTAAATGTTAAACTGTATTGATAGATCAAGGGGTCTTATCCAATAAGGTAAGTTTATTTAAAACAGTTGTTACACAGGTTTTCTGGCCCATAATTGTGTACCGTACATCACTAGATAGATCGGCACACGAAAAGAGCCCTCGCGTAGAAGTGAGTTCCGCCCGATTTTGAGTTCTGCGTATGCACTGTCGATGTAATCCTAACCTACAAACATTAGACCTACTCTACGGGTGCCAATTAATTTGCTAGCTTCTTATTAATTATTAAGAACGTTTGATTTTAAGCAAATAAAGTTATAAGTATTTTAAATTAAACAAATTTTAATACGATGTTTTAGTCTTAATTACTTCCCCTCTCTTTTTACCCTATGGTTTATTTATGTTATTACTAGGTGAATTCCTAACTATTGCATTTCGATAATTATATTAGTATAAACGTGTTTGAAAATAAAAAATAATAATCTTTTTTTTTTTAATGTAATGTTTAAAATGTTCAGTACCAAAGAAACAGGATGCCGCTTTTAAATGAACTATTCTTTGTGCGGCGGTTGAACCCGCTCTTGGAAAAAGCGCCGTCCTATAGGGGGAGTATCGCCCCTCCTGGAAACAATAGCGTTGGGGGATGTTTGTCAACCACCAAATCTTTCCCTGTGTCTTTATGCAGTAATAGCATAGAAGAAGGAATTAGAATAAGAAAGTCACAGCCCATGTTAAACAGCGTGATACAAAATATCCTTAGTTTGGCTAACAACAAAAAGGCTTGGCTATTGTATCACAATAGCTGTTGGCTACTAGCGCTTTCTGTTGTCCAGTAGCCAAACTAAGGATATTTTGTATCACGCTAGAGCCTATACCTGTGACTTTCTTATTCTAATTCCTTCTTCTATGGTAATAGTCAGAATACTATAAGTAACTAAATTTATAATTATGTATACTATTTAGTTTTACATAGATGTATAAGTTTACCACAGTTTATAATATATTAGATAAGTAATAAATAAGTACTTACAAAAATATAGTTATTTTAAAATAGGCAAAGGTGTTATTAAGAAGTGTGTTCAAATATATTAAGTACTGTATCTGTTTCTGCAAAGTAATTCTCTGTAAATCTGACGTTTTTTGATAGAAAATATTTTTGAGAATGGCCGTAGCGTTTTAACCTGCCTTGAGCCATCGCAATACTTTCTTGACGTCCTCGTAGATTTCTTTATATTTAAGTCTCAACTCGCTTCGCTCCGTGTCAGTGTCTTGGCCCTAGCGAGCCTTGAAGCTGTTTAATTGATATGTGAAGAAGCCTCCATTCGCTACGCTCAAGTTGGTGACAGCCCTACCGGTTCTGATAACTATAGGCTTACGAATATCACTTTTTTTGGAGATCCGGATCCGAAATTACATGTTTGACTATAACTTTGCCGTTTGTCATCGTAGAAATGTGAGGTTGGTAACGTTGGATGCAGAATTAAAATCTGAAAGTTAGTATCTAAATTTATTATGTACAAGTTGAAGAACAGACGAGATATGAACACAAAACTCTCAAAATTGTTGCCATTTTGATTTCAATTCTATTTATCTAAATTTCAGTAGAGCACATTATATTTTCATGTTCCTACAATAATATTTGTGGCCGACGACGACGGAAGACGGTGTGTCGAAAAACAATTTTACGATTCCCCTATACTGGGGTAAGTGAAATATCGCAACACCTGTAATATTCTAAATAGACTTCTGTCTTGTTATACAGGTGTTGACTTTCACTGGGGCAAGTTTGTGAGAATCATGGAAACCGATTCTGCGCATTTATTATAAACCCATTGTTACCATCTCATGATATCGTGCTTTACGGGTTAGGATCTCCGCCCACTCGGCCTTCTGGTCAAGCCTGGGGGTCGTTTATCTGACCTTGCACAAAAAGGTAAAATAATGTGACTTTCCTCCGCACGTAGCAGTTTTTAATCCCACCCTCTAAAATTTGATTTACATTTCTGAGTCAACGCCTACCAACTCTATTAAAAATAATTTCAGTACATACGAGGGAAACGTAAAGAAGATTTTATTGATTTTTTTTTTTTATGTTATAAAATCACAAATATAAGTATTTCACACAGATATCTTAGATTTTCTAATCAGCTGCTTTTTTCTCTTAATCGCTGACTTTTTGTTTCGTTTTGTCTTGTTCAAAAATTCTTGTTTTCTAGTTACCACTTGGTCATAATCGCCTTTTAAACAAAAAGAGCACAAAACAGAACCCTCGAATTGTCTAATAGCGCCGGTCCATTGGGGTCGGAAAATAACAGCAGCATGTCAAGAAGTGCCGATAGGAAATTTAAAAAAGAAAGATCTAACCCAAGACTACATGAAGAAACTTGTAGATCCAGCTAGGGTCCCTCAGGCTTGCCACACTCGTTCGAGAGAACTAATAACTAATACCCGTATAGTCATTCACATACAATCCACTTACATTATTCAATTTCCTACATTTTCATTTTCTCAGGATTCTATCCTAAAGGGCTCCGTTTAGTGAGTACAGGCTTGGCAATCCCGAGGAGATCTAGCTGGAAATACGCCTTCTTTCATGTAGTCCTACGTTAGATCACTCTCTTTCATCTTACCTAACCGGTCTCGCTTGACCAACTTTTGGTATTTTCCGACCCTGACGTTATAAGAATAAATCAGAGCTAGGTATCTTTATTATATATTTTCTTCTTTTTTTTTATAAGGGGATGATGACCGAGAGGTTTTGTGACTTTAAACAACAAGGTGAAAACATACTATGAGCAGCCCCTGAGGGTGGTAACATGACAAATACAGTATAATAATTTGTAAAAAAGGTAGTTCTTAATGCCAAAACTCCCATTTGATCAACACAACTTCCAAAAAACATATATATTAATTTCAAATTACACGGCAATATTTCGAACAATGTTAAAGATTTTTCTTATTTTTATCCCTAGAATGAATTCCCGAAATATCTCAACCCTATTTTGAATCATCCTGTATATTAAAATTGCTTTTTGTTATAAAATCGTAAGTTATAAAGAGTAGCCTATGTATTTTATTTGAGGCTCAACAACAGTTTCTAATTTTTGCTTTGGTTAAAACACACAGTTGAGATTTTGTCAATATTTTCTTCATCAAGTACTCTTTTTTTCTTTCTAGGAAGCTCTATTTTGTATATATATTATTATTTTAGTTTTTGATCAAAAAAGTTAACATTTTGTACAAATTAACCTGGTTGAAACCAGAGTTGTATTGCCTACACACGTGACGAAAAGTATGCAATTTTGAATTCTTAAATATTTCAAAATGACGACCGTAATATTTACTTTGTTTAAATATGAAACTCGTTTTCCCCAACATTTTAGTAACGCTGAAAACGATTTATTTTTAATTTTGGTAACTTATGCCAACTTAAAATTTCAAAATGGCAACCCCGATAAATTCAACTTCTTTAAAATTATATATTTTACACAGTATAGTTAATGAGGTAATAAAATTATAATTAATTTTGATGGCTTTACTTTATGTAATAGTAGGGGGGTGCTATTACACCAAAACTCAAAATTGACTCTAACACAAGCCAAGGACCCAAATAAATAGAACAATCGTTAACAGCGGCAGATAATTACTTTATTTGGATGTCACATGTTATATAATGTACAGACGATGGCAGAAACAAACATTTTATGAATGTAAAACTAACTTAATCCAATGTTTTTACAGCCAATTGGCAGAGTCACAAATGCGTCCAACCTTCACATTACAAAGTAGGCCTAAACATATCACCTTGATTTAAGTACAAGAGCTTTACACGCAGGTGTTGCGTGTTTAAACTAATTTTCCAATTTTTAACATCATTTTATGCTATCATACAAAGTTATATGATATAAAATATCCGTATGCTTTTTAAGGAGAATACAATTTCTAACCTCAGTTGGAACATATATGTAGGCTGTTGTACGCGACTCTTCACATTTGAAACATTGAATTTAGGTTAGGTTAGGTCAGGTTCAGTTACGTTAGGTCAGATTCGGTTAAGTTATGTTAAGTTGCAAATCTTAGCATTTGAAGATAAGAAAACCCAATTAAAAACCGATTAAAATTTTACCTTAATAAAAGAGAAAATATATTTGCTAATTTCATTAAAATAGGTACAGATGTAAATATTTTTAAAATGACGGGATCTTTTATTTTTTGAATAATTAAAACAAAAATTATTAGTTATTTACAAACATCATTCGACATTTTACGCCAAGAAAGATGTTTTTCAGGGGCTTTTTTCCATGTTTGAGGGCTTGTAAATAATACATATTATCAATTTCAAAAAAACTATGTTGGTTTTGTCAATAGGAAATTTAATATAGTTTTTGGAAATGAGGTCATTTTACTTGCTAGATGAAAAATGAAGTGAAAATATAGAAATTTTAACTGAAAAATCACGATTTTTCAAAAAAAAAAACGGGGGGAAATGTACATCTCGGAAATGAAGCGAGATAGGCTGGTATATCAGAAAGACTGCAATATGTAAGATGAAAGAGAGGGATCTAACCCCAAAACTACACAACAATGTGTAGATTCAGATAAGTCCCTCGACATTAACAAGATTGTACTAACTATAAGTGAGCCCCTGAGATGTAGGATCAATTTATAATTTTAATAAAGAAGGTTAATTTAACTCTAGCACACTGAGTACAGTGACTTCAGAACTCTTTGGTTGAGTTAACATTTTATGTTATTGTTGTTTGGTTTTAGGTACGATTTGTTAGTTTTATTTTAAAGGGAATTTTATACTAGCCTACGTTTTGTTAGGCGATGGACTAGTTCCTCAGGGTTTAAAAAAATGAACAAATAAAAAGTTAGGATAAAAACAATAAGAAATAATCCAGAAAAAAATAGAATCAAAGTAGTGACACATTTAAGGAAAAGATAGAAAGGAAACAATTCTTTCATCTCAAAAAAATGGGAAAAGGGGGGATATTGTAAAGGCATCGGCTGGTTGGGAGCCGGGAAAAAGAAAAGGAGAAGGAATACTAAAGAAGTATTGGAGTGATAAAGTCAGAGTAACAAATTGAAGACATTGAGGAAGTTTGTCGAATGTTTTTACTTTACACCAAATAAAACCACATTTTGTAATTAGCTACATGTATTTCACATACATACTCACGATCCAAAAATAACACCAATTACTAATCACGATCAAAATGGGTTCATTGTTTTCTGAGGAACGAGCTTGAATATATCTTTACATGTAAAACACAACATCTCTTCATTTGTAAGTGTATAGTTCTGGCACTACTTACCCGATTTTGATGCAGCTTTCTGTCTTTCCTATACAGGTACTAGTCAGGTTTTAGCGCCACAAAAAATAAGATAGGAATATGAAATTAGGTAGGGGACTATAAGTGTGCACATATAGAACCTTATTGAAATTCAGAGAAATCGAATTGAACATGTCAAAATGGCGGCAATTTTAAAAACTTTTGTGTTCTCAACTTATAACAGAGTAAAGTACAAATAAAAATGTGAATATTGTAATTTGCATATAATGATACCAACCCCATCACTCTATGATGACAAATAGCAAATTTATTGTAAAAATGTAATCTGAAACTTTACCTACCAAGAAAATGTGATATTCTCATAGTTACGAGATCCTGCCGGGCTGAATCACTGACACGAGCGTAGCGAGTGGAGGCTCCTTCGGCTTAGACGTTAACACGAGCGAAGCGAGTGGAGTCTTTTAAATATACACATCTACGAGGCCCATTTGGACTTAGCGGAAGTCAAGAAAGTAATGATATGTACAAAATTACCTGGTTTAGAAACCTTGTGTAACAACGGTTTTAAACGAGCTTACCCTACTGAGTAACACCCCCTTGACAAATACAACTTAACAGTTCGTACAAGGCCAAAGAAATTACCTTTCCGGCATTACATTTAGAAAATCGGCTTTTTTAATGTAGCTGGGTAAGTACCATGATGGCCTATCATTTTTTTTCTATAAACCTACCTAGTTTAAACAGTACATTTGATTTAGTACTGAAACAACCTTTTACTATTATTGTCAAATTATAAGGTTATGTTACTAAAAAAATTTGTTTCTCATTCATAACTCTTTTATTTTTTATCGTAGATAATATGCTTGCTTATCATTTTAAAGCTGTGCGAATACGTACTAGCTTAAAGGAAATATTAAAAAAAAAAAAAACAGTTTTTAAACGAAAATATAGGTCACTATTAAAAAATTCAAAACCTATTGTTCTGATTAAATATCGGATTTAAATTGTGATGTATAGAGTGTTTACATTTCAAATTGGGTAGGATCTGTGAACAATCCATCATTTCAGGTGACAATTTTTCCATAAGGGAGAACACTATACCTACAATTTATATATTAGAAATTAGATAATAATCCTTACAGACATTTTCAAAAATAATATATTAAAGTAAATACTTATTTGTTTTATATAGATATATGTGTAACAAAAATACGTAGAAAGCTATATGATGGGTTTTCAAGGAAATGAAGGTTTTGAGGTCACTTGAGCGAAGAAAAGTTATTTTGGAATGTTGTGCAATTCTCTACAGCCCAAACGAGAGAACTGATTTTTATCATATTTGTTATCTCGGCATATTGTAACCATCTCTTCAGACATTCTTCGGATAACTAAAAATTTGACAAGTCAAAAACACAAAATTACGATTTTCCCAAAATTATAGCTTCTTTTTCTTTTATTTCTTGTTGTTTAAGGAAAAATTCTCTCGGTCATCTTTTTTTAAAAAACACAAAGTAAAAACTCCGTTGGCATCAAATACTCTAAAACCGTCAGGGTCGGAAAATAACAAAAATTTGCGAAAAAAGACCTGATAGGAAAGTTGAGGGATCTAATCCAAGACTACATGAAAAAATGTAGATTTAACTATGCCCCCTCGGGATTGCCAAGCCTTTACTCCACTATAGGCGAGCCCCTGAGGGCATAATGTAACTTCTAAGAACCAAAACAAAACATATTGGTTGCTATCTCCCCAGAAATTGGCAGTTATGGGTATATAAACCGAAAACTACTCTTATAAAGACCTAATTTCTTAGATGAAATGTGAAATTTAATGATCCAAACTGTGTTTAAAGTAGAATAAATTTTCAGAATTAGGAAAATTGGTAAAAAATAAAAAATAAAGTATCTAGCCTGTCATCATAAAAATAAATAAATAAATAGATTTAAATCAAATTCGTTATTCCCTAAGAACGACTTTGAGCCAAAGTTTCCTGATTACTTTAGTGTTTTTATTTTGAGGCCTGGTTTCCTTCCTTGGATTAATAGGTTTAGTTTTAGTTTCCAACAAGATTCTAGACTACTAGGGTATGTTTTTCACTTTATTCATATTTTATGTTTGTCACTTGATAATGAAAGTTGATTTATACTCTGGAAACGTCGTGTATTAGTTGTTACATACACAAAAGATGGCAACGTCCCAATAAACCATTTCAATAATTTAATTTAAATATACAAATATCCTTCCAAAATAAACAAAAAGGTGATGAATAAGTACTACACTAACTTCAACTTCCATAAGAAAATATTGGTTAAAACTCAGGGAAAAAGAAAATTTTAATTTTAATATTATTTCTTTCTCAAGCGTAGGTAGTATTTTTTTCTCATATTTCAGGAGAATTTTGTTGATAGGTGTGTGAAAAAGTTTTTGCAAACTTTCTCAATTACAGTACGTTTACTATTAACTTGAGAAAATAAACAGAGTAATTATATGTCTCTACAAGATAAGATAAACAATTCTCTACTCACAATCAAAACAATTACTGACCGTAAAAATCAACAGGTAAAACTAAAAACAAACAAAACTAGAATTAACGGGTCGGGAAGTGTGTTGTCATTGCAGTTGGCGAAATAAATGGGTCAGGAGGGGTATGTTTCCTGTTGACCTTGAACTTAACTGCGCACAGTGTTGCCAATTGGAACCGGAAACGAGTTGGTGACCTTGAGAAGCTGTTTCGCTATTTCTAGCTTGCAATAAATCTATTCCGTGCAGAATGCTAATTGTTTCGACGTGCAAAAAAAACCTCAGCAGAGGAAAGTGGTTTGGCGAAAAAGCCAAGTGTAAGCGGAACTGGTTTTTATTTTATAAGAGATATATTACTGATTTGTAATTGTGTATGATATCTCATCTGTGGAATTGTTGTATAATTGCAATGTTTACAAACACATTAGCGAATTTCTGAATCTAATTAGAGTTATTGCGAGCTCTTTTATGAAACGCCGACAATAAATACTATGAAATGTTCACTGATTCTACTGATTGGAGTAATTTTATGATTACAATATTAGCAAAATAAAAGCCACAATGATGGAAATTTAAACAAATTATTTAATAGGCGACTGTTTTAGACTAATTAATACGAGTTTGTTAGTAAATACTATAAAAATTCTAATTACAATCCGATTTTATTCAAATTTGGCATGTAGACTAGTTTCTACTTAGGGTCAACTAGAAAAACGTTTGTTAGTTTTTCATAAAATTAGTTTTTACATCTTTCCTATTAAGGTCTCTCTGGAATACTTTCCTTCACTTCCGACCCTGAAGAAGGACTTCCTGCTTTGTAAGTTATCTTGTCAATTTGAAAAAGTAGTTGGTTTTACCTTGAGGAGCATTTTATGGTCTGTTTTTTTAGGACAATGATTTCTCACTTTCAAAAAATTAAAAAATTTAAAGGAAGTAAAGCACTTTGTAGGAACAAATTACAAAAAAAGTTTGTTTCATTTCAAAATGGCGCTACAATTTTTTGTAATGTTTACCAAATTATTAACGATAAATCGTATCAGATTCAACCAAACTAAAACTCAAAAGAAGTATTCTAAGAACACGGGTTTTGACATCTATATGCCCGTTTGATATTTTCTTATAACGAATGTATTAAACGACGGAATTTAGATATCGAGACTAAACTATGTGCTTGAATTAAGTAACACTGAATGACATGTAAACAAAAGATTTTAATTTTATACGAAACCATTTCAAAATGGCGTTCCCTAATACTTAAAAACATTTACAAATACAAAGATATTTTCCTCGTTTCGAAAACACAAAATTATATTTTTATTGTAGGTCGTAGAAAGTATCGAACAAAAATAATTTCTTTCTATAGTTTGGGATTATTTATTAAAACCATAACAACAACCCCAGATGATCACCTATTTCTAAAATTTCATAAATTGGAAACAATAGTCAATTACGAATAAATTATTATAGACACCTCAGTTTTCCCATAACGTTCAATAAAAACTACAGATATCATTTATATAGTTCGATAAAAAAACTTTGTAATTTTAAATTTCCTAGTAAGTTTAGTGAGGTTTCAATGTTTTGAGTGAACGTCAATTTGAAATGTTTTCCTATAAAATTAGGATATTAAAGTAGACATGTTAAAAATTATTATCTAAGCTGTACATGAGATTTGGACTCTTAACCGTTCCATAGATATCGGAAATACACAAACTAGGGTCAGCTAGATGACAAACGTAAAATATAAGTTAAAACTTTAAAACGTATTAAATCCGACATTTTGAAATGAAAATTAACATTTTTTTATAGAGAAAGTTATGAGATTGATCAAAAAATCCATATCGAATTATTTACTGATATCGAATTTTAAGATCTCGTAAGTTCAAAAAAATATTTTTTATATTGAAGTCGCTCTGTCATTTGTCCGCGTATAAATTCTTATCAAATTTTTATTTGTCCATATCTCCGAACTTTTTTTAATTTCTCGGTACTGTAACTGAAAAACAACGATTTTCTCAAAATCGGATTATTGGTTGCATCTCTCGAATACGCGAGTTATCAGTAAAACAAAACCGGTTTTCCGATTTCTTTCGAGTTTTAGTGAAATGTGAAGAATAATGACTCAAACCCATGTCCAAAATTTTCTTAAATCGGCTTTAGCGATTGTGTTTTAAATTTTTCATCAAATGTAACCTGTAAGTTACAAAATAAAACCTATTGACTTTCATCTCTTTAAAAATTCCAGTTCGTAAGTTATTGGTAAATACGGTCATGGAGCTGTTATGAGACGTGATGTCTCCAACATCTGCTCTACCGATTTTGATTAAAATAAGGTGAATTATTAAGATTAATGACTCAAATCAGTTTACCAAATAAATCAGTTTGAATAATAAAAAAATATTATTACTGAATAATTTCCAAAAAAGGAAAATAAGCCTTGAACACCGTCATTTCAAAACTTGATTTCGTCTTATAATATTTATACTTAAGTGTAGATCTTTATTTTGTATGTTACGTTTTACAAGTGTACCAAAAATAAAGAGTTTATTTTGCATATTTTCAAAATGGCAACTGTTTAAAATATTGAATATCTTGAAAATCATTACCTTACAAAAATTCACAAGAAACAAAATGGGGTTTATTATTTCTTCTGGAGGTTAAGGGATAAAAAAAATAATAATCATAAAAAAAATAAATAAAAAATAATAATAATAAATAAATAAATAAAATACGGATATCTGGAAAACTACAGAAAAGTGTTGTTAAATTTTTTTTCTATCCTGACCCACTGAATCATTTCCTAAAGTTTGGCAGCTCAAGTCTGTAATTTCAGTGTAACGTGCATTTGATGCAAATACAGAAAAGATCCACCACATGAAAATAACATACGACGTTGGTTCAAACAATTTGAAGAAACTGGATCAGTTCAAAAGCAGAAATCATCTGGCAGGCCAAGTGTATCAGACGAAAAAGTTGAACTTATTAGACAATCTGGAATCAGAAGTCCCAAGAAGTCAATACCTAGAGTTAGGTATTCCAAAAACAACAATCCACAAAGTTTTACACAGAAGACTGAAATTACACGCATATAAAATCCAGCTATTCCAGGAATTGAAACCCGATGATGGTACAAACGTTTTAATTTCGCTGTTAAATGTTGAACAAGATTGAGGAAAACCAATCATTCTTAGATGTTATAATTTTTTCAGACGAAGCTACATTCCATATCAATCGGTCTGAAAACAGACACAATTCACGCATATGGGGATCTGAAAACCCACATATAATTTTTGAGAAAATTCTCGACTCGACTAAAGTTAATGTTTGGTGTGGTGTGATGAAAAATCGTCTGATAGACCCTTTCTTCTTTGCTGAAAAGACAATTAATGGAAATGTGTAACTCGATATGTTAATCAATTATTGTTTTCCTCAGCTGGATAAACTCGAAAACATTCAACAATTTCATTTCCAACAAAATGGCGCACACTCGCACTTTAGTACATTTGCCACGGACACTTTGCATGAAAGGTTTGGATATCGATGGATAGGCCGGCAAGGACCTATACGCTGGCCTCCAAGGAGTCCAGACCTGACACCTTGTGATTTCTTCTAGTAGAGGTACATAAAAAACATTGTCTATCGAGAAAAAATAAAGACATGTTAACTAACGTTTGGGCAGAACTTGATTATCTATTCGGCATTTGTCGAGCGTCTAATGGCGCACATATCGAAATTTATTAGTTATGTAAAAAAATCTGTTTGAGACGACGATTTAGATAAATAAACATCAGCTGTAAGTAATTCTTTTACGATAACCCTATATTTTACATTGGTTCAGAAAGGTAAGGTAAAATACCTTAATAAATGACATGCTTTATATGTTTGAAATATAATTAGACCGTCTACCAAGCGGGCGAAACTTCGAGAACTGCTCGTTATAATGTAATAGTTAGTTTTGTGTGAAAGTTTGTCAAAAAATCTGCTCATTGTTTTGGTAAGTTTTATTTCTTTCGCAGAGATACACCTGACTGAGTAAAAATAATCTAATCTAATCGGATCCAGTTTAAGCGATAAGAGTTCCACTTGGCACTTACAGTTGATAACAACTCGATATAACGTTAGAGTTAGCTTTCAAATACACAGTGGAAAAACAATGCATTACCTTTCTCACATTAAATGGAAAAAAACATATTTTTGAGGAAACGGTCTATCCATTTCTTGTGATTATCAACTGGTATTGATCAATTAAATGTAAATCAAAAATAATTATATTTTAAATTTGATTTTTTTTTCAACAGATCCTAAATTTATTCTATATTCGCCCTAAATGTAAATCATATTTGATTGAAATTGAGTTTTAATAACGACGTTAGTTTTCGTTTATTGCCAATTAATTATTTTTGTCTACAGGTTGTTGACAAAGTGGCATTTAGTTCATTTAAATTACTTTGCAAAACAGCTGATTTCTCAACAGTTTCACTTTGCCCACTACTTTGCTCACTCCGAATGGCAACCGAACAAAACGAAATTTAGGTTAAGTTTATTTGAATGGATTTATAATATACAGGAAATGTCCCGTATGTAGGTTAGATTAATTCTTACATGTAAAATAACATAAATAAACAACAAAACAACGTTTTAAAGTTGAAAAAGGAAGTAATTATTCATGAATATGATTGACAGTGTATGTACACGGAGAGTATTTTTCGTTTGCCGAGTTTTGAAGTTGGCAATCCCGTTTCTTCAACAATACACCTAAGTTATTTGTAATATTCATAAATAACCTCAATTTTGACGTGAGAACTTCTACTCAGTGTTGATGTGTTGTTTAGCACTACTGCTATATTTTGTGTATTTAGTTTTAAAATATGGATAGTTCAGATTTTAAAATAATCTGAAAAATAAGAAAAATGTGGATATTAAAGAATTGTAATTGATTGTTTGTTTGAACACTATTGTATTAAATGAATGTTTTATTAAATTGTGTTACTGCTGATGTATGTTTTTTATTTGTCACAAAATAACAACTGTAGACAAAGTATAATGTGCAATTCGTGAGCAAAGTGTCTTTTTTAAACTCGATAAAATTGACGCACTCGGCAAGTCTCGTGCGTCAACATTTTTCTCTCGTTTAAAAAAGTGCCACTTTGATCACTAGTTGCACAAATAACTATAGAACCTCAACTTTGCATTAAATGCGATTTTGCACACTGCTTTATGACCTTAAGCTTCTCATTTCACCGATCTAATTCGCTTTAGTTGATTTTAAGAAGGTATTATATAACTACATGGTCTGTGTTTTGGTTTTTTCTAGTAACTTCCAAAACGGCATTTTTAGGGAGATATCCATCAATAATTTTGTTTAGCTTCCTAGAGGCTACAACCAATTAAAATTATTGCATCGATAAAATTCGTCATTTTGTGTTCTGGTCTAACAGCGCCATCCTCAAATATCAAACCCCTGGACAAGTTCGTCAAGGCTCTACATCGCTCTAGCATGAACTCTCTCAAATTACACAAGTTCTACAATTTAGTCTGTTTTTAAAGTAATTTGATAATATGGATGGTTTTTATTATTAATATGGTTTTAATCGAACATTTGCCATCATTATGAGCATGAAAACTAATGCACGACGTTTCGGAAGTATAAATCAACTCTCGTTACCAAGTGCGAAATTAAAACAGAAAAAATAAAAACACCAACTTATCCTAGCAGCCGAGTGCTACATTTGTAACTACTGTAAAACTAAATCTACAGCGTCGTTCTTCGTGTACTGTAGGGCAGTGTATTTTGATTTTATCAGATCATGTTTGTATTTAGTCTTAGCTTTGACTGACTGCTCACGCCTAGTTTTAGACGACATCTTTTCTTAGATTATAGATTAAGTTTTAGTTTCCAACATGATCATAAAGGCTATGTTGGTGTTTTCTCTTTTATGCTCTAGTTTCACACTTGATAACGAGAGTTGATTTACACTCTCGAAACGACGTAGGCTATTAGTTTTCAAATACACAAATGATGGTTAATGTCCGATTAAACAATTTTTATTAATCTAACTACATACAAATTCAGGGCATATTACCACAATAAAGTAGATTTTTTCACCATATTTTATCAAAAATGAAGTTTTTAAAGATAATTAAATGCAGAATATGGTATAATGTTTACATTTCTGATTTACCCCATATGTGTTTCAGTCAATATCATTTTCCCTATTTAATGGTTGAACTTAAATCTAAACATCAATTTTATAGCTTAAGAAATTGTCTATCTTCCCATATAAAAATCATACGGATGCAAACATTATTCATTTAGAGACAGGGAAAGTTTTCGTGACGAAAACGAAAGTTTTTTGGAACAAAAAAACAAGTGTTTTACAAAAGAAAAATTTTAACATTGGTATAAGAAAGATATTGTTTTAATCATTATGGTTCCTTAACTATCAAATATTAGGCTACTGCCTATCTGGCTGCTAAAATATAGAATAAAAACTTAAATATTATCATAAATAATATGCTGTCCCTGTTTTGCCCCACTTTTTCGCTGTCCCAGAATTACCCCACCTCACCCTATTGCAAGTAATTTTATCTTCAGCTAAATAAAAATGAAGTTATTTAAAAAAAAAAAAAAAAAAAAAAGAAGAAGAAGAAAGAAAGAAAAAAAAACACTTTCGTATTATCTATAATCTTTAAAATAAATATCTAATCATTATTATTCGCATTTATAATTGTTCATGCATTTAACGTTGCTCTTATATATCCAAGATGGCGGAATCTTAGCCATAAAAAAGAGGTAAATAAATTTTAAAATGACGACCTATTTTGAAATTCCAAACACTTTTTAGAATAATTTTTCACCCAAATAATGAATTTTGTGCTTAAAAATCTATATCCGATAATGCTCAAACGTGTTTTATACTAAAGAGATTATTCAAAACTGTTCAAAAACATAACCTCAAAAATTATTATATCTGCTAAGACCTACATAATTAGTCTGAATACAATCGTAGCATTCTTAAGTACTAAAGTAAATCTCCAAGATGTAGAAAGTCCGAAAAATATAAATAATAAGTCCAAATGCTAGGATTGGCAGAAGATTGTACTCAAACAAACATAACCTCGAACTTGCAAAAATGAACAATAATTATTGCTCTAGTAATTTAATTTTGATTGAAATGTAATCAAATGTTAATTAGGTTTTCTGTTTTTGACGGATGATTAAAAAAATTTGGTTGAACAATTTCAAATTGGTTTTCAATAGTTTCTTCAAATCTATGCCCTACATGAGCTTGAATAGTTCATTTTGTATAACTGGAATTTGTAAACCGTAATTTTCTTTTAAATTTGTTTCGGTATATTGGTTTAGACCATAAATCGACAGATTTTTAAATAATCAGATAATGCATAAATGATTAATTTTGTTTGTTTTCATGATATCATCTGAAATGTTATTTTTGTTGAAATACTAACAATACATTTTGTTTCAGTACTTAGGAGTTAGAATTGAGTAAAATTTGATCAACATCGGTCTAATCAATTTTGAGAAAATCGAATTTTATATTTCGGAAAATTTCCATTTTTGAGGTTATAAGTCCATGTTTGCGGACAAGAAAGGGTGAAGTGAAGTTAAAATCATTAATTTTGTGTTAGTCGTTAATTTTTTAATTGCCCGAAATTTAATCTAGTTCGTATAACAGTAAATATGAGTAAAATTATGAGCATGTAACATCAAAAAATTTATTTTGTGTATATCTATTGTTGTTTGCATTCCATTATTTACATTTTCTTAAAACCAATGTAACAATACAGTTAACATATGCTCAGATCTAAGCATCTGTTAGTATTAAAACATGTGAAATGTATTATAATATTTATAGGCATAATTTAACATCTGATTACAAATAAAAATCTCGTTCAAGGGATCTCAGTTTGAGAGGTTATATTTCACATAGTTTACTGTGCCTTTTCAACAAAAACTAGTATCTGTGCCCTCTTCAAGGCATTATAAATATTTTGTTAAATTTCATCAAAATCCAACTGCTAGTTTTTAAGGAGTAGGATGTCAAACATTGGTTCATTACTGCGGATAAGAGGGTTATGTTTTGCTCCATCCAATAAAATCATCGTTGTATATCCAAAATAAGCCCACAAAACAAATTTTTCCCAACACGAAATTTCTTCTATGACCAAATCAATTAAAACACACATACACACAGTGCCAATATTTATCTACAAAAAATACATTTAAATTCTGAGCGATGTAGCCTACAACTAAATTCATCGAAACCACCTGAATGGTTTCCAATGATTATCGTTTAATATATTTGTATTTAATTGGATGACATAATTATTAGATGCATCATTAAGTCGCTAGAATGCTGCACAAATGATTGAATGAGACGGAGTGATGTGATTGGTTAAATAATTTGGGAGAGCGCCAAACCTAAGGTCACTCTTCTAGACTACTTTTAACTTCGCTAACCTGAATGTTTGAAACCTACACGTGGCAAAACTAAAACGGCAGTTCATTGTGATGGGACGCGAATTTATTGGCGTTTTTTTTTTTTTTTTTTTTTTTTTTTTTCAATGCAGTAGTTTCATTGAAAATGTTTTTTTTTAAATTTTATTTTCAAAGTTTGTGGACGATATTTACAATTTTGTAAAGAAATAGATGACTTTTTGTTTGAGACTAAATCAATAAATATACACTTCAAAAACATTGTCGCCTAGTCACTCAATAATCACTAAAACCAAATAAAACCAAACATCGTCAACATCAAAAATGTCAGTTTGATAATTAATTGTCAACCAAAAAATAAAAGTAAAAAAAAAAAAAAAATTAATGACACTAATTTTTGTATAACTTCTAATGACGGCAGACAAGGTACATTTTGATTTTCGCTAATTATTCCTGGACAGGAATAGTTTTTAGGATCCGTAGGTAAAATCAAGGACCCTTATAATTTCACTCACGTGTCTGTCCATCTATCTCTAAGTCGTAATCAGTCTACACAGATAAGACTATAAAGCCTATAAAAAAATTGCATTGTCCTACATATAGGAATAATATAGTAGTAATACAAAATGACCTTGAGGTAGTTAACCTCAAAAACTATCGAGTTGGAAATTTGTTTTGAAAATATGTGTAGGTATCAAATAAAACTAGAAGTTATTCTGATTAGGAATATGTTATGTTTATTTGACGAAGAAATTTACATGTTGGCGCAAGGCCGCTTAAAAGACTTACACTTTATAAATATAACTGTCACTATATTCCGCTACGAACATTAAAACCCTTTTGCTCCCAACGTCCGATTTTTCGGACGTTGTTGTTTTATTCATAAATCCCGGCGTCCGAAAAATCGGACGTCGCGGATTTGTGCGTTGAATCCCAGCGTTCGATTTTTCGGACGTTCAAAAAAACATTAAAAAAAATACAAATCGTTGACAAATATAGCTTTATTATATATCAATATAATCGGAAAGAATTGCTCTATTTTCATTTTGCAATCATCATCCATAGAGATATTATATATATATTGACAATAATGACGTTGAATTTGATGGCTACAAAATGTTTGTACAAAATGTAATAAAGGTGTTTATACCAAGTGTTATCCTCTCCACAAATGTTTTCTCCACTCATAAACTTACAACTAATTTTAAAAAAAATAGTTATTTAGGGACCTATGTTTTTATCAAAAATGTTTATAATTTGTTTTTTTAAAACACTGATTTTGCTTTAATGTTTATAGTGTGATTGAATGATTATGTTGTTTTGTGGACTATGTATTTTTCCTGTGATGTGGAACTAGCCGCAGAACTGATAATGTACATATTATCTTCAAAAAAACTTAAGTATTTTTTGAACTAATGTAGTGAAAATTTATATTTTTGTTCATTTTTATGTGTAAAATTGGATTATGTGGACAAATTACTTCAAGGTATTTTTTTAAATTCTAATTTTTCAACATGATTTAAAAATTTGATTTTTTTTTTTTTTTGGTAAGTACCATTTTTAGTATTTTCATACCTAATATTCATAAACACTTAGAACATTTCATTAAAAATTGTTTTAAAAAAATCATTGAAATTGATCAATAAACAAGCTCAATATTAATTTTTTTTTGTGAATCACTGAAAATTCGCTTATGTGTGCCTGTGATTCTATGTACATAGCATACTTAACAGTAAATGGTTGGGATCCAAGCAGCACACTCACAAAAAATCCTTGGGAGCGAAAAAGTTAAGTCGTGTGGTATTACCACACGTTTGACTCTTTTATTTTACACTAGCGTTTGGGTCATTAATCTTCACATTTCCCTAAAACTGGAACGAAATCAGTAGAGTAGATTTTGAGAAATGCCGTATTTTATAACAACTCAATAGAGAAGGGTACTCTACATTTTTGAAAAGTAAACAATTTGAATGGAATGATATTTCTAAAGTTAAATAGACTCTAAGCTGCTTCCCTTGAGACATAAACGCTTCCCAAATATAAATCATATTACATTGAAATCGGGGTTTTAATGACGTCGATTTAGATTCAGTTTTTAATATTTATAATTCACCGAAATTTGAACGAATTTTTAAAGCCGATTTTAACAACAAAACTTTTATAACAGTTCCATGGATGTTTTTAAAATTTTATATATTTAAATATGTAGAAAAGAGATATGTGATGAATGAATTTATTCGAAAAATATCCGTTTTGAGTCGAAAAAAGTGGTTTGTTGAATAATGTCTGTCTGTCTCTTCAGTGCAGAATTGGCTGATTTGAATCATATTTTCTATGGGCACATATTGTAACCATATCTGGAGATTTTTGTTTTCAAATATTTCAATATCTTAAAATATGGAGATAGGTTTACCTGTTATAAGAAAACAAAATTACAGTTTTATCAATAATATATAACAATTTTGATGAAGTCTCTAAGAACTGAAACAATAAGTATTGGTCACCATCAAAAATGGCGGTTCCTGAATTATTGGTAAGAAAGAAACACTGGCCATGGGGCTGTAATACAAGACGTGTATTTTTTAAAATCAGCTCTAACGATTTCAGTGGAATGTGAAGCTAAACCAGAATACAGCTTAGGAATAATCGAGAGGAAACCAAAATGAACCCTGACCGCCGTCATTAAAAGCTAGATATCATGAAATACAATTTACACTAACTTGTACTTGGGACGCATTTATGGCACAAGTGAAGGAAGTTTAGACCGCGATAAATATAATTAACTTTTATTTTTCTGAGACTGCATCCATGGTGCATTTTCAATTTTTGACTAACAACTCCCACTCTTTTAAAAATCCCTTGGTCATCTTACTAAAAAAAACCGGAAGGAAAAACATAAAATAGACACCTAGCTTTCGGATATTCTAATTGTGTCAGTCTCGGAAGAGATGGTTGAGAGAGACCTGATAGGAAAGAAGAAGAAAGGGATCTAACCCAAGACTAGAAGAAGAAAGGTACCGCTTTCGGTTGGCTTTTATTTGGTTTAGATTGGATAAATAAGAGAGTTTTTTGCCTTATAGGCTACATTTGAGCAAAATTATATCAAAATCGTTAAAGCGATTTTGAGAAAATTAGAATTTTTAAACTTTGTTCTTATAACACTTTGACTTTAGACAAATTAATGAAAAAGTTTTGGAATATGTCCAAAACATGCCCAAATGCAAATTTGATTAAAATCGGGCACGGCGTTTAGGCTTGAATGAATTTAAAAAAAAAAAAACAAACAAAAAAAACACACATTTGTTTAAATTTGATCCTTAGGTGCTCACCCATAAAGTGAAGATATGGCGTACCTGAGAATTTTAACTTTAATCTTGTAGTCCCGGGTTAGATCCCTCTCTTTCTTAAAAAGTTAGGTCTCTCTTGACCAACTTTTGTTCTCTTCCGACTCGGACGCTATTAAAGTATTCGCGGGCTAGAGATCTTTATTTTTATGTTCTTTTCTTCTTTTTTTACATGGTAATGATGACTGAAATGTTTTTCGCCTTTAAACGACAACAAAATTGATAAAACTGTGTAGTTTTTTTAGTTATTGAGATAATGGACACACTAACATTAATCATTAGATTTAAATTGGTACACCATTTTTATATCCGTTAGACTAAATAAGACGGTGGAGTAGGTAACGCACATCGACCGGCCTCGCGAAGTGTGTAACCTTAGCCAGTTGTTCAGTACGCCAAACTGCGGCAAGATGAGCGCACGCTGTGTCATACAGCCCCCAAAACCTTGCTTACTAACCTAACTGTACACAATACAGATTTAACTGTTTAGGTATTTTTATTTAAAAATAATAAACTTATATTTATAAAACTTGTTTATTGTTAATTTTGCATACCCAATATACGAAGTAAAGATAATTTCACCTTCCGTTTTTTACTGATATTCATGTTTCAGGAAACGGAAAAAGTAATTTTCTACGTACCGTCCATCCGTCATTGTTTGTACGTAAGCACGATAGCGACCTATATGAAATTACTTATTGGGGGGGGGGGGCTATAGTGTGATCGTTAAATTGTATTCATAGGTCAAGGGCTATTCTTAGATTGGGGCAAATAATTTTCAGTTGCACTTGTTTTCTGAACCTCGTAATTGGTTACATTCTTGACGTTGGTTGGGCCAACGGGTCTCGTAAATGTGTTATTGTGTATATATTAAATAGTCTTCACTAGTATTTTCCGTAAAGACTTGATCTATGAGAAACAACACAATGTTTGTGCGGCGTGTATTATTTTTTAAATCAACCCGTATTGTTATTCCGCCTAAACCGAATCTGTTCACACAAATGAAATACGATATCCCACTAAAAGGTAAAGAGAGAGACAGAGTTATGAAGTTGTTTTACACGATAGAAAGAGACAGAAAAACTTGATTCTCGCACGTGGTTGCTCCACATTCACTCGAGAGAACGCGCGCGCGCACACACACACACTGGCGTATACGTGAAGAATTAACAAACTGCTGGCGGAACAAGTCTTATATAATCTGTATATAGAAACACTGAAGCTTAGTCAAAACTTCAAAGTGGTGCTGACGTAGTTTTATGGACAATGGACGATAGTTTAAAATAAACTATGCATTAACTTTCTTAAGAAGCAGAATGTAAACATTCGCCAACATGTAAAAATTTTTAATGAAGTTTAAGCATCCGTACAATCAAAGTAAAATTTTAATAAAATAAATCAGAAAATCATTACGTAGATGGTTTTCAACTGTTTCAACTTAAATTAGCAATGTCCTACCTGTCTATAAAATAAATATCATTAGATAATATTGATAATTTGAAATAAATTATGCAAAATATTTCACAAACTTTCTCACTCGCGCATCTCGAAAACCAAAGACATTACTCGTCACCGAAATTGTCAATTACAAGTGAAAATGAACCATGAACGCAGTTTTTGGAAAAATATTTGTAAATTTAAATAAGATCTAATCTTGCTTCGAATGCGCCGAAAACGTGTCCTCTAAGGAATTGCATTTGATTTAAATAGATTTTATCTTGCCGTTTAAAGGAAAAAACCTCTCGGTCATTATCGCTTTACAAAAAAAAATGGAAGAAAAGAGCGTCAGAGTCTAAAAAGAACAATAGCTTTAACTATTGTCTGAGATGCTATTTTACACACTTTGAGTCATTACTTATGATAGAATAAAACTCGAACACAAGATCTCACAAAAAATGCATTTACTTAATGAAACGCGTTTCAACGACAAAGTCGCCATCCTCAGTGATACATGAGCCGCAATAACTAAACTATAACATTACTTTCGGTCAAATTCGAACGAAATCGGTAAGGCCAATTTTGAGAAGTACGTTTTTAACAGCCGAGGGTCAATTAGTTGATGTTTTTTACTGATAAACCTGCATTTCTGAAGATATTACGTTCATATCTTTATATTTCGATCCTAATATGAACTACGGCAGTAGGGAGCCAATTAATATATATATATATATATATATATATATATATATACATGGTGATTCAAAACTACACGGCAATCTCTCGGGAGCACATTCTATAGCCAAAAATAGAAAAAAAGTTCATATAAACATATGCCTGAAAACGCTTTGTTAGCGAGTTATACAGGGTGAAAAATTTCGCCTAGAACTCAGTACCCCCGGTGAAATAAGGCCGTATAGAGATTTTCAAGGCGTTAATAAAGATACAAATATGATGGTTGCTTATGGTTTTTTATTTGAAAAATTGAATAAAATTGGTCCCAGAGCTGTATCTGCATTTGAGATATCTTATGTAAAACACAAGAATTGGGCTATAAAAAACACACATTTTTGTGTTTAACGTAAGGTTACTTTGAAAAATGGTTAATTAAGGTGTATTTTTTTCTTAATTACATGTATAGAAAATTTAATTCTGAAAAGATTCATGTAAATTACTTAAGAAAAAAACGAATAATAATATTGAAATCCAGCTAAAAAAATAAATAATAATAATAAATAAATTTAAAAAAATAAATTAAATAAATTTTGAGTTATCATATGGGGGCCAAAAATATTACCACATGCCAAATTTGATTAAAATCGTTGTACGCGTTAGGGCTGTTCAGCAACGCGCAACAAATGGACGTAATTCCAAAAACAGCTTTACAACTTTTTTGACCTTAACGTGCCTCAAAACGGATCCAATAAAATTGACATAGATTTTTTTACCCCTCAAATAATTTCTCTATTTATACGTGAGACGTTAGAAATGAAAATCCTATGATAATGAACTTAAAGTACTGTTTCCCCTCCTGTTCATTAATAAATATCATTAGGTACCATTGTTAATTTATAATTTTGTATTTCCACAAATGATAGTTTGAATGTTTATAATCAAATATATCAGAGTTCACACTATACATGGATAAAATAACAGAAAGACGCGATGTTACATATTATAGCGTCTAAAAAATCGCGTACAAACACTTTATATTTGTGCCTCAAGTGATCCAACTGTTGTGTTTGAACAGTAATGCGGTTTCAGATGTCAAGTGGTCCATCTTCAGGTGAAAACGTCTCTCGCTAGAGGTCGTCTAAACATTAAAATAATTGTTAAAAAACATATTAGCGATGTTGATACTCGGGTGAAATCGATACTCGCATTACTAGCTTTCAAATAATTTCAATACTCGTATTATTATTTCGAAATCGAGTATCTGCGCAGAATGATTTTGCGCATCGGATTCGAACACAGCTTTACCAATCAGATCGTTTTAGATAAAACTACACTTTTGCGTTCTATCTGTTGGACTGATCCACCAAGTATTTTTTTTTTAAAACAATATGTGATTGGCTCTGTCTTGTAATAGCCTACGTAATTAAATGTTATCCTGCCTCGACACAAATTCAGTAATTTAACGTTAGTACAATTATTACCAACATTAATAATTTAGTTGTTATTTAAAATAAGTTAATTTACTATATTTTTTATAAAGATGGTAACCTATTAATATTTATTTAAATATGAATAATAACAATTAAATAATAATTTAATTGACTTTTTGTTAATGTGGAAATAAACGAATATTATTATTGTTTTAAACTTGTTAACCAATCTAAATCATTTTAACTCAAAACCGTAATATTTAATTAATGTGTAGTGAAAAATCAGCTTAGAAACTAATATAACCAAAGTACAAACACCGAGCATTTTGTTTGGAATTGACACAACACTAACGAATATCGTTGTCCGAGGATTTTATTTCGAATTCATATTCGCACATTACCTCCTCCTTGTTCCTAGTTACGAGGATTTCGTCCGAATATTTTAATACGAAACCGAGGATTTTAATACTCGGAATGCTCCGAGGATTTTGATACTCGGAATGCTCCGAGGATTTTGATACTCGGACTCACCGAGTATTTTAATTCGAACTCACACATCACTAAAACATATAACAACACAACCACAAAACACATTTTGTAGCGACAGGACACCGCGAGTGTTTGAACACCATAATTGAATCACTTGCCGGAACAAAAACAGTTATTTATTAATCTATTGATTTAAAATCTGTGATTCGGAGACCTTTCAAAGATTTATTTTTAACTTTATGGAACTTTACACCTTCTATTTACAATTCGTAGTAAACAGAAAACCGTTTCGGCAATTTACTGTTTCAACTATTTCAAATTAATGTTTTCATTTCTGTCCATATATCTATATCATTAGGAACTATTGATAATTTAAAATTCCTACAAATGATAGTTTGGATGTTCATAAAAATTCTCGGCTATTACATCAGTTTACATTTCGATAAGAAAGTGGTGAGATTACAGACGACTGAATGGTTCAGCTTCATTCTGTGACTATGCACCAACATGCCAACAAATTTAAAATGACAAAGTCAAATTTGAAATGAATAGAGAAAGTATGATGCAAAAACTCGATGAGGTTTTCACGAAAATATCAGTTTTTATGTCCTCTAAGCCCAAAAGTATGTACCGTGTCGAGTGTACAGATTCTGATCATTATGTTATGCACGCATTTTTTTTTTACATCTTGAAATTTTATTTAAATTTTCTAAATCACTCAAAATTTATAGTAACTGCGATAGTTAAATGAACAATTTTGATTTTATTGAAATCAGTTCCGATTGCTCAAATACGAACTCAATAGCCCATATGGACTGAAACAGAACAATTTAATACTCAACCCTGCATAATGGAAAATCGGAAGTTATCGTTCAAAAGGAAAAACAAAACCTTAAACGAAAAGTATAAAACAGCAGGTCGGTGTGTTGTTTCATATTTGAGTACCTAGAAATTTGTTTTGACATTTTTACGTATAATTTAGACACATTTGTGCATGGGCGTCATCGCCGGGGGGACGCATCCCCCCCCAATATTTGAGATGTAAAAATATTTTTGCTAAAAACTGATGATTTACTTAAAACCTTAAAAGGTAAACATCGGGCTTTGTCTTTACTAGGGTTTTTAACATTACGTTTCTGTTACAAACGCATAAATAAATGCATAAAAACGATGTTTTGAGAAGTTTAATTTTAAAACATTTCCATACCCCCAGAATATGTCCCCCCCCCAATAATGAACTGGTGATGACGCCCATGCATTTGTGCAACGGAAAAGCTGAAAAACAATAAGATCGGCGGTTTTAAACTACGTCGACATTTTAATATCTTCAATATTTAAAATACAAAAACATTACAATTTTTTTTTTATTTTAAGATTATTTATTTTCTCACTAAACAAAATTTAAAACATGACCACGTCTTGCTTTAACTTTTATATTTCCCTTAGGTACCCACTCATTTTGAGTACGGGTGTGCCAAACCCGAGGATCTGCCCCATTCTTCCTTTAAGTCTTGAATTAGACTCTTTAATATCACATATCAGGTCTCTCTTGACCAATTATTGTTCTCTTACTATCCTGACGCTATTAGTTTATTTAGAAGTCTTTATTTTTGGGTCTCTTCTTCCATTTTTTCATGAGGCGGTAATGACCAAAACGTTTTTGCCTTTAAACAACAAGGAAAAATAATAATTTATTCAGAATACAAAGTCAGTTAGGTGAACGTACAATATTTTGATTAATCTTCTCGTTTTATATCCTGAGGAAACTAAATAAGCGTTTTCGACACGTCTTCCGTCATCATGTCTGTAACGAAGAATAACAATATGACCACATAATTAATATAAGAACACGAAATTAGTTATAGTGAGCTCAGAGCCCTACTGAAATTTCCTAAAATCTAATTACAAATGACGGCCATTTCAAACGGTTTTTTGTTCATATCTCGTGTGTTATTCAAATAAACATTTGTAAATTTTAATTCTGTCTCTAATTTGACCCGACCTTTCTAAGATGACAAATAGCGAAGTTATTGTCAAATGTAATTTCGTATCCTGAATTCCTAAGAATAAACGATATCGTACAATTACGAGATCCGGTAGGGACGAGTCACCGACACGAGTTGAACCTTTTTAATATATGACGCCCTTTGATACCTAGCCGACGCCAAGAAAATAGTGATATACACAGTTACGAGGTTCAGAAAACTGGATAAGACCACTTGTTCTATCAATACAATTTAACATTTCCTTCAAGACCTAACAAACCAACTTTTGGGTATTATATTGTTTGATGAGGCTGGGTATGTGCCATGATGGTTTAATCAACTTGTTTCATTCTCTTATTTTTTTATAAGGTGGTTATTACCAAGAGGTTTTTTGGATGGATATTATACCAGTAATCTTCTCAGGCGGGACCCTTGTTCTGATGGACATTGCATTTAAAAATAGCCTTTAGGTCTGTAGTGCCTTAAACTCAGCAAATGCCTTATAGATCAAATAATGGGAAATGTAAGTTTTAAATCTAATTGTGAAAAATTAGGAAGTATAATGTAATTACGGTTCTTCAGGAATTTGGAAAAAAAAACCTGAATGTAACAAACGGAGATATATAGGTTCAGTAAAAAAAAACAAGTAGGCCTACATACACGTCTATAAGTTTGTTTCCTTCATAATTAGCGGCAAATATTAAACATATTCTTGTTATTGGGATATCCCTTACGGAAAATTCGACACATTTTTAGGGTTCTTAGGTAAAGCAAGGACCCTTATAATAACACCCACGAGTCTGTCTATCTGTAAGTCGCAACCAGTCTACGCAGACAAGACAATAAATATAGCGGTAACAAAATAATGACCTTGGAGTAGATAAGGGGCAAAAGTATTGAGTTGAAAATTTATATATATATTTTTAATTTGTATGGGGAGGGTTATCAAATTAAACTAGAAGTTATTCTGATTACGAATATGTGTGTTTAGTTAATAAATAAATTAATATGTAGACGGTAGGCCCAATTTAAAGCATCAGGTATTTTGTCCCCTCCCGTCTAACTTGAACACAACATAACCTACAAAACTGAAAAAATTAATTGGATTTGAAATTAAATTGCAGTCCGAAATTATATATTATAGTTTTTTGTATGACGAATACAACTTAATTTAACCAAACAATGAGATATGCGAAGCGTATAAGTTTTTAAAGCAGTTTTTGTGAGATGTGAGACAAAAAATTAGATCTATTAAAAGATTAATGGCATTTTCATTGATTTTTCTTGATTAGGGTCTGTAGGTAAAACATTTTTAATTTCACGCGCGTGTCTGTAGAATTAACAAGATTTCGACTTTATAAAAATAACTGTCCCTCTATGCTAAGTCATGTGCTATTACACACGCTAGAGCCATTTATTTGTTGCTAAAACCCAAAAAACCTCTCGGCCATTATCCCCTTATAAAAAAAGTAAGAATATTGTTAGTAAAACATCCTTACTTTCTGAGTTAACTGTCTACTTCAGGATATTTGTATACTAATACCAATGCAATCAAACTAATGTTTCTTCAACTCCTACATTAAGGGATAGTCCAGTGTTAAAGTTGTAACCAGTTCTTTAATTTCCTGTTCTACCTTATATAAGCCTCTCTATTTCTCCCCTATATCCACCTTCTATCTGTTCTCTTCTCACTTCCTCTAATGGGTTCTGTAGGTTCTACGATATTAACATTTTTTGTAAACACAAACCCATTTCAAAGGCTATACAAAATTGTTTGGAATAGTACGCTATACAGGGCGATAATATAGTTGGCCGCAAAACTGGAAAAATTGCTGATGGTATCAACATTTTAAAACTCCCAAATAAGACAACACAAAAAGTTCAGGATAGTTGTCATTTGACTTTTTAAAATATGTTTTCAAGTAAAACAGCTGGCATTTATATTAATCATCTTGTATATTACTGGAAAAATGTACTCCATTTAGAAACTGAAAATGAACTATAAACGTTTGAAATAGGTTTGTTGTTGTTCATTTATGTAAATCATTTAGGGACCATAATGTTTTTGACTTGGGATTTTCAGTTTAGGTCATTAATGTTCACAATTCATAAAATTTGTAAGTGAGAAATTATGTCTTTTTTTAACGCCTCATGATCGATTTTTTTAAACCGATAATTGACGAATGACATTTTTGGAGAGAAGGCGGTTTAAAGTGTTATCAATATTGACTTTCCCTCTGGGTATACACACGAAGTATGATACAACATATACACATGAGGTGTTGGAATGAATTTAACGCAACAAGAAAACAAAATGTAAGGGGATGAAAATAAAGTATTATATTAAGAAAAAAATGAAAATCCGTGACATTTTTATTATTGCACGATTTTTTTTTTTTTATCACGGCACATATTATTTCGAAATTGAATTTCTAAAGCTCTAAATATGAGTGGAAATTGACTCAATTCTACTGGGAGTTCAATCCAGCGGTTCAACCTAATCGGGAAGAAAGAAAAGTTATAAAGAAGAAAAGTTGTTTTATTTATTTCAGAGAAGTAAACAAAAATAAGAACTAAAATGTGAAAGAAAATATATATATATATATATATATATATATATATATATATATATATATATATATATATATAGTACAATCGCACTAAGATGACAAGTAGAAAGACAAAAATAATAAATATGATACAATAATTAATTGTCACTTACAAGTTGGATCATAATTACAGTGCTACTCTCCATTTTTCTAAAACTCATATTGAACATAGCCTATTAGCTAAGTCTTGAAGCGATCGGGAAAAAAACTTCTTTTTTTATTCTTTTTTAGTGAAAAGGTTAGGGACAATAAATAAAACTAGTGATGAATAAGCCATTACCGATGAAAAATAAAATGGCATAAAAAATAAAATGAGTAAAGCTGTAATTTGATAAAACATCGACAAAATAAATTGCATTGATTTCTGATCTATCAATTTAAATTAACTCTTGCCATTAAAAAATTTAGTTTGAGCGGTTTTTAGAGTTTAAGGACACTTTGGTTATTTATTAATTTTTTTGTAAAATAAAGGTGACATAAAGGTGATGTCAGAGCACAACCCTTTTGTTTTTCATAAATGTCCTTACCAAAACTTGCATTTTAACTTTCACACATAAATTAGGACCATCAGATCCGCTCTACCATCTAACCCCCGATATACAGGGTGTTTCCAAAACTTCCGGAATTTATTCCTCATATCAAAACCAATGAAAAAGTTATATAAACATATCTCCTAAAATGCTTAGTTTTCTACCTACCCGCCATTTTGTGTTTATAATAAAAATTTCATATCTTTTAAATTAGTAAATGATATGCAGTTGAAACTTCGTGCTATAAACACCCAATTTGAGCAACATGTTTGATCGATTCCTCTACTCAAAATAGCGGCTATTTGAACTTTTTATAAGAGACAAAATATTTTCTTTCTCTAACAACAAACAAAATAGTTTTTAATCCTTCTGTAGCTTAAAGGGCAATTAAGCTATCGACAAAAAACTGAAAACATTAATTCTTGGTAATTGTCTAATAGTCTAAGATTCCCCTAGAACCAAAATATTTGTTTGAATTTAAATAAAATCTACCTCTAAATTTTCCTGTAACTTAAAAGAAACACCCAATAATAAGCCTATGTAATAACTAATATCTTATTTTTGTAGTAATAGGCTTACGTAATAAGGCCTACAGTGTTAAAGAAACAGCTTTTTAATACCCCCAAAACATTCCAATGCTTACTCAGTCATATTTAATTGAACTTCCTACAGTGTATTAAGTTACACAACATCTGATTATTAACAAAGTATTGTTGTGATTGTAGTAAAAGAAATCTAATTCCCAGTTAGTCTATTGCTATTGATCACAGTCAATAAGTGGACTTCAAGTGTTGATAAAAAATTATTTTTCACATCATGGCATAAAATAATAATCACGTATTTTTCAAACTCAAAAATGGCGGACATGCATTTAATGTACGTTATTGCGCATTGCAACAGGCTTAACGCTAAAAGCTTTCCTAATAGAGTGCTACTTGTTTCTTACTTTTCTATTATCAATAGCTTAGTTGATCTTCGAGCTACGGCAAAATTTAAAAGTAAATATTTACAAAACTCGCACAATAATTTTGGATGTTGTAGACAATTACCAACCAAGACCCATACAATTGGGTTTTCAGTTTTGTCGATAACTTAGGTATACTTTACGCTACAGAAGAAAAAAAATCTATGTTTTTCATTGGAAAAGGAAAATATTCTGTCTCTTGTACAATCAATAGTTTTTCATATATTCAACGTTAAAAAGTATAAATAGCCGCCATTTTGAAATGAGTATCGGAAATCGATTGTTTCTCTTTCTTAAATTGGGTCTTTAAAACACTAAGTAGCAGTCAAAATTTTAACTCTATACCATTTACCATTTAAAAGATACGAATATTATATTAAAAACACAAAATGGCAGCTTGATAGAAAACTAATCATTTTAGGAAATACGTTTAGGCCTATATAAACTTATTATGTGAGAAAGTTTGTGCAATATTTTTGCTATGATTATTATTTTGACTATATATGAGAGTCTGAGAAAGTTGGTGCAATATTTTTCGTAGATTTTTAGTTTTACTATGTATGGGTATGTGAGAAAGATTGTGTAATATTTTTGCATTACTTATTAGTTTGACTATGTATAGGACTGTGAGAAAGTTAGTGCAAAGTTTTAATATGTATGGGTATGTGAGAAAGTTTGTGCAATATTTTTGCATTGATTATTATTAGTTTGATTATGTACGGGAGTCTGAGAAATTTAAAGCAATATTTGTCGTAGATTTTGAGTTTTAATATACATGGGTATGTGAGAAAGTTTGTGCAATATTTTTGCATTGATTATTAGTTTGACAAATATGGGAGTCTGAGAAAGTTTGTGCAATATTTTTTGTAAATTTTTAGTTTTAATATATATTGGTATGTGAGAAAGTTAGTGCAATATTTTTTGTAAATTTTTAGTTTTAATATATATTGGTACCTGAGAAAGTTAGTGCAATTTTTTTTGTAAATTTTTAGTTTTAATATATAAGGGTATGTGAGAAAGTTAGTGCAATATTTTTTCATCCTGCGAGTGATTCCCCACATCATCTGCTTTCACGCTGGCGCATGCAGATGGTGCAGAGTAGTGGTGATTCTCATCAATTTTCCCCATCATTCGATTTCACTATTCCCCTCATTTCACGCAGGTTCACCGTCCCATAAGAAGTATCACTTCAAAAATTTTAAACGGCAGCCATTTTGAAAATTATAAAAATAAAGTTTTTATATTTGTTACAATTGTAAAACGTAATATAGAAAAATGGTTATATCACATTTGAAATTTCAAAATTTTATCTATTTCTGGATTTATGCTTTTTTTAAAGAACAAACTGGCGGATAGACGGATAATTCGACTATATGCAGTTTGACATTTTTTGTTCGTTTTCATGTTTATAATCCGAAATTGAATAGCCAGTCCACCTTTTACAGGGCACCCTGTATAATTTAACACATTTATGTTTCCGTCTTATAAATATTCTATTCCTCAGCAGTATATTTTTTAATATTCTCTGGTCTGAACCGCGGAAACAATCCATATTGGCTCTTTATGAAAACTTAAGAATCACTGGATTGCATGATTTATCATTAGCGAATACCTAACAACAAATTGTGGCTATACGGAATTTTCCTTTGGATATTTCTTAATATCCTTACGTTTCTATAAGAACAGCCCAATTATTTAAAGATTTAAATTTTCCCATCACCAACCTAAAATCACACTAATAATAAACTTCCGGCGTACTATACTTCCTGCATACGTTCTCAGCCTTGTTGACTTACCCCCTTAGGTGGCCTCTGATGACCCCTCTGGAAGACCTGTTTGCAGAAATAAGTCTCCCCCTTATTACGACCTGGCAAATACAAAGTAAAGAGGGCGCAGTTGTTCCGAGGAGGGTAGATCTTACAAAGGAAAGGGTGAACTCGTTCCCACAATGAGATGTTGCAACAAGAGGGTCATAGAAGAAATAAGTTTCTCACAAATTCTGCTGATATTTTACTTTTATCAGAGAGAAAGTATTGAGAATGAGAAGAAAAATTTTAGGTTCGGATTTTCCGGATTTGTAGTTGAGCTTCCTTAAAGGTTGATTTTTTTTTAGAAAAAGTTTGTATGATGAAGTTTTCTTCACAGATATTTTTCTAAAAGTGGCCTTTTTCGGTACCCGAACATGTTTTATATGCGAGGCGAAGCGAGCATTCGATCAAGCACTTTTATACTGCAAAATAATAAATTAATACTCATACAAAACTTGGTATTACAATAAAAAACTATGGATTAATAGAAACAATCACCAATATTTCCAGGTACACAGCGTTAGGTCTAACATCATTAAGGTCCAAAATTCAAATTAATATTAACAGAGCAATTTTGATGGTTTGGCACGTTATCCCTTTGTTTAGGAGTTTATTTTGAAATTCTTAGTTTTAAACAGTTTCGTTAGATTTTTTTAAACTATGTACGATGATTTAAAAACAACAAGACATTGGACTTGTTTATTTTGGTTTTAAATTGTTACTGACTAAAAGAGTAAATTCATTGTAAGGCCAGCTGTTTACAATAGTAGCGGCAACTTCCAATTTCTTTGCGTGTATTGTCAGCGCAACTGGCGAGTGGACCGAAAATATAATCAAATAACTAAAAAAGTGAGGGTAACTGCTATATTATGAAATGAAAACTAAAAAAAATACCTTTTGTTTTTGTAAAAAAACGGCCCTTTTTCAATTATGGTTTTTAGCCAGTTTTTTTCTTCTTTTTTTTAAAATTTTTAATTTTTTTTTAAATTTTTTTATTTCGATTAACGACTTTAGCTGTATCATTTATTCTCCATTTTCACCAAATTGTGTGTAAACATTGAATTTTAGTACAGCGTATTGAGTAAATAGAAAGAAAGGTAAAAAACGTAAACTCTGTGATATACTTGATAGAATAAAACTTGAACACAAATAGTGCGTTTATTTATTTAAAAGTGTTTCAACGACAAAGTCACCATCTTCAGCGATACACGAGTTACAATAACGAAACTATAACTAACCTAGTACTGTTCCAAAACCCGTATTTATACAAAACTAAAGGGGCGTGGCCTCATAACATTGAAGATGACGACTTTGTTGTCGAAACGCGCTTAAATAAATAAACGTACTATTTGTATTCAAGTTTTATTCTATCAAGTATATCATCTCACAAGTCAACTTCAACATTTATCTGTTTCGTCAATTTTTATAGTTAGGTAAACATCGCGTCAAAGTTTCCTTACATAATATATAATTTCTGTTTCTATGTCCGTCCATTGTAATTTATCTGAAACCGTCTAACTGATTTTGAGGGCTTATATTTATGCACGATGTTTTTGCTATAAGAAGTAAAATACACAAGTTTAATTTTACAAACATCTTTAACGATTTTGATAAATTTTTCTCATTTGTACTGCCGATGTTTTTAGCCAATTTTCTTCGATTATTACAAAATTATCTAAAAAAGTTAAGTTTTGTACGGCCAAGGAAAAAAAATTAGGTCTGTATTTAGCGATTACCCCAATTTTTAATACTTTCTCAATATACGTCGTAAGGAGAAAGTTATGTGATAGATAAAAAAAAATCGGTGTTAAGAGTTGAGGTCCTTTTAGTAATGATGTCCATCTATCTTTGTAGTGTTCCACAGTCCAAATGAGTCAACAAATTTTATTTATAATAATCAAGCCATAATATATATCAAAACTTGTTCTATTTTTTCGATAACTCAATATTGGGGGGGGGGGTTACCTTTCATAATACGAAATAGGCTCAAACGATTTTAATCAAAATTTTCTAAAATATAGTTACTAAGTATCCAAGCAATACATGTGGCTCGCTATATTCAAATCGTGGTTAGTGAATTATAGGTAACCAAACAAAAACAGTCGTGGGCCCGTTAAAATTGTGAACACAAATATTAGTGAAGTGTAAAGATTAATAATCCCAACTTGTGTGAAATATCTTAAGTACAAACATATTACGGTTCAGACAAAAAACACGAATGAACGCTAACGGTTGTCATTAATTAAAGCTTGATTTTAATCAAAAACACAATTGGCGCCGAGAACACGTTTATGGCACAAGCAAAGCATGGGCGTCATCGCCGGGGGGGGGACGCGTCCTCCCCAATATTTGAGATGTAAAAATATTTTTGCTAAAAACTCTTTACTAAGGTTTTAACATTACATTTCTGTTACAAACGCATAAATAAATGCATAAAAATGATGTTTTGAGAAGTTTAATTTAAAAAAAATTCCATACCCCCAGACCCCCGGCATATGTCCCCCCCCCAATAATGAACAGGTGATGACGCCCATGATTAGCAAAGCAAGTTAAATAAATTCTCATAGACGGACTCCATGGTTCATTTTCACTTTTTAATTAATAACTCCCGAACTGCCATTTTCAGTGACGAATAGGTTGGTTTGATTTCTATTTGATTTCGTGGATGAGTGAGTGAGAAAGTTTGTGCAGTATTTGTGCATAGTTTATTTATGTAAAATATAAATTTTACCACCATTTTGAGCCCACAAAAAACCTTATAAATCTCAGTGAGGTTATACTTGAGATTTAATTAGTAACTATTGAAATTAGTGCTAATACAAGGCAGTGTGTTTCAAGTTGAAACAAGTTCTGGAAGAACTGTTAATTACTGTCAACTCTAAATGGAATCGTACTGGTTACAATTTATCAGATAAAACATAAAAACTACTGATAATATTATCTATAAATAGTGAAGCACTAGAGATTGTGTTTATTTACAAATAGATTAGCCGACTTACAAAAGATAACGTATTTATCGGCATGTGAAAACGTCCGGCGCCGATTTCTATTTAAGAGACAAAACTCCCGCGATCGTAGACACCTGGAGCCAATGAGACGGGAGATAAAGTGAAAACTGACATATTAAAAATAATTGATAACATTGTTTTTAAAAGCTTGGTAGTCTTTTTAAAGATTTTTAGGTATAACAACTGATAGGTGGCCATTTTGGTTTCTATTTTTAAGATTATAACAGCTGTTATTTGTCAGCCATTTTGTCTTTGTGTGATTTTTAGGTTATAATACTGTTTATTTAACTTTCAACTCATCAAAACATGTAACACATACGCAGCCATTTTGTCTTTGTGTGATTTTTAGGTAATAATAGTCTACTGTTCATTTAACTTTCAACTCATCAAAACATGTAACACATACGCAGCCATTTTGTCTTTGTATGATTTTTAGGTTATAATACTGTTTATTTAACTTTCAACTCATCAAAACATGTAACACATACGCAGCCATTTTGTCTTTGTATAATTTTTAGGTTATAATACTGTTTATTTAACTTTCAACTCATCAAAACATGTAACACATACGCAGCCATTTTGTCGTTAACAAATTATTAGGTTATAACAGCTGTTAACATATCGGCAGTCATTTTGTCGTTTCTCATTCCAAGATTTTATCAGCTGTTAGCAACATGGTGGTGTTTTTGCAGCAAGAAACTTATAGTCAGTGGCTAAAGTTTGAGTACATGAACTAAAGATGACGATTTAGTCATTGAAACATTGTCATTATAAAAAAGAAAACGTTTCTAGTAGAAGTGTCTATGGTTTATTTCAAATGGTTGCTGTTAAATACGTCACTAAACATTTTACAGTTTATAAATTCATTGCTTATAACTCCCGTTGAGCTGCCATTTTGGATAATCTTCCGTGCGAATTTAAATGGCAAAATTCTTTATATCAAAACAAAATCCATTATGTTGTACTCAGGGATTCATTTATAGTTAGTCAGCAGCAATCCCGAGGTTCCTAACTGGATTTACACTTTTTTTTTATCTATTCTTGGGTTAGATCCATCTCTACCTCAGGGGAGTCACATTAGTGAGAACAGGTTTTGCAATCCCAGGGAACCAAGCTGGATCCTACATTTTTCACATAAAGTTGAAACCTGTTTATGAGGTCTCTATAGACCACTTCTTGTTTTCTACCGACCCTGACGCTAATACTAATAGAGTAATCAAGGGCTAGGGGTCTTTATTTTAAATAGGGCTATAAATGAGCAAGGAATTTTTCACCATTAAACAACTATGGAAAAATGATTCATCTCTTTTCTTTTTCATATCATGTCTCTCATGACCAACTCTTGCTCTTTTCAGTCCATGACGATATTAAAATATTCCGGGGTTAGGAGTCTCTAATTTTGTACTCTTTTGTTAAGGTCGTGAATTAGGTTTTTTAACTTTATATAAAGGCGAAAAGGGGCGGGACACGTGGGATCCAACGCATTGTGAACGTGCAAGAAAGAGAATACGTGTGTTGAAAAATATACCCATTTGTTTTATTGGAATAGTTAAATTATTCATCATATGAATCACTAGACGAGGCCAATTGTGATTGGCCCAGGGTATCAGGTGAGGGGTGGGGGAACGCCTCGCTACAGTAGTAATCGTAGTTATTAAGATTAGTGTGTAATGTAACTCTAAAGATGATAGAAGTGCTATTGAAATGTACATAAGGTAGAAGAAAGATAACTATACAGTCTTTGTGTTGTTAGTGTTTTATTGTGGCTTTGGGGAATTTTTTTAATTAAAATTATTCATGTTAAATTGAAGAAATAATAGATAGGCCTTATTATTTTATTTATAGCCAGGAAAAACCTCTCGGTCATCAGTTTTATTAAAACAAGGACGAACATAACAAGAAGCCCTCGATACTCAACAGCATCAGAGTCGGAAGAGAACAAGACATAGTAAAGATAAAAGAGAACACTTAAAAAGAATTGTTGTATCTATTAAAGGCAAAATTCAAAAATGTATTTACATATTCCGTAAACTTGGATATCTACTTAAATCTAGATGAAATCAGTTTAGTTTGTTATTAGAACGAGGATGGGGGTGGGTCTTACATGTCTATGTTCAACCTTTAACAACGACGCAGAAAACTGTCATTCAAGCGGCTTTAGGGAAAACCCACTACTATCCTAAGAGCAGCTTGTATAATGATAGTAATCTATTACCATTAAGAAATCTTGTATTGTTTATTTATCATAATCCTATAGGATATTATCCAAATTACAACACTTCGTACTCGACTAGGCAAGTTCAGATTGTACAGCGCGCGTTCTTATTTTATTTAATTAAAAGCCAAAATATGATTTATCATACTGTTTGGTTGTATATAACAGACTATCAACAGAGAGGAGATTGTGCAAATAATTAAATCTATATATAGGTAGAAATTTATCTCTTTTTTTAACGTTTTTGGAGTTTCAGATCTTTGAGCAACTGTGTCGAGCCAAAACATTTTTAATAGGCAAATAGGTAAATTTATGGTGATACATATTACACCAACTTTCCTGCATTCATTCAAGTGGAACTGTTCCTAGCACAGGCTTATGACCTTGTGGGGATGATTTCCTAAATTTATTATTATAAATACGTCAAGAGTATTTTACAAGGAATGCCTGTTATACCTACAATAAATTAGCCTAAACTAATTAATGGTAGGTCGATCATAAAGTTAGGGTGTCGTAGAAAATTACGAAGAAATTATGTTTTTAGTTTTTGTCAATAATTCGATTAGGTCTATCTATTGAGCTAAAGAAAAAATAAGAACAGCTTTTCATTTGACACTTAAAAAACAAAACTATTTCGTCTCTTGTCCATTTTTTAAAGTTAACAGTTTTCGAGATATTAGACGTTAAACATTTTAAACGTACGCCACCTTTATATAATGCGTGTACCAAACTTGAACCCAATATCTTATCACTTTCCATATATATATTGTAGTTATATATTTACATGTAGAATGAGTTTTCAAAGTATATCTTCGTGAATCATCCCGTATGTACATAATGATAGAAAAAAATAAAAACGGATTCATATCTTTGGTTCTATTCAACTTAAAAAGAAATGCGACCCGTCATTGCAAACATCATGACTAGGTGGTTTAAGTGTTTTTTTTTACTAAATACAGAAAGTTGGAAAAATGTATAAAATGTTTTTTTCACTCTAGATATTTTAAAATGTAAATATAATTATTTTTTCGCAGAACGTTACAATAGACAAGATTTTTTGTTTTTGCGTCTATCTTAAAAAAATAACAGCGTTATGAGCATTTAAATAATAAAAATAATATTTGGTTAACTAATCTCAGAGGCCTAACTGACGTATCGGTTGAAAGGTTAGAATCTAAATTAATAACACAAGATGAAAATAGTTATTTGTGCAACTAGTGAGCAAAGTGGCACTTTTTTAAACGAGAGAAAAATGTTGCCTCGTGCGTCAATTTTATCGAGTTTAAAAAAGACACTTTGCTCACGAATTGCACATTATGTTACTTTGTCTACAGTTGTTATTTTGTGACAAATAAAAAACATACTTCAGGAGTAACACAATTTGGCGGGGTATTTGACAGGTTTTCATCCTCTGAACTGTCCCTATTTTAAAACTAACTACACAAAATATAGCAGTAGTGCTTCAACACTGAGTAGAAGTTCTCACGTCAAAACTGAGGTTATTTATGAATATTACAAATAACTTAGGTGTATTGTTGAGGAAACGGGATTGCCAACTTCAAAACTCGGCAAACGAAAAATACTCTCCGTGTACATATCATCTTCATGAATAATTACTTCCTTTTTCAACTTTAAAACGTTGTTTTGTTGTTTATTTATGTTATTTTACATGTAAGAATTTATCTAACCTACATACGGGACATTTCCTGTATATTATAAATCAATTCATATAAACTTAACCTAAATTTCGTTTTGTTTGGTTGCCATTCGGAGTGAGCAAAGTAGTGGGCAAAGTGAAACTGTTGAGAAATCAGCTGTTTTGCAAACTAATTTAAATGAACTAAATGCCACTTTGTCAACAACTGTAGACAAAATAGTTTTCCATGTACAGAATAAGGCAAGATTTTATATTTAAAAAATTCTTACCGAAAATATTATTTCCGTTTTAAAATGAAACCTTACTTGAAGTAGGTAAACTTTAAAACATTTTGCTATTAATCATTTTAAAAAATAATGCCGTTCCTTCTTGTTAAAATACTATTTATTTAAATAAGGTAATAATTGTTCACAAAGATAAAAATCCCCAGAATGTTGTACAGTGGAATTTCAACGTTTGGACTTTGGTTTAAAAGGATTAAGCATGTTGGTTTTTGTTCGAAACAAACTTCCTTCAAATAATTTACTCTTTATGCACAATTGAATAAGTATACTGTAGGCGGCTGGGACGCTATTTGCAGTTTGTTTTTAGTGAACAATGGAGTTGAACGAAACTGAGATGATTACGTTGATGAGATGATATAGTGATCGACAATGTTCGTATCAAGACCAACCACCAATACTCAAATCTACTGTTTTCAAGAAATTTGAAGTACAAAGGAATGCGCTCGTTCTGGCTGGCGAAAATCAGCTTTTACAGTCATTTGTCGAGACACCTCACCGAGAAAAGCTGCCGTTGAACAGGACATCAGCTGTTTATCTAATTTTATTTTATTTTTCAAGAAAATAAATGTTTTCCATTTAAAATTCAGGTCGTTTAATGAATTATTGTCTGAAGAGGATTTTGATCGTTGCGCAGTGTTCAGTATAGTAGAGAAATTGATTGTGGATCTAAACTTTTATACAGAGTAGAGTTTACAGATGAAGAACACGTCCATACTAATGAACATGTAAAGAGGTTGTTTAAAAGTCCACATTGGTTCTATGAGAATCCTCAATTCGGATGCTGAGACTGAGGATCACATACAGGATTTCCAAAAGAATTAACGTTTGAGCAGTGATTGTAGGTATTTTGTAATTGGACTTTTCATAATAGATGGAAATTTAACAGGAAATTCTATTATAACTGACAAGTAAAGGAAACAAACGATCGTCGACTTGTCGTAACTCGTTATTTCCTTAATATTCTATTAGTTAGGGCCCTACACCTCACAATATGTGGAGGGATAGGTTAAAACTGCTCTAAATGCCACCATTTACTTTCTAACGATTATTAAATTTAATCCGAGTTTTCTAAAGTAACCTGACATTATCATAATCATAACAGGTGATTAAAATATATTTATAATAATTATGCCGCTCCATAAAAACGTTGCATCAACATCAAATAATTCAGTGGAACAGCTCTCCTGAATCACGCTATTCAAACAATGCGTGACGACACTTTTTTGTGACAGATATCATTTGGTGTATATTTTTTACGAGAGGTTCCTCATAATTCGGCTGTTTTACACACAACTAAAATACCTTTCAGCTATTAGAAAGTAAAGGCTAATGAAAGTTTCTACTTTGGTGTCTACGTTTTATTCTGCCCGTATGATTGAACACCGACTGTTTAGGATATTATATACCAGGGTTGTCCAACTGGCGGTCCGCGAGAGCTTGTGAGATAAAAACAAATCAAAAAATTACTTTGAAACGTCTTACTTTTGAAGGAGATTTTATTAAGTAGACTAATATTAACAAATTTATACCAAATATGCTGGTTAAGAAATTAATATCAATATTAATAATAGAAATTAAAAGAAGTTAAAAAATTAATTTAATTAGTCTGGGAACCTTACGTATGGCCCGCAACCACTTTTAAGGTTTAATTTTGGCTCTTGAGGCTTTGTATGTTGGACACTCCTGTTATAACCTAAACTAACATAGAAGAGGAAAGAACTGCAAGAACTCATGAATAAATTCATCTCTAAGATTCTGATTAGAGGGTTCGCACTATCACAGGGATAGTTTTAGCAGAACGTTGTGGTTCTTAGATAACTGCTTACACACTTAAGATCCTACTTCTGACAACCTTACTTTTAGATACATGTACGCATGGAGTCACTTTAGTGTGTACATGCGTGTGAATCAAGAAGGAATCTACAGTATCTGGATCTAAATTTTTTTATGTAGTCTTGGATTAGATCTTCCTTTTTCATCTTTTCTTCAGGTCCCCTCTTGACCAACACTTATTTTTTCCCGACCCTGACGAAAAACGGCTCAAGAGCTAGGAGGTCTTTATTTTATGTTCTTTTCTTCCATTTTACTTGCTCATATACGAAGTATAGGGTAGCTTTAGTAATCGTAAAAAATATTTCGACTTCTGTTTTTTCACTGATCAATATCAGAAATACATTGAGTCAAATTTGTGTACGACTTTGTTTATATGTTTTACTACAAGAATGCCTTAAAAATTTTTCTTACCCTGTATACGAAGTTTATTTGTTAATCGTCAAAAACTCGACATTTTTTTGACTGTTCTTCACGTTTCATGGTCTCAGGAAACCGAAAAAGTAATTTTCGACATTCTGTCCGTCCGTCGTATTCTGTACGTAACCAATATAGCGGCCACAAAATGTAAAATGGGAACATGAAATTTGGTGTAAAGAACTATAATGTCTTCTCTAATGAAATTGGGAAAATTCTAATTTAAAATATCAAAATGGAAGCTATTTAAAACAGTTTTTTGTTCTTATCTACAAAACCATCTAGCGTGCCAGGGTTTTACACGAGCTGTTTCCCCACTGAGTTAGTTAGATATCAGAAAATCATTACGAGCACAGGTTGTTTCCAACTGGTTCAGTTAAAAACACAATTAACTGAAGTACTTGAGGTTGAACGGGTTTCATTTATCCTTCCAATTTCCTGTACCAAATTTGTCTTGATTAGTCAATTTGCCTTAAAGCAAATACAGTGTATATATTCAAACTTTGAGTCTAATATATTTTTTCTACCATATAAATTGTCCAGTGAAAATTATTAGATGAAAATCCATTTGAGATAAAAAAGTAGTTTTGAAATGTCCGTCTGTTAATTGTATATTTGGAATTGACAGATTATTTTCAAATTTGTGATGCGTAACTATTTTGACCGTAACTCAAATAATTCCTCCCCAATAACTCGAAATTGTGTGTACATTCAGACACTCAAAAATTTAATTTTTTCGAAATATACTCTAACGATTTAAATCAAAATTGATAAAATGTAGCCTCCAAGGATTCACTATCATGGTCTCGTCTTAATAAGACTTTTAGAACACGATTATACAGTCTATTTAAACAAATTGAGTCACTCCCACACCCTGAGGGGCCAAACCCCCCAAATTTGGCTAGTTCAAGTAGCCCCTCTTACCCGAGATGTTTGCAGTAAACAGAATACGAATATCAAAAACAATAAGGTAGAGTAACGATTTTTCGATATTTATTTAGCAGCTGTAACTGCCCCAAAGCGAAACCTAAGCTTTTACTTTGGTTATTATAATCTTTTTCAAGTTTGTTAGCCAACAAAATTGTACCTTTTATATTATTTTGACAGTTAGTTATTTAGTGAGTAAGTCAGTCAGTAAGTGAGTGAGTGTGTGTGTGTGTGTGTGTGTGAGAGAGAGAGAGAGAGAGAGATAGAGAGAGAGAGAGAGAGAGAGAGAGAGAGAGAGAGAGAAATAGGGGGGGTGGAGGGAGGTAGAGAGAACTTAGAAGTTTTTCAGAATTTTGACATTTTATTGGAGTTGTTTCGATTCAAACGGCCACAATATTTATTAAACTTACGCTTACACGAAATATCGTAAACATTTTTCATTTAAAACGGCTTAGGAAATACAACGAATAAAAAATAAAATAACATTTTTTCAGTTATTTTGCTATTTTGGATCACCGGTCAATATATTGGTCAAACTTACACGAATTATATAAAATGAAAAAATAAAATAAAAAATACAGTTAGAAAAAGAAAATCATAAAATCCCAAATTTTGTTCATAATCCGACCGATTTTGATGTACGTAAACGAAGAAAAGATCCCAAAGGTAATTGCAGTATATTTTATTTATAACCAGCAATAATTGTAGTAGCGTAAATTTAGATGAATTGTAGTCAAATTAGCAAGTTTTAATTTAGTTATATTAAGCTAAAAAAAAAAATCATAATTATTCAAACGGCGGAAAATGTGAAACGATTTTTTTTTTTTTAGTTCTTTCGTATGCAAAGCTTATACAACTTGGCAATCTGCACTAAGGTCGAGGTCGGTATCATGTTTCAGATGTTATTAATTCATAACCAGCCCTAAACTTCTAAATGTAATAAAAAAACTATTTTAAGCATTCCGAGATTGGATTACTTCGACGGTAGAAGTACATGATGTGACTGCAAGCACTAGTAGCAGGCCTACAACTACAACCACAGCATGACTAACACAAAAAGTGAAATATTTGGAAAACAGAAAAGTGGGACAGGGAAAGTGAGTCTTTGTTTATATTAATAGCGTAGATTTGAGGTAGGGGATATGGTGTTGCATCATAGGCCCAGAATGAAAGTGAAATTGGCGTGTCTGTTATGACGTCGCAAAGTAGGTCGCTCCATCCAGTTCTATGTTCCTTCGTTCTTTTTTATATTTTATGTTGACTGTTGTATTGTTTGCGTTCTTTCCTTACATGTATTTTGTATTATTTGCCTTTACTTGGGATATGTTTCTTCGATCTTTGTCATATTTTATTTTTTTGTCTTTTATTTGGGACACGTTTCGTCGTTCTTTTTTGATTTATTTGGGCTGTTTATTAGGTTTTTTAAAAACAATTCGTATTGTCAATCTCTACTTGGGACACGTTTCGTCGTTCTTTTTGATTTATTTGGGCTGTTTCTTGGGTTTTTTAAAAAATATTTCGTATTGTTTATCTCTACTTGGGACACGTTTCGTCGTTCTTTTTTATTTATTTGGGCTTAAAACATTTCGTATGATCTATTTTTAGTTGGGATATATTTCTTCGATCTTTTTCATGTTTTATTGTGTCTTTTATTTGGGTCACGATTCGTCGTTATTTTTTATTTATTTGGGCTAAATTTCTTAGGTTTTTTAAAAACATCAGTATTCTCTATCTTTACTTGGGATATGTTTCTTCAATCTTTTTCATATTTTATTTTGTCTGTCTTTTTGGGACATGTTTCGTCGTTCGTTCTTTAATTTTGTCTTGTTTGTCTTTTAGAATATTAGGTCGTTTTATGTTACTTACCTTTATTTGGGCTTCTATTTTTCTATCTTTAATTTGGCTAAGTTTCTTAATTTCTTTTAATATCTCGTTTTGTCTATTTTTATTAGGGTCAAGTTTTTCATTTACTCCTCTCTTTTTTATTACTATATTTATTTAGGATACGTTTTTTCGTTGTTCGTTTAATATTCTCCGTCTTTATTTGAGGCATGTTTCTTCGGATTTTTTATACATTCCATGTCATTATATTTGTTAGTCTGTATCTGCAAGTACTTTTTAATAATTCGTTTCGTCTAGTTTATTAAATTATGTTAAATATTTCTTGTTAAACATAACTTTTCTTGTTTGTATTTGGTTGGGCTATTTTCCTCAGTACCGGTACTTTTTTTATATTTTTATGTTGATTGTATAAACTAAAACAATCACTCTTCTTTCACTTTAACTAGACAGTCGTTATTTTTATATATCTGGCTTTAATTGGGATATTTTACTTCGTTTCCCCCTCCCCTTTTCATACATCTTTTTTGTCTTTACATTAATATTTCGTATTGTTTGTCTTTTAGTTGAAATATGTTAATTCATTTTTAATATTATGTTTTGTCTATATTCGGGCAATGTCTCTTAATTTTAAAATATTTTGTGTTGTTTTTATTTATTTGAATATTTTCCATAAGTCCTTTTTTAATATTTTAAATTGTTTGTGACTTTAGTTCTTTCACATTGTTTGCGCCTTTTCTTCTTTTCAATATTTGGTCTTTCTAGCTAAAAAAGACAACCTCCTTCACGAAACATATTGTGTTTTGTCTAAATTTATTTAGCAAAGATTTTCATTAATTTTAATAATTATTCTTGTTTAAATTTCAATTGAGCTATAAGATTAATTCTTTAATTCTTAAATATTTATTAAATATACGTTTTGTCTATATTTGGACAAATTTGGAAATGTGAAAATGACCAACAAGTATTAATTTTTATACACAAATGAAGACAAATGTCGAATAAGCTATATCAATAATATGAACAATCCATCATTACCCAATAACTTTAAAAACCAGAAAATAATATATGCGTTTCTTCATTCTTTTTAATATTTCGGATTATATATCTTTAGTAGTAGTACTATATCTTGATTATTTATAACGTTTAGTTTTGTGTAACATTATTTATCTATGTCTCATAGTTTTTTTGTTGTTTGTATTGAAATGTTATGTATTTTCGGAGTTTTTGGTATTTTTAGATGAGCTAGGTTACTTCTTTATTTTACATATTTTATGTCGTGTATGTTTATTATTCCTTTATTCTTTTTATTTATTTGTGTTGTACGTTCTTTATGTTCTTCCATTCACTTCAATATTTATCGATACCTTTTTTCTCCTTAAACAATATCTATAATGGGATTATCCTTTGTTCTTTTCAATATTTTATGATGTCCGCCATGTTGTCTGATTCCTGAAACAAACAAAAATGTTCTTTACTTTTTTAACCACAATGAAAATGTGTATTTATTCTACAATATTCTTCTTATAGATGGTATTTAAGTAAAATAATAAATACACGTAACAAATACACATTTACATTTTAATATATCTTTTAATTTATTAATTTTTAGAAACTATTAATGATCTCAAATGATAAAACACTGATTACCGCCGGAAAAGTTAACCAAAAAGTAGTACTAAATTATACACAATTTATTACCATGTAATTGGTGTGGATCATAGTTAGAGAATTTTGATGGGAAGAAGTAATAAGAATTGTTTGGTTGTTTCCTCGAATGTTCAACTAGTGGGAAAACACCAATTCGTGTGATAAGGAAATTATTTCGCAAGAAACAAACAATCTATTGCGTATGATCGTCATGTGTATTGCGCTTTATTTGCAAACATTTTCCTTGCAAATTAATTTTTAAGCACCCAAAGAGAGCTTCTTATATATATAAAAAAAAAGAGAAAAAAGGTTTTGGAAATAATTATACCCGATCCCAAAACCAATGGTACCTATTATCCACAACAATGTCTATACTACTTTAGGCGAGTAATAAAATGTAATTTTCTTTATTACTGAGTGTTTCACCATGTATTTCTTACTAGAAATAGTGTGATTAAATAGAAAGGTCCGAACGCACACACTTTTTCAATTTTGTTTATTTATAGGCCTAATATGCAAATAAAATTTTAGCTGGTGCCATAAAACTCATAACTTAATTACAAGAATAAATTTATTTCGATTAAAATTAACTTTTTAAAGACGGCGGTCAACGTTCATTTTCGTTTTTTAAAAATCCAATTATTCTTAAACCATACGCTTTACTACACATTTCACCACCTACAATAACATGCTTTTATAACATCTTTTTTTTTTCTTTTTTTTTTTTTTTTTACCGATACCTCCTGAACTGACATTTTTGGAGAGATGGACAGTTTTGTTCGGGAACTTAGAGGCTATTATATTTTAGTGAAATTTTAACACAATGGCAGATACAACAAATTTTGTTATCGATAAAAAAGTTTTGAGGTACAGTATGGTTAAAAAATGCCCACATATTTAATCAAAATCTATCTACGTGTCTCAGACGATAGTTATTTTGCTTTGGGTTTTGTAAATACTTTTTGGGACTCGGAGGACCAAAAACAGATATTTCTGTAACAATACCAACATCGGTTATTATATTCATTGCAAACCTTTCTCTATACTAGGTATATGTAAGAAAGTAAAAAGATGAAATCATAATGGTTTTTAAATGTATTTCTTAAAAGAAGAAAAGTAGAGAGACCACTGGTTTTTTGTGGAATTTTATATTTTTTATGGAATCAAGCTTTTTAGTGAAGATCACCAAAAAGAAAGATTAGAACAAAAAAGGTCAACCAATTATAAATCCTTCGATTATTTTTATGAATTTCGACTCGTATGCATTTGTAACGACAAGTCTTTTTATCTGAAATTTCGATTGTCGTGTATAAACTTTATAAAGAGGAACAAGACATTTTGACGTTCAAAAGCAGCAGATAAAAATAAACAAGGAAAGTTGTTGGCGGCAACACTACACGAATATTTAAGAAAGGCTAATATTTAATCAACTGATGTTTTGTTTCATTACTAGGAAGTTTTAAGACAAATATTCTAAGCAAATAGAAAGCAAAATCTTCAAACAGAATTAGAAGCTAAAAGCGAAAGTACTTTATATTAAAAATAAATTTTAAAAACGTGGAAAAACATTGCACAAACTATCTCACACACCCATCTACAATTGAATCTAGATTAATTATCAGATCGTCGCCTAAAATATCAGTTCGTTAGTTGTCAGTAAAAAAGTTAAAATGGTCCATGCACGCCGTCGTTAAAACAACAAAATATGTACTATTTAAATGGGTCTAAGGTTGTGCTATAAACGCGTCCTCTGCGTATATAATTTCATTAAAATCGAGTTTATGATGACGGCGATACGTTATTTTTCTTTTACCAATAATTCCTAAATCGTAATATTTTTTACTTGTGATATTTCACATACCTATAACTCATCTTCACATTTTACTGAAATTTGAACGAAATCGGTACAGCCGATATTTTTGCTTTTACCAATAAGTCACGAACCGCCATTTTTGGAGAGATGGTGACCGATACGTTTTGTTTTGGAACTAGGGAGCGACATTTTTGCAAATTTTTATCGAAATCGTTGGAGCCGATCTTGAGATTATAGGAATTTTAGGTGGCAAAGTACCCCACATTTTAAGTTGTTCAAAAAAAGTCATTACATATGGTCAAAATATGCCTATATACACAGACAGACATCATTTCACAAATCATTTCTTCTGGACTCTGAGGACTAATACTACATCTATTACAAATATATATATATATAGCAGTTACAAGGTTTTCAACTAAGAAAGTACGCAACTAATTAAGCTGTAAAACATAAGAATTCCCTGTTTTCAATCGCCGTAGATCCTTAATAAATACGTCTACAGTTGCAAAACGCGATAACGATCGTTTCCATTTTTTGAAAGGATTTAAAATGTAGCTGTTATACCCGGAGTTACCCGCATCAAACTTTCTGATGCGTGCAAAATTTAATGTAGATTTGGAAGTAGTGTTAAGTAGGCCTAATGGAAGAAATATAATTAGGAAATTTCATGGGTTTGGGGCTCACTGGTTCTAGCTGACAAGACATTTGCATTTTAAATACATAGGCGCTAAAAGATTCTTTTTTTCAGGCATGGTATAGACGACCTAAGTAAGTTCAAATATATTTTAGCCTAAGCGATACTGAGGAGCCGTGAAACGCCCTTTATCCCTTTTAAAACACCTCTTCGAGGTTAACTTTCTTCGAAGAGAGAGAGAGAGAGAAGAGAGAGAGAGAGAGAGAGAGAGAGAGAGAGAGAGAGAGAGAGAGAGAGAGAGAGAGAGAGAGAGAGAGAGAGAGGGAGAGAGAGGGAGAGAGAGGGAGAGAGAGGGAGAGAGGGAGAGAGAGGGAGAGAGAGGGAGAGAGAGGGAGAGAGAGGGAGAGAGAGGGAGAGAGAGGGAGAGAGAGGGAGAGAGAGGGAGAGAGAGGAGAGAGAGAGAGTGAGAGAGAGAGAGAAGAGAGAGGAGAGTGAGAGAGAGAGAGAGAGGAGAGAGAGAGAGAGAGAGAGAGAGAGAGAGAGAGAAGAGAGAGAGAGAGAGAAGGGAGGGAGAGAGAGAGGGAGAGAGAGATAGAGAGAGAGAGAGAGAGAGAGAGAGAGAGAGAGAGAGAGAGAGAGAGAGAGAGAGAGAGAGAGAGAGAGAGAGAGAGAGAGAGAGAGAGAAGAGAGAAAGGTTTGATATTTTTAGGTAATTATACGGCGTGGCAATCCCGAGGACCTCGCTGGATCTACAATTTTTTAGGTTGTCTTGGGTTAGATCATTTTCTTTTACCGTTCCTATCAGGTCTTTCTTGACTAATTCTTATTCTCTTCTGACCATGTCGGTATTCGAGGACCAGGAGTTCTATGTTTTATAGAGTTTTATCTTTTTTACCTCCTTTCTTTATAAGGCGAGATGATGACCGTGAGGTTTTTCGCCTTTAAACAACAAGAAAATATGTATTGGTAAGCTATTTAAAAAAAAACACAAGTCGATATCTTATCTGGCCTAGTCAATGCTTTATAAGTTGAGCTAACACACATTTTGCTGTTAGGGGTTGAATTTTGGAAATTGTTCCTTAAGTAAACGAAGTGGATATCTCATTTAGCTTTAGATATATTGAGGAATTAGCGGAAACACGTTATACCCCTATTGACAACTTAGGGGTTGAATTTTGGAAATCCCATCTTTAGTAGATCTAAACGTTATGAATAGGTATTCTCAGCGAATCTATCTAATAAAAACGAAGTGGATATCTCATTTAGCTTTAGATATATTGAGGAATTAGCGGAAACACGTTATACCCCTATTGACAACATAGGGGTTGAATTTAGGAAATCCCATCTTTAGTAGATCTAAACGTTATGAATAGGTATTCTCAACGAATCTATCTAATAAAAACGAAGTGGATATCTCATTTAGCTTTAGATATATTGAGGAATTAGCGGAAACACGTTATACCCCTATTGACAACATAGGGGTTGAATTTTGGAAATCCCATCTTTAGTAGATCTAAACGTTATGAATAGGTATTCTCAACGAATCTATCTAATAAAAACGAAGTGGATATCTCATTTAGCTTTAGATATATTGAGGAATTAGCGGAAACACGTTATACCCCTATTGACAACTTAGGGGTTGAATTTTGGAAATTCCATCTTTAGTAGATCTAAACGTTATGAATAGGTATTCTCAGCGAATCTATCTAATAAAAACGAAGTGGATATCTCATTTAGCTTTAGATATATTGAGGAATTAGCGGAAACACGTTATACCCCTATTGACAACATAGGGGTTGAATTTAGGAAATCCCATCTTTAGTAGATCTAAACGTTATGAATAGGTATTCTCAACGAATCTATCTAATAAAAACGAAGTGGATATCTCATTTAGCTTTAGATATATTGAGGAATTAGCGGAAACACGTTATACCCCTATTGACAACTTAGGGGTTGAATTTTGGAAATTCCATCTTTAGTAGATCTAAACGTTATGAATAGGTATTCTCAGCGAATCTATCTAATAAAAACGAAGTGGATATCTCATTTAGCTTTAGATATATTGAGGAATTAGCGGAAACACGTTATACCCCTATTGACAACTTAGGGGTTGAATTTTGGAAATCCCATCTTTAGTAGATCTAAACGTTATGAATAGGTATTCTCAGCGAATCTATCTAATAAAAACGAAGTGGATATCTCATTTAGCTTTAGATATATTGAGGAATTAGCGGAAACACGTTATACCCCTATTGACAACTTAGGGGTTGAATTTAGTAAATCCCATCTTTAGTAGATCTAAACGTTATGAATAGGTATTCTCAACGAATCTATCTAATAAAAACGAAGTGGATATCTCATTTAGCTTTAGATATATTGAGGAATTAGCGGAAACACGTTATACCCCTATTGACAACTTAGGGGTTGAATTTAGGAAATCCCATCTTTAGTAGATCTAAACGTTATGAATAGGTATTCTCAACGAATCTATCTAATAAAAACGAAGTGGATATCTCATTTAGCTTTAGATATATTGAGGAATTAGCGGAAACACGTTATACCCCTATTGACAACTTAGGGGTTGAATTTAGGAAATCCCATCTTTAGTAGATCTAAACGTTATGAATAGGTATTCTATTCTCAACGAATCTATCTAATAAAAACGAAGTGGATATCTCATTTAGCTTTAGATATATTGAGGAATTAGCGGAAACACGTTATACCCCTATTGACAACATAGGGGTTGAATTTAGGAAATCCCATCTTTAGTAGATCTAAACGTTATGAATAGGTATTCTCAACGAATCTATCTAATAAAAACGAAGTGGATATCTCATTTAGCTTTAGATATATTGAGGAATTAGCGGAAACACGTTATACCCCTATTGACAACATAGGGGTTGAATTTAGGAAATCCCATCTTTAGTAGATCTAAACGTTATGAATAGGTATTCTCAACGAATCTATCTAATAAAAACGAAGTGGATATCTCATTTAGCTTTAGATATATTGAGGAATTAGCGGAAACTCGTTATACCCCTATTGACAACATAGGGGTTGAATTTTGGAAAATTCTTCCTTAGTGGACCTTTACATAATGAAAAAGTATTATCAATGAACCGATGTAATAAAAGCCAAGTCAATATCTCATTTAGTCAATAAGCGGAAACACATTTTACCTCTTTTAAATACTTAAGGGTTGAATTTTGGAATTTGTTCCTTAATTGATCTTTGCGTTATGAAAAGAATTTCGGATATATTGAGGAATAAGTGGAAACACATTTTACCCTCATAAACCCTTAGGGGTCAAATTTGCAAAATTGTTCCTTACAATATGAAGAGGTAGTCTCAGCAAACCGATATATAATAATAAACACAAGTAAATATCGCATTTAGTGCGAGATATATTAAGGGGTAAGTAAAAAACTTTTACCCCTTACATCCTCACAGAAGGACCGTTACATTATGGGCCGAATATACTTTAATTGTAGCCGAAATTCATGTTTCTAAATCCAGAAGTTTAGTCTGAACGTTGATAAATGAATCAGAATATTTGCTTTTATATATAAACTCAATTCTTCACACAGTTCTTTCCTTCTATTAGAACGTTTTACGCTATGATTAAATAGACAAAACCTAGCCAATGCTCATCTTCCACAAGTGACACTATAGAACAGAGCTGATTGGGTATTTAGGCCGTAACTGGGTCGCAAGACCATTGCACAACCGTAGGCAACCAAATGGAACGCTAAAACTTTCCCTAGCTAGTATAAACACAAAGCCGTGTTTAAAATTCGCTTTGAACCCGGAGCGCATCGCGTGTAATAAAAATTAAAACAAAAATGGGTCAACATATTTCAAGAGATATGTTATCTTGCGGAACAGACTGTCTGTGTTTATAGTAGCGGATTTATTAGGGCACGAGTCTGAGTTGAAGGATTCCATATTGTAGAACACTTTCACACATACGTAGTAAAGAAAGTTGTCAAAAGATCGATGATTCTCTAATACAGCCTCAATGTGGTCTCAAAAGAGGTTTATTAAAATGATTTCTTAATGATGATTGTCTGACGTAATAATACATTGTATACAATTTATATGTGGAGATATTTTGGTCATATTTCCAGGGCCTTTACTTACTCATAGTAGGCCAAAATAAGGAAGTAGAATATTTCGGAAAAATCCCTTTTGTGGCCCTCCCAGTCGGAAAAAGTGTTTTTAAAAATTCTATATGCCTGTTGCCAGTGTGGTGTTCTATAACCATTTTTTTATATTTTTTTTATCTATATTTAATGAATTTTTTTTAACTCACAATTTGGGAGTAGCTGTCATAAGAAAAAAAAATAAAAAATAATGTTCTTAAAATGGTATCTAACGATTTCAATCAAACTTTGCTCAAGTGTAACCTCTAAGAACGCAAGCAAAACGTATTGCTCGTCATTTCTCTAAAAATTGCGGTTCGTGAATTATCGATAAAAAACAAAAAATCTGGATTGGAGCTGCTGTAAAAAAAATTTTTTTTTTGAATGCAAAAATATTACGGTTCAGGAATAATTGAGAAAAAACAAAAATGAATCTAGACTTCCGAAGTTAAAAGCTCGAATCAAATAAGATATAATAAGTTGAGGACACGCTTATGAAATACGCTAAGCAACTTTAGGACCTATTTGAATAATTCTTTGTCAAAAATGGCGTCTATTTTATTTTTTCATTGATAATTACTGAAGTCACGTTTTTTGATGACGAATAATTTTAGGCAGTGAGAAACTTTGTACGATATTTTTGGAACTTTAATTTTTTAATTTTAATTTTCTCTCGATAACTCCTAATTTAGAGATAGATAAAAATTCGTCTCCCAAGCCTAAAAATTCGAAAATAAAAGTTATAATTTATTAAAACTCGAATAATGCGATGTCTGTAAAATTTTGGCTAATGTGAAGATCATTAACCTAAACCAGTGTCCCAAATCTCAATTAATAGAAAACTACAGTTCCTTAAAAGGAAACAAAATCTGTAAGCTGTCATTAAATACTCGATTTCATTGAAATACGATGTACATTTTAGGTAAAATCTAACCAAATCTACTGTATATTTAAATATAAATATATTTCCTTTTTTTCCTTATTTCCTTTTTAAACTATAATTTTTTTATACTAATAAGGGAAAATTCTTTTTTTTATGTTGTTAATATTTTTTTATTTTATTTATTTATTTTTTTTAAATTTTTTTTTTTTACATGAGGAAGTTAGTTCAAATTATTTACACTGTTTCAAAATATCAAATACTCAAAAGTGAAGGAAATAGGGATGACGGGGTCACGTGACGCATCATATTTATTAAAAGGTCTTAATGAGTAGAGAAAAACGGTGAAACAAAAACGTAATTCCGTTGAGTCATTCAAAATGGCAGAGAAAGTTTAAAACGAAGATCTGTAATAGTATTTAAACAAATTATTATGATTTAATTGCTCCCTGAAAAAAGTTTACGTTCTTACCTTGCACGCTTTTGATAAATGGATTTTAGTCTAATATCCCGAGTTTTTATTTCTATTATAAATCAAAACTTGGGAAGTAAGTGTTGACAAGACAAAAATCACAAAATTTAGATTTTTACAACGAGGGTTTTAATTTTAGTCAAATGTATCCTTAAGGGCCCAAACATAACACCATCTTCAAAATTTGATAAAACATGAAGTTTATGACTTAAATCCCTGTACTAACAAGTTGATAGGCGACATCATAGACCAATTATACAATGTAGGACACAAGCAAATCGTATTAGTAGGTAACCAGTAGGGTAAGTATGTTTAAAACAGTTGTTACACAGATTTTATGAACGACGTAATTGTATATATCACTGCCTAACAGGTCTTATAGATGTACTACACTTGGTTTGTTCGTGTTTATGACTCATAGCTGTACATATTTGAAGAAGCCTCCACTCGCTACGCTCGTGTCGATGACTCGGCCTTGCCGGATCTCGTAACTATAGGAATATTAAATTTTCTTAAGAGGTCGGGGTTTAAAATTACATTTTTGACAATAACTATTATTTTATTTGACCCCTCATTGTACATTGTAAAAGCAAAAAGTACAAACTTTATCAAATTCTTAATAATAAATAATACAAAACAATACAAAATATAACACAAATAATGTATACAGAAAATAAAGCACCTATTGCTATTAAGTTTCATGACTCGGGTCAATCATCCCGAGGTTTGGGATGAACTACGCAAAATACTACACAACTAATCAGCTCAAAACAGAGGAACAAAGCGACCGGCAAGTTCAACTTTACACTTACACTCAAATAAACATTTAGAAAAACCCGAAAGGCTTCCATGACAAACAATTATAGCAACATATTACAATAATTCATAGTACAAGACAATTAAAAAACTTGTTGACAATGCCTAAAAACGGAAAGAAACACTACAAACTATCTAAGTAACAAAAAAATTTATAAACACCGCAGTAATACAATTGCTTACAAAACACCTTCCCTTGAAGATAAAAGTCCAACCCCCCTGATACATAGATTAATATAACATGATCTAACTTAAAGTAAGAAATCAAAGCAATTTCAAACATTAAAAAACAGATTTATCCTTCCATAAAGAAGTGAATAAATTTTTAAAAAACAGAAGCATTCTTGTCACAGTTAAACCAAAACCTATTTAATAAAGTGCATATTATGTACACACTCCCACAAGTACTACACCTTGTAGAAGAGAGCTTCTAATGTATATATAAATCCTTGCCCACTTTTATTATCAGTTTGACATTCGTCACTGATTACTGTAAAAAAAAAAAAAAAACGCATAGATTTGTTATCGTAAAAACTTCGCTATTTGTCATCGTAGAGAGGTGGTGTTGGTACCATTATATGGAGACTATCTGTAAATTTGTATCTAATTTAGTCTGTTATAAGTTGTAACTCAGATATTAACAAAAACTGTATAAAAAGCCGCCATTTTAACGTTATCAACTGAAATTTTCAGAATTTTAATAGGGTTCTATATGAGACAACACTATAGTTAATTTCGTGTTCTTATCTTAAATGTTATAGTCGCAATGGTGTTTACGTACAGACGACAACGACGACGGACAGACGGGTAGTCGAAAATAACTTTCGGTATGCTGAAACGTGAAGCTCCGTCAAAATACAGAAATAGGAAATTTTCTACAAGTGTTTAATGTTACAAAGGTTTTCTAGCCTTGTATATCCACTACTTTCTTGAAGCTGTATGTATCTGATGGAGCTTCTATTCGCTACACTCGTGTAACCTAACCTAACCTAACCTAACCTCGTATATCCACTACTTTCTTGAAGCTGTATGTATCTGACGGAGCTTCTATTCGCTACACTCGTGTAACCTAACCTAACCTAACCTCGTATATCCACTACTTTCTTGAAGCTGTATGTATCTGACGGAGCTTCTATTCGCTACACTCGTGTAACCTAACCTAACCTAACCTAACCTCGTATATCCACTACTTTCTTGAAGCTGTATGTATTTGACGGAGCTTCTATTCGCTACACTCGTGTAACCTAACCTAACCTAACCTCGTATATCCACTACTTTCTTGAAGCTGTATGTATCTGATGGAGCTTCTATTCGCTACACTCGTGTAACCTAACTTAACCTAACCTAACCTCGTATATCCACTACGAAGCTGTATGTATTTGACGGAGCTTCTATTCGCTACACTCGTGTAACCTAACCTAACCTAACCTCGTATATCCACTACTTTCTTTAAGCTGTATGTATCTGATGGAGCTTCTATTCGCTACACTCGTGTAACCTAACCTAACCTCGTATATCCACTACTTTCTTGAAGCTGTATGTATTTGACGGAGCTTCTATTCGCTACACTCGTGTAACCTAACCTAACCTAACCTCGTATATCCACTACTTTCTTGAAGCTGTATGTATTTGACGGAGCTTCTATTCGCTACACTCGTGTAACCTAACCTAACCTAACCTAACCTCGTATATCCACTACTTTCTTTAAGCTGTATGTATCTGATGGAGCTTCTATTCGCTACACTCGTGTAACCTAACCTAACCTCGTATATCCACTACTTTCTTGAAGCTGTATGTATTTGACGGAGCTTCTATTCGCTACACTCGTGTAACCTAACCTAACCTAACCTCGTATATCCACTACTTTCTTGAAGCTGTATGTATCTGATGGAGCTTCTATTCGCTACACTCGTGTAACCTAACCTAACCTAACCTAACCTAACCTCGTATATCCACTACTTTCTTGAAGCTGTATGTATTTGACGGAGCTTCTATTCGCTACACTCGTGTAACCTAACCTAACCTAACCTCGTATATCCACTACTTTCTTGAAGCTGTATGTATCTGATGGAGCTTCTATTCGCTACACTCGTGTAACCTAACCTAACCTAACCTAACCTCGTATATCCACTACTTTCTTGAAGCTGTATGTATCTGATGGAGCTTCTATTCGCTACACTCGTGTAACCTAACCTAACCTCGTATATCCACTACTTTCTTGAAGCTGTATGTATTTGACGGAGCTTCTATTCGCTACACTCGTGTAACCTAACCTAACCTAACCTAACCTCGTATATCCACTACTTTCTTGAAGCTGTATGTATCTGATGAAGCTTCTATTCGCTACACTCGTGTAACCTAACCTAACCTAACCTCGTATATCCACTACTTTCTTGAAGCTGTATGTATCTGATGAAGCTTCTATTCGCTACACTCGTGTAACCTAACCTAACCTCGTATATCCACTACTTTCTTGAAGCTGTATGTATTTGACGGAGCTTCTATTCGCTACACTCGTGTAACCTAACCTAACCTAACCTCGTATATCCACTACTTTCTTGAAGCTGTATGTATTTGACGGAGCTTCTATTCGCTACACTCGTGTAACCTAACCTAACCTTGTATATCCACTACTTTCTTGAAGCTGTATGTATCTGACGGAGCTTCTATTCGCTACACTCGTGTAACCTAACCTAACCTAACCTCGTATATCCACTACTTTCTTGAAGCTGTATGTATTTGACGGAGCTTCTATTCGCTACACTCGTGTAACCTAACCTAACCTAACCTAACCTCGTATATCCACTACTTTCTTGAAGCTGTATGTATCTGATGGAGCTTCTATTCGCTACACTCGTGTAACCTAACCTAACCTCGTATATCCACTACTTTCTTGAAGCTGTATGTATCTGATGGAGCTTCTATTCGCTACACTCGTGTAACCTAACCTAACCTAACCTAACCTCGTATATCCACTACTTTCTTGAAGCTGTATGTATCTGATGGAGCTTCTATTCGCTACACTCGTGTAACCTAACCTAACCTAACCTCGTATATCCACTACTTTCTTGAAGCTGTATGTATCTGATGGAGCTTCTATTCGCTACACTCGTGTAACCTAACCTAACCTAACCTCGTATATCCACTACTTTCTTGAAGCTGTATGTATCTGATGGAGCTTCTATTCGCTACACTCGTGTAACCTAACCTAACCTAACCTAACCTCGTATATCCACTACTTTCTTGAAGCTGTATGTATTTGACGGAGCTTCTATTCGCTACACTCGTGTAACCTAACCTAACCTAACCTCGTATATCCACTACTTTCTTGAAGCTGTATGTATCTGATGGAGCTTCTATTCGCTACACTCGTGTAACCTAACCTAACCTAACCTAACCTCGTATATCCACTACTTTCTTGAAGCTGTATGTATCTGATGGAGCTTCTATTCGCTACACTCGTGTAACCTAACCTAACCTAACCTAACCTCGTATATCCACTACTTTCTTGAAGCTGTATGTATTTGACGGAGCTTCTATTCGCTACACTCGTGTAACCTAACCTAACCTAACCTCGTATATCCACTACTTTCTTGAAGCTGTATGTATCTGATGGAGCTTCTATTCGCTACACTCGTGTAACCTAACCTAACCTAACCTAACCTCGTATATCCACTACTTTCTTGAAGCTGTATGTATCTGATGGAGCTTCTATTCGCTACACTCGTGTAACCTAACCTAACCTAACCTAACCTCGTATATCCACTACTTTCTTGAAGCTGTATGTATTTGACGGAGCTTCTATTCGCTACACTCGTGTAACCTAACCTAACCTAACCTAACCTCGTATATCCACTACTTTCTTGAAGCTGTATGTATCTGATGAAGCTTCTATTCGCTACACTCGTGTAACCTAACCTAACCTAACCTCGTATATCCACTACTTTCTTGAAGCTGTATGTATCTGATGAAGCTTCTATTCGCTACACTCGTGTAACCTAACCTAACCTCGTATATCCACTACTTTCTTGAAGCTGTATGTATTTGACGGAGCTTCTATTCGCTACACTCGTGTAACCTAACCTAACCTAACCTCGTATATCCACTACTTTCTTGAAGCTGTATGTATTTGACGGAGCTTCTATTCGCTACACTCGTGTAACCTAACCTAACCTTGTATATCCACTACTTTCTTGAAGCTGTATGTATCTGACGGAGCTTCTATTCGCTACACTCGTGTAACCTAACCTAACCTAACCTCGTATATCCACTACTTTCTTGAAGCTGTATGTATTTGACGGAGCTTCTATTCGCTACACTCGTGTAACCTAACCTAACCTAACCTAACCTCGTATATCCACTACTTTCTTGAAGCTGTATGTATCTGATGGAGCTTCTATTCGCTACACTCGTGTAACCTAACCTAACCTCGTATATCCACTACTTTCTTGAGCTGTATGTATCTGATGGAGCTTCTATTCGCTACACTCGTGTAACCTAACCTAACCTAACCTAACCTCGTATATCCACTACTTTCTTGAAGCTGTATGTATCTGATGGAGCTTCTATTCGCTACACTCGTGTAACCTAACCTAACCTCGTATATCCACTACTTTCTTGAAGCTGTATGTATCTGATGGAGCTTCTATTCGCTACACTCGTGTAACCTAACCTAACCTAACCTAACCTAACCTCGTATATCCACTACTTTCTTGAAGTTGTATTTATTTGACGGAGCTTCTATTCGCTACACTCGTGTAACCTAACCTAACCTAACCTCGTATATCCACTACTTTCTTGAAGCTGTATTTATTTGACGGAGCTTCTATTCGCTACACTCGTCTAACCTAACCTAACCTCGTATATCCACTACTTTCTTGAAGCTGTATGTATCTGATGGAGCTTCTATTCGCTACACTCGTGTAACCTAACCTAACCTAACCTCGTATATCCACTACTTTCTTGAAGCTGTATGTATCTGATGGAGCTTCTATTCGCTACACTCGTGTAACCTAACCTAACCTAACCTAACCTCGTATATCCACTACTTTCTTGAAGCTGTATGTATTTGACGGAGCTTCTATTCGCTACACTCGTGTAACCTAACCTAACCTAACCTCGTATATCCACTACTTTCTTGAAGCTGTATTTATTTGACGGAGCTTCTATTCGCTACACTCGTGTAACCTAACCTAACCTAACCTCGTATATCCACTACTTTCTTGAAGCTGTATGTATTTGACGGAGCTTCTATTCGCTACACTCGTGTAACCTAACCTAACCTAACCTCGTATATCCACTACTTTCTTGAAGCTGTATGTATCTGATGGAGCTTCTATTCGCTACACTCGTGTAACCTAACCTAACCTAACCTAACCTCGTATATCCACTACTTTCTTGAAGCTGTATGTATCTGATGGAGCTTCTATTCGCTACACTCGTGTAACCTAACCTAACCTAACCTAACCTAACCTCGTATATCCACTACTTTCTTGAAGCTGTATGTATTTGACGGAGCTTCTATTCGCTACACTCGTGTAACCTAACCTAACCTAACCTAACCTCGTATATCCACTACTTTCTTGAAGCTGTATGTATCTGATGAAGCTTCTATTCGCTACACTCGTGTAACCTAACCTAACCTAACCTCGTATATCCACTACTTTCTTGAAGCTGTATGTATCTGATGAAGCTTCTATTCGCTACACTCGTGTAACCTAACCTAACCTCGTATATCCACTACTTTCTTGAAGCTGTATGTATTTGACGGAGCTTCTATTCGCTACACTCGTGTAACCTAACCTAACCTAACCTCGTATATCCACTACTTTCTTGAAGCTATATGTATTTGACGGAGCTTCTATTCGCTACACTCGTGTAACCTAACCTAACCTTGTATATCCACTACTTTCTTGAAGCTGTATGTATCTGACGGAGCTTCTATTCGCTACACTCGTGTAACCTAACCTAACCTAACCTCGTATATCCACTACTTTCTTGAAGCTGTATGTATTTGACGGAGCTTCTATTCGCTACACTCGTGTAACCTAACCTAACCTAACCTAACCTCGTATATCCACTACTTTCTTGAAGCTGTATGTATCTGATGGAGCTTCTATTCGCTACACTCGTGTAACCTAACCTAACCTCGTATATCCACTACTTTCTTGAAGCTGTATGTATCTGATGGAGCTTCTATTCGCTACACTCGTGTAACCTAACCTAACCTAACCTAACCTCGTATATCCACTACTTTCTTGAAGCTGTATGTATCTGATGGAGCTTCTATTCGCTACACTCGTGTAACCTAACCTAACCTCGTATATCCACTACTTTCTTGAAGCTGTATGTATCTGATGGAGCTTCTATTCGCTACACTCGTGTAACCTAACCTAACCTAACCTAACCTAACCTCGTATATCCACTACTTTCTTGAAGTTGTATTTATTTGACGGAGCTTCTATTCGCTACACTCGTGTAACCTAACCTAACCTAACCTCGTATATCCACTACTTTCTTGAAGCTGTATTTATTTGACGGAGCTTCTATTCGCTACACTCGTCTAACCTAACCTAACCTCGTATATCCACTACTTTCTTGAAGCTGTATGTATCTGATGGAGCTTCTATTCGCTACACTCGTGTAACCTAACCTAACCTAACCTCGTATATCCACTACTTTCTTGAAGCTGTATGTATCTGATGGAGCTTCTATTCGCTACACTCGTGTAACCTAACCTAACCTAACCTAACCTCGTATATCCACTACTTTCTTGAAGCTGTATGTATTTGACGGAGCTTCTATTCGCTACACTCGTGTAACCTAACCTAACCTAACCTCGTATATCCACTACTTTCTTGAAGCTGTATTTATTTGACGGAGCTTCTATTCGCTACACTCGTGTAACCTAACCTAACCTAACCTCGTATATCCACTACTTTCTTGAAGCTGTATGTATTTGACGGAGCTTCTATTCGCTACACTCGTGTAACCTAACCTAACCTAACCTCGTATATCCACTACTTTCTTGAAGCTGTATGTATCTGATGGAGCTTCTATTCGCTACACTCGTGTAACCTAACCTAACCTAACCTCGTATATCCACTACTTTCTTGAAGCTGTATTTATTTGACGGAGCCTTCATTCGCTACACTCGTGTAACCTAACCTAACCTAACCTCGTATATCCACTACTTTCTTGAAGCTGTATTTATTTGACGGAGCCTTCATTCGCTACACTCGTGTAACCTAACCTAACCTTGTATATCCACTACTTTCTTGAAGCTGTATTTATTTGACGGAGCCTTCATTCGCTACACTCGTGTAACCTAACCTAACCTCGTATATCCACTACTTTCTTGAAGCTGTATGTATCTGACGGAGCCTTCATTCGCTACACTCGTCTCGGTAACGAGGTCTTCTTAACTATACGAATATCTAGAAAGGCTTGGTTTCGAAATTAAATTTTTGACAATAAATACGCTATTTGTCATCGTAGAAATATAATATTAGTACCATTAGATGCAGAATTGAAAAACATACGATATATGGCAAAAAAATTGTTTTAAATAGCTACATGTAATGGTACCAACGCGATTTCCTTACGATGACCAATAGCGAAATTATTGTCAAAAATATAATTTCAAAACCTAACGTCAGAATAAAATAAAATATGATAATCGTAGATAGTTATGAGATCCAGTAAATTCGAGTCATCGAAATGAGCTAAGCGAGTTCGAGACCCGGTAGAGCCGAGACACTGATACGAGCGTAGCGAGTGGAGACCTTTCTCGTCGTACTGCTTCAAAAACAACTGTTTTCAATACACGCATTGAGATACTGAAGTTGTCCTTTTTAGTCCTAGGACCTAAAAACATCAGCTGAGGTCGAGTCATCAGCTGTTACTTCGTTTATACGAATTAACTAACGATTGTAAATCATCTATAAAAACAACCGATACTCTCGATTGTAAATAAGCGTTAAAACAGCTGTTACCATAGATTTTATAAATAAGTACCACTAAGGCAAACTAAACAGCTGTAATAGTTGCAAACTTGTGCAACTTGTCCAAACTTTTGAAGGTAAATAGGTTGTAACATTTTGGTTTTTGTGAAATTGTTTTCTTATATTGTTTGCAGTATAACGGAAAATATAGTTCATCACTTGGACCAAAAGAAGCTTTTCGTTCCTCGCTCAATATGTTATACTTGAGCTTGTATCGAAAAGCTTCACTTTTGGTCCTAGTGATGACATATACTATTATATACACATCTACAAACTTATCCTACACCCTTTACCTAACAATACAATTTAACATTTCCATTGAACGTTTATGCGTTACATTTGGAGGTTAGTACTGCAATGTATGATGGTGGGGCTGAGTACTTACAATAAACTTGATTTCCTTACATTTATTAACAGAAAACATCGATCAAGATATTTTTTCTTTCCAGTTCGGATGACTAGAACACTAACGTAGATATTTAACATTGAATGAAACGCATTCCAAGCACGTTTACTCCAAGTAGATACGAGATTTTTTTTTAACGTAAAACTTGTCATTAAAATTCTGACGGAAATAACATTACAGTTTTATTGTCGATAATACGACCACTGGCACAATCACATACGACATTTTATTGAAGTATAATTATCTATAGAATGCAACCAGTTTTAAAGTGCAGGAAAGCGGATAATCTGTGCAAATATTGCAGAATCTCTCTGACGCAGCAGACAAAGTAAGTTGTAAGATGAGCGATCCGGTTGCCCTGTGTAACTCACTTACAATGGACCTTATGTACTTAAACCTTTAGAAGAAAAAATAACGAGCTGAGGTCTTAATACCAAAGCACAGCAGAAGATATTAGGTAAACCGAATTGTAAAATAACACACTTGTCCAACCAGACAAAAATAATATTCGTCGCCATCTTGTCTCCATTCTAGATACGTTAAGAAAAAGTCTTTTTGTATTGTTGATAGTTTTTTAATAAAATTAAATTATTATAGATGGTTCCTCAGAGGATACATTGATCAAAATCGTTAGAGATTATTTTGAGAATCTCGTAATTTGGTTTTTTTTTGGTAAAAATAATGTAATTACTTTATAACCAAGTCAGAGGGTGACTCTAGTGTGTACGGGCTTGGCATTCCCGAGGGACACTTTTTCTTGTAGTCTTGGGTTAGAACCCTCTCCGTTTCACCTTCCCTATCAAGTTTCTTTTGAGAAACTTTTTTCTTCCGACCTTGACGCTAATAGAGGATTTAAGGGCGCGGGGGGTTCACTATTTTATTACCTTTTCATACTTTTTTTATAAGGCGATGATGACTGACAGGTTTTGGCCTTTAAACAACAACAAAATATATAACTGGGCTTCTTTCTAATAGTAGACAAGTTACTTCTTCCTCCTTGTTACGGAAAACAGCCAATGAGTAATAAACTTTTTAAGAAATGTTTATTTTATTTTTTAAATTTTGAATGTTATGTTTCTTAATATTTGGAAGATATTTATATACGTAAATACAATCTAAGCTTGCTTAATTTCAGCAAACTCGTTCTATGATTGAATCTTATTTGATTGAACTTGAGTTTCATATGTCGGGGATCAAGGTTCATTTTGGTTTCTTGTCAATTATTTCCGATTTTGAGTTTGGGTGATTTATCCTAAGGTTAGATTAACCAAAAATATACACAAAGATTATCATCATTTTATATTATTTGTGATATATTACAAATAGGCCTATCCGTATTTTCCCCCTTTTTAAAAAACAAAATAACCTAACAACTAAATCATACAAAATCTAACAAGGAAATATATTCGTACACAAAATAAGTATTGGTTTATGTACGACATCGGTCAAGCTTTCAATCAAATAGTATTAAACGAGCAATTCTTCCATTTTATTTTGTAAACAGGCAGAAGAATTTTGTTGAAATTAAATGAATCGAGCTCAGGCTACATCTCACTTAAGCCTCTTCAAACTAACACGACATAACTTCGAAACCTGTGAAGCGATTTTAATAAATCTTTCAATACTAAATAACAATTTAATCACGAGCCAATGTTGTTATTGATAAATGTATGCTATTGCTGAAATGTCAAAACTATATCGGAGAATATATAAATTTACTTTCAATCACAGCAAAAAAATTGTTTAAAACTTGGGAAATATTGCACAACACTTCAACAAATTTTTCAGTTCCAATTATCATATGCCATTTCTGTTACTGATTAAATATATTGCCTCTGTGTAAAAAATGCACAAAAATCATTGATTTCCTATTTTTCAGCAGCAAAAAAACTGTTATAACTCGGAAACTATTGAACCGATTTCAAATAAACTTTCAGCCTCGATTAGAGTTCAAATCATTTACGAACTTTTCACTGATAGAATATATGTTGTTTTTTTTACATTCTATGTCGATAATTCTAGTTTTTTAATTATCCGTGCAGACAAATATTGTTTTAACGTGGGAAATACTGAATCACTTTGAATGAAATAAAGAAAAACACAGGACATCGGATTCAAATTATACAGACAGACAGAGGATTACGTTGTCTAGTTGTTTAAAGGCAAAAAACAACATCTCGGTCATCACCAAGCCATCGAATACTCTAACAGCGTCAGGGTCGGAATGAACAAGAGTTGATCAAGAGAGAAAAAATGAAAGATAGAGATTTAATCCAAGACATGAAAAATTGTGTAGAACCAGCTAGAGTCCCTCAGGATTGCTAAGCAAGTACTCACGTCAGAGTCGGAAATCAACAAGAGTTGAACAAGAGAGACCTGTTAAGGGAAAATGAAAGATAGAGATTTAATCCCAAGACATGAAAAATTGTGTACAACCAGCTAGAGCCATCGGGATTGCTAAGCAAGTGCAACGTTTCCAAAGATATATTTAGATGACGACTTACTCTATATTCTTATAATGTGTGAGATAGTACAAATTTCACTTTACATTAATAATATGAAAACGATCTAAGAGTTCAATTGCAGCTTTCGATAATTACTTAAATGGACAATAAATATTAGGTTAAGGCAATCACAAATTAGAACATTAACTTAACTTTCTCCACTTTCTAAATTGTACCAAACTCACCCCTAAGCGTGTATTGGGGTGTGAAACGGTACTTATAAGAAGTACGTATTGAAAGTAAATAGAAAGTATAGGCTAATCGGTAGATTTTAGTACCCGTTTGAATAGCTGGCTGAATCGACCAAACATTTAAGTTTTTAATTGGAAAACTTCTACAACTAAAACCACGAGCTGTTTAGCTTAAGCTAATTCTCAACTGAGGTATTTTTATTAACCAAATATATGAAGTACAGGGTAATTTTGATAATCAGTAAAAATTTCTACCTCCATTTATTGACTGATCTAATGGCCTTGAGATACCCAAAAAGTGACTTTCGACATGTTTCCTTCCGTCTGCGTGTAATCGCGAAAGTGTTCTGATTCAGAAAAATCAAATTTAAAATGTTAAAATAACGACTATTTTAAACACTTTTGTGTTCTTAAATAAATATTGAGCTTGACTTGAGATAATATTAATTAGAAAAAAAAAACTCGAACAAAAGATCTCACAAAAAATACGTTTACTTAATCAAACGCGTTTCAACGACAGAGTCGCCATCCTCAGTGATACATGAGACACAATAACTAAACTATAACTTGTAATTAACATGTATCACTCAGGATGGCGACTTTGTCGCTGAAACTCGCTTGATCAAGTAAACGTAATTATTGTGAAATCTTGTGTTCGAGTTTTTTTCTATTTTTGTGTTCATTAGTGTGTTTTAAACAAACAACTACCACACTACAATGACAAATAGTGAAGTTATGGTTAAATATGTAATTTGGAACCATTGACTTTCAAAGAAATGTGATATCTAGAGATCTATACGGTATGCCGAGCGTAGCGAATGGAAGCTCCTTAACATATGTACACTTCGAGGCCCGCCAAGGCCACACTGACATGAACGAAGCGAGTGGGTATTTTTTAATATATACAAATCTACGAGACTTGTTAGGGACTTGCCGACGTTGAAAGTAGTGATGTACCATAATTACAAAGTACAAAAATCTGTGTAACAACTATTTTAAACTTGAGGAAGACTCCTTTATCTACGAATAAAATTTAACAAATCCTACAAGGTCCAAAAAACAAACTTTTGTGCGTTACAAGTGAATCTGTTTGTCTGATGTAATTACCACGATGGCAACCATCAAATTATTTTTATTTGGTTCATTCTGTATCCTAATAAAAGAAATTACAGTGTAACCAACATTATATAATTTCCCTAAATACTTAAAAATCCAGAAGAAAAAATGTTCTTTTACTGTGCGAACCGTCAGGAGCTGTTTCGCTGGGTGATAGAAATAAACTCAGCGTTAAAAAATAATGTCTTAAAAGACTATGTTACTATTCCAAAAGAACTGATTCATAACCAACATGGCGGATTTTAAAATAATAAAACGTAGATCAGGTGTTTGGTCCCAAATTAATATGACTAAAAATTGCAGGGGAAATGTCGGAGGACGGTTTTTAGCTACCAGGTATAATGATTTCAATACCGTAGTACCTGCAAAAACCACTAGCGGAAGGATGGGAAAATACAGGTTGAAGGTGGATATAGGGGAGAACTATGGAAGCTTATAGGCTGGAACCGAACTGGTTGCAACCCCTACTGGACTACCCTTGAATGTAGGAGTTAAAACATAGATTGATGGAGAAATATCCCAAAACTTAATTGTTTACAGAACAAAAAATTGAGGGAATAAAGATGATTTATTAACAAAGCATACGTAGAACAGAAGTAATGTAATAGTAATAATAATAATTTGTGTTTTTTGAGTGATTTTCACGTTTCTCCGTTTAATAATAAAAATATTTTTGATATTCTGTCTGTTGTATAACAAGATAACGTTTTCTCTGCTAAGTACTAACTGATGGTTTTCGCACCTTGTGGGAAGCGTAAATGATCCAACTATTGTTTATATTTTACTGATGTAGTTATACGAAAACTATATTGAGTTTTAAAAGAAATCACAGGGGGGAAAAATAACTGTGATTGATAACTGTATAACTTATAAAACTGTGATTGATAACCTTATAAAACTCGTAAAGCTTTAAATTCATACATTTACATGTTGTTTAAAGGCGAAAAACCTCTCGGTCATCATCGCCTTATAAAAAATGAAGAAAAGAACATAAAATTACCTAACCCTCGAATACTCTAACTTTCCAAGGAAATGTGATATTCTTATAAACATGAGATCCATGACCGAATCACCGACACTAGAGTACCGAGTGGAGGCTTCTTCACATATGTACAGCTACAAGACCCGTAGGGCAGAGACACTGATACGAGAGAAGCGACACTTGATCTACCAATACAATTTAACATTTCCTACTAGGCCCTAGATACCCATTTTTGGACATTTAGAGGTACTGCTCGTATTACATTGTATGATGGGGTTGGGTAAGTACCATAATGGCGCACATCAACGTGTCTTTTGTTCTCCGAGACGAATATTAACTTCAATTTGTTTTCTATTGTTGTTATAAGGCGAAAACCTATCGAATATCATCGTTTTATGAAGACAGGAAGAAAAGAACATACAATAAAGACACCTAGCGTCAAGGTAGGAAAAGAACAAGAGTTGGTCGAGAGATACTTGAGGGCTTAATTCATATAAATTAGGATATCAAAAAGTTGGCTATTTTTCTTTTTAAATTTTGAATAAACTTTACACATACATTGTTCGACATAGTAGAAGAGAAATTTATTTATTGTATAACTAGATGTTACCTGCGGCTTCGCATGAAAATATTTCAGATTCAATATGAATCGTTAAATTAGCTACATAATACATAATGGAAATCGAAATTAGCTCAAAACAATTATAGTTTTAGAGAATATATACATTAACACTTTGTTCAAAATTAAGTTAATAACACCTTTTAAAATGTTATACATTGATATAGGCTAGGCCTAATCTAGCTTTGTGTTGAATTATTAAAGCTGATGAACCTAATCAGCTGTTTTAAGTGTGTATTATTACTTTGGTTGCTATGGTAACCAACTTGTATGTAAAAATAAAATTAATTTGAAACACTTTACTAAATGTTTGACACAGGACTGAGCTTAACCTATCTTTCTGTTGAATCGTTATTAATAGCTGATGGACCTAATAAGCTGTTATAAGTCAAATGTTTCAAATTGGTCTTGGCTAAGGTTAAACTATCTTAGTGTAGAATTATTAAAGCTGATGGACATAATCAGCTGTTTTAAATGTGTATTATTATTATATTGGTTGCTATGATAACCAACTTGTATGTAAAAATAAAATAAAATTTGAAACACTTTTCTATAACTTTGACACAGGACTAAGCCTAACCTATCTTTCTGTTGAATCGTTATAGCTGATGGACCTAATCAGCTGTTATAAGTTAAATGTTTCTAACTGGTCTTGGCTAAGGTTAAACTATCTTTGTGTAGAACTATTAAAGCTGATGAACCTAATCAGCTGTTTTAAGTTTACTTTGGTTGCTATGGTAACCAACTTGAATGTAAAAATAAAATTGTTTGAAACACTTTCGTAAATGTGTGACACTGGACTAAGCCTAACCTATCTTTCTGTTTAATCATTATTTATAGCTGATGGACCTAATCAGTTGTTATAATTTAAATGTTTCAAACTGGTCTTGGCTAAGGTTAACCTATCTTTGTGTTGAATTATTATTTTGGTTGCTATGGTAACCAACTTGTATGTAAAAATAAAATAAAATTTGAAACACTTTCCTAAACGTTTGACACAGGACTAAGCATAACCTATCTTTCTGTTGAATAGTTATAGCTGAAGGACCTAATCAGCTGTTATAAGTTAAATGTTTCAAACTGGTCTTGGCTAAAGTTAACCTATCTTTGTGTTGAACTATTAAAGCTGATGTACCTAATCAGCTGTAATAAGTGTGTATTATTACTTTGGTTGCCATGGTAACCAACTTGTATGTAAAAATAAAATAAAATTTGAAACACTTTCCTAAATGTTTGACACAGGACTAAGCCTAACCTATCTTTCTGTTGAATCGTTATAGCTGATGGACCTAATAAGCTGTTATAAGTTAAATGTTTCTAACTGGTCTCGGCTAAGGTTAAACTATCTTTGTGTTGAACTATTAAAGCTGATGGACTTAATCAGCTGTAATAAGTGTGTATTACCAACAAAAAAGAACCCTCCAGATTTATTAGTAAAGAATTAAAAATCTGCTAAATCTAAAATAGCGAAGAAGAACTCGTGATAATCTCGCACTTAATTTTAAAGATAAACGTTTCTCTGCAAATATTAGGTTTGTTGAAACACACATTCAGTTGCTGACTGATTTGTTATTTATTTACTGCGCATGCTCGAACGTAGACTGTTGCAGGTTTATATTTTTTAGAATAACTTAATTTCTTTTTAAGATATTAATATGAAACAAAGTCTAAAACCTACTTCAAAAGTGCTACTATACTCTTGCAAGGTAGGCCTACTTACGTATTAAATGCAAGTGAAATAGCTTGTTAGGCCAGGTTATTATAGTTAAATAGCTGATTTTGCACACTACTCTACTGTTGGTTCTACAACAATACCTGACTGTTGAAAAGTGTATAAAACAGAAAAGTTAAACAAGACAGGCTTTGATATTTTAAAGTTAATCATAAATATAACTTTATATCATTATTATCAACCGTTATTTTTAGTTTATTTATTTATTTATATTTCATACCAGGTATTAAAAGCTAGCAGGCGTTGCCACGCCCATTGCCATGATGTGTGACAAGCCAACTGAGATTAGCCGAGGGGATCAGTGACGGGCGGAGGGAACGTCTCGCTGCAGTAGTAATTGTAGTTATTAAGATTAGTGTGTAATGTACCTCTGAAGATGATGGCAGTATTAATAAAATGTACATAAGGTAGAATAAACAGTTTTTTATTGTAGTTTTGGGGAATTTTCTTTCATTATAGAATCTAGTACCGGCGCTAACACGCAACTATAAAGATAGACTGTGAGGATTTGCAAAATGGAGTAATAAAACACATTGTGGCACTGTTCGGCATCATCTTAATACATATATTTTTTTTAATTCACGAGGCAGTCGGGGTGAAAGAGGAGGGTGACGATCGTTTCGATACGCGCTACTGGCTGACATCGAAAAATTCATGCCGCTGTCAAAACTATCATCCTTTGTGTAATTTTTGATAAATAAAATGTTGAACCTTGAAGTTTCTCTAAGTTTTATACTAAAATTGGTACTTAGTATATTAAAATAGCTATTTTACAATAATAATCTGCGCTAATATAATCTATTTCACTGGTCCGTATAAGTTTCATTAAAATCGGTACAGTAGGTGTGATTACCGCAAAGATCGACTTTTACGGTTGCCGCTTCTTTATGGGCAAAATACATAGGAAATTGTCACACCTCAACGTCTAATTGAGATATCGAAAACTCAACGTTAAAACCTTCTTCTGAGTGGAAACTTTGATGTTACCAATTCTCATTAAAATCTGTTCAATAGTTTTTAAGAGTTGAGAGGACAAACATAGACAGATTTATTAGTATAGATTTGTTGACGCGTAGTAACGTACAAAATAACAAATAATCCAGAAAACAACTGCGTTTCCCAAAGTTAAGAAATTAAATTACAACTGCGAAACCCGCAAATACCGAGTGTCACGGGAGGGAATTACCCTAAAAAGTATCAAAATGCTTATATTTTTGTTTCACTTTTTGTCCATATGGTCGAATAAGTTCTCTCTATTTATGAGATTGATTATCATTCATAACAAGGTAAAGATTAAAGTAAACTCCTTTAAAACAAAAAATCTAATTACAGTATAAGTTACATTATGTAAATTTGAAATATAATAACATATATTTATATTGAATATTAAAGTAGCTTGAACTGCGCAGGAGGTCTGCACAATAGTTTTGCTCAATGATGTAATTATAACTTCCAAAATAATGTTTTAATATAAGATATTGTTGTAATTAAATTAAAGTTATGTAATTATTATAAATTAATTACCTTATTTTTCCGTCTAAACAATCATTATTATTATACAGATTACCGGTTTCGGTGAGAATAAACCGCCATCATCAGATTGTCACAAAAATTCGTTTCAATTCGAAAAAACCGGTAAAAATTAAAACTAATTAAAACTTTTTACATGATAGCATTGCTTTTAAATTACTTGTAAATAGTACTATTCATTTTTACAAAGATCAAACAAGAAAATGTCACTTTGAAAAAATAATTGTATTTCTTTTAAATTACTTGTAAATAATACTATACATTTTTACAAAAGATCAAACAAGAAAATGTCACTTTGAAAAAATAATGGTATTTCTTTTAAATTACTTGTAAATAGTACTATTCATTTTTACAAGAGATCGAACAAGAAAATGCCACTTTGAAAAAAATAATGGTATTTATTTTAAATTACTTGTAAATAGTATTATTTTTTACAAAAGATTGAACAAAAAAATATCACTTAAATTACTTGTAAATAGTATTATTCATAAACAAAGGATAAGAAGTAAATGTCACATTGAAAAAATAATTGTATTTCTTTTAAATTACTTGTAAATAGTACTATTCATTTTTACAAAAGATCGAACAAGAAATAGCCACTTTGAAAAAAAATAATGGTATTTCTTTTAAATAGGTACTTGTAAATAGTATTATTTTTTACAAAAGATTGAACAAAAAAATATCACTTAAATTACTTCTTAATAGTAATATTCATAAACAAAGGATAAGAAGTAAATGTCACATTGAAAAAATAATGGTTTTTCTTTTAAATTACTTGTAAATAGTACTATTCATTTTTACAAAAGATCGAACAAGAAATAGCCACTTTGAAAAAAAATAATGGTATTTCTTTTAAATTACTTGTAAATAGTATTATTTTTTACAAAAGATTGAACAAAAAAATATCACTTAAATTACTTGTAAATAGTATTATTCATAAACAAAGGATAAGAAGTAAATGTCACATTGAAAAAATAATGGTTTTTCTTTTAAATTACTTGTAAATAGTACTATTCATAAACAAAGGATAAGAAGTAAATGTCACATTGAAAAAATAATGTTTTTTTCTTTTAAATTACTTGTACATATAAACATAGGATAAAACAGCTCCGGACGTATTTTTTCTTTCAAAAATCTCTGACAAAAACCTAAGGACTGTCTGGGGAAATGACTGAGTTCTGATTAGCTTACAACCTGTACACTTCCGCTCATCCTTCAGACGATTGTTTGTTATTATATCTTTGAAGAGACGTGTTATTCGACAGAATCTTGATAGTACGTGAGGTACGAAATTTAGCAACTAATAATGACCGTATCTACATCTCTAACTGCTGAACAGTTTTTTATCCAGTTCTTACAAATCTATTTTTGTATGGTATCAAATTGTTGAAGTTTTATTCTTACACCTAAACAAATAACTGCTGTATGTTTTGTGAAAGTTTAAACCTTTTCAACATTCGTTACCGTAACAAATTTAACTAGAGCTGATAACCATAAAATCAATTTCAGGTTAGATTAACCAACTAGATCGTATAAAGATTATTTTCATAATATATCTGTTAGATCTATTGGTATGTTTGTTTACGATTTTCACTAAGTTTTGTCATACAAACCCTTTCAAGGAAATATATTCACTAGAAAAAAAGTATGGGGGATTTTGGATAACATCGGGTACTTAATAACGACTGTCAAGGTTTTAATATACATTAAGTAAGAAACTTGTCCCGCGTCAGTTCATGTCATTTGATTTCAATGAAACAAAGGAAAAGTAAGGGTCCAAGATACACACCTAAGGAACTCCTTAATCGATAACTTTCGCATGTCAGAGAAAGTTGTCAATTTATAGAAGTGGAAATACCACTATCGCCTCCTAAAATAAGTATACTTTATTTTATTTGATGTACTAAATTAATATTTCCTACACCACTCACATAAAAAAAAGAGAAAAAAATCTGAGTGGTTAACCACTGCAGGTGGTAGTAGTGAAACTTCTTAGGCAGATGTTGTAGAAATCACAAATAGCTTATTATCAATATTATATAATAATATGTTCATAAACCCATGGTGAGGTTTCAAATCCTTAAGGCTCCCTGAGGAAACATTTTAGCTGCATAAAACCGTTGTTATTTACTTTTATTCATAATTGGACAACCAATGTTGTGCCATTTAACGACATGGTCCATTACATATAAAAATAAACACGCCAACCGTGTACAAAGGGGAAGTAAGTGTTTTGTGGCTTGCAAAATGCAATTCTGGAACTCTAATGAAACGTGAGTGTGTGTGTTTTTAATAGAATCAGAAATATGAAACTGTTTCCAAACTTTTATATCAGCCTCTTTTATTTTCTTGATTTATAATAACTTTTAAAATGCCCATTGTTATAGATAAAAATTGTTACAAAATAACGTTTACAAGCCATATTTTGGTCTTAAATTTACAATTTTACCCTTGTCTATCGCCATAAGTGTTTATAAGCCCCTCCCACTTCAAAGTTCTGATTGAACCATTGTATACTGACCGGATGAGATGTAGAATAAAACAGCTTAATTGATATGAAGTTGGAATTTCGTACAGCCTCAATTCAAAAAGAACTAGCCAGAGAAAGAGTTAAAATATTGTAAAATTCAAGACCATGTAGACTATAAAGTTTTCAAATGTAGTTTAATTAAAATTCAAAACAGGATTACGAGACTTTTTGAAATCACGAACGCAAGGAAATCCTTAGTCTGCAGCAATGTATTTAATGATAGTGAGAGCAATACTTTTTAAATGTTGTTTAAAGGCGAAAAACCTCTCTGTCATCACATCCACTTTTTTTAACGAAGAAAATAATAAAAAATAAAGGCCCATAGCCCTCGAATACTCTAATAGCGTCAGGGTAAAGAACAAGAGTTGGTCAAGAGAGATATGATAGGAAAGATGAAATTGAGGGATATAACCCAAGACTACGTGAAAAAAGTGTAGATACAGCCAGAGTACCTCATACTCGAGATGTAGTCCTTGGAGTTGGAAATAAATAATGGAAATTAACACAGTGCGTGGCAACAAATAGAAGAATGGGGGGGGGGGATTCCCACTACAGATTAAGAGCTACAAGGTAGAAGTCTTGTTTCTTTAAAAAAAACAAAGCAAATAATAAAAATAGAGACCCATATCTCTCGAATATCTTAATAGCATCAGGGTAAAGAACAAGAGTTGGTCAAGAGAGATATGATAGGTAAGATGAAATTGAGGGATATAACACAAGACTACGTGAAAAAAGGTGTAGATACAGCCAGAGTACCTCGGGATTGCCAAGCTCATACTCGCTATATTAGACTCCTGATGGGGGGGGGCATATGCCAATGATCCATGCATAACAGCTACATTACATACAACCCTTAGAGACGTTTCAAGAGTTTATAGACGCAGTCCTTGGAGTTGGAAATAAATAAATGAAATAACACAGTAAATGGGAACAGATTGAAGAATGGGGGGGGGGGGGGTTCCCACTACAGATGAAGAGCTACAAGGTACATATCTCGGCTTCATACTCACGAGTTCAAATGATGTACTGTATATATATAGGCATTTTTCAGAGACTAAGTTCTGACATCGGGTGTCATAAGATTTTAAATAAACTATTCAAGGTCTGTCCAAGGTGTAAATCTCTAACTTAAGGTATTAAGGAAGATTTATGGACGAGTAAAAATGAGAAAAATTGAAGAGTTAGAACTAACAGAGAGATACGAAGATCATATATGGATGCTAATCTACTCTGCGAAATGAAGACTGGAAGACTGAAATAACTGGGCTTAATTTAACGGATGGAACCAAAGAGAGACCCAAAAGAAAGTTGAACGGACTAGGCGGGCGAAAACAACAAAGGAAACCGCACCTATCATGTCATTGAAACGTGCCTTAAGTCCATAGGCGTGAGGGAACCATTACAGAAGCATAGTGAGTGGGGAATTGTCACCAGGGAAGCCAACATTCTACTGGAACTGTAGCGCCATAGAACATAGCAACATTAGCATAAGTTATAAACAATTTGGGCGTAATTTAACTATTCAATTTGGTAATTGTTATAAAATTTGTCATGGGTATAAATACTGGAACTTAACTACAACCGATATTGATTAAGAAATTATCAGCACACACATTCTTCTCATCCCTCTGGGGATAAATTATAATGAGTACAAGGGTGGTGGTAAACCCGAAGAATACTACTTGGATTTATACCTTCCTTCATGTAACATTCAGTTAAAGCGCTCTCTTTTTATCTATCCTATCAGGTATCTCCACCAACTTTTGTTCTCTTCAGATCCTGAAGCTATTAGAGTATTAGAGCCTAAGGGGTTTTTACATTGTTATTTTGTTCCTGTCTCTGTAAGATGATGATAATTGAGAGATTTTCCTCCTTTAAATGACGTTGGAAATAGTATATTCATCACTAGGACTAAAAGTGAAGCTTTTCAATACAATCTCAAATTTAACAAATCGCGGAAAATGAGCGAGGATGGTAAAGCTTCTTTTCGTCCAAGTGATGAACTATATTTTTCGTTATACTGCAAAAAATATAAGAAAACAATTTCACAAAAACTAAAATGTTATAACCTATTTAGATTCAATCGATGGTAAGTAACAGCTGTTTTAACGGTTATGTACAATCGAGAGCATCGATTGTTGTTATAGATGCTTTACAATCGTTAATTAATTCGTATAAAGGAAGTAACAGCTAATGACCTCGACCTCAGGTGATGTTTTTGAGTCCTAGGACTAAAAAGAACAACTTTAGCATCTCAATGCATGTATTAAAAAACAGTTGTTTTTTGAAGCAGTATGACGAAAAAATATATTACTACTTATTTTCAGCACTACATGTTATTTTTTTTTAATAACTGAAGTGATTATCCATCTCAGAGAACCAAGTTTATGAGTGCCAACATGGTATTTACCCAGCCCCACCATAAAATTTAATACAAGCAGATCTAACTGTAATGCCCAAAAGTTTCTTGGACCTTGGAGGAAATGTTAAATTGTATTGGTAGATCAAGGGTAGTTTTAATAGTGTCATTGTCTCACACCTAGCGAGCCTCGAAGCTGTACATACGTAAAGAACCCTCCACTTGTTACGCTTGTGTCGGTGACACGACCATGATGTTGTCTTAGAAGAAGGAACCTCCTTCATAATGGCCGATAACTCGGCCTTGCCGTATAGATCTCGCTATACGAGTATCAGATTTCTTGGAAAGTCAGGGTTCGAAATTATATTTTTAACATAACGTCACTATGTGTAGAGAGGTAACCTACCCTAACCATGTGACCTAACCTAATCTAACCGAGGAGGAGGACCATGTGACCTAACCTAATCTAACCGAGGAGGAGGAGGACCATGTGACCTAACTTAACCTAACCGAATCAAGGAGGAGGACCATGTGACCTAACCAAATCTAATCTAATCGAGGAGGAGGACCATGTGACCTAACCTAATCTAATCTAGGAGGAGGACCTTGTGATCTAACCTAACCGAGGAGGAGGACCATGTGACGTAACCTAACCTAACCGAAGAGGAGGACCATGTGACTTAGCGGAGGTGGAGGAGGAGCATGTAATCTAACTTAACCTAACCAAGGAGGAAGATCATGTGACCTCACCTAAGCGGAGGAGGAGGAGGACCATGTAACCTAACCTAACCTAAGAGGACCATGTGACCTAACCTAACCTAACCTAAGTGAGGAGGAGGACTATGTGACCTAACCTAACCTAGGAGGAGGACCATGTGACCTAACCTAACCTAGGAGGAGGACCATGTGACCTAACCTAACCGAGGAGGAAGACCATGTGGCCTAACCTAACCTAACCGATAAGACCGTAGTATAAACTTTGTGACCGAAGATATGATCATAAGGTAAAACGTGTGACCCGTAGTCTAGATCCTGTAACCAAAGATCTGTGTCTGAGCACGCACCCTAACCGAGCGTATTACGTTCGGTACGGCTCTAGCTTCAGCACACACGTCGTCTAAGAAGTGTAGAATGTTATGTTGGTACCATTCGATGCAGAATTGAATTATGTAAATTTTTATCTAATTTAGTGTGTTCTAAGTTGAATAACACACGAGATATGAACAAAAAACTGTTTAAAATTACCACCATTGTGACATTTTCAATTCAATTTTTCAGAATTTCAATAGGGTTCTATCCGAGTTCACTATTTCAAGTTCCTATCATAATTTGTATAGCTGCTATAGTGCTTACGTAAAGACTACAACGACGACTGACGGAAGGAACTTTTTGAGTTCTCCGAAGCCAAGAAACGTAAAGAGCAGTCAAAAAACAGATGTAGACTTTCTTACTATAATCAAATTTATCCTACACTTCGTAACTTAGCTTTGATTGGAAAACAGTGTAGTTGTAACTAAAAATCGCCTAATTATACGTACAAGGAAGTTCCATTGAAGTGTACACTACTTACACTATCTTAGGAAAGTAACTGATTAGAACAATAAAGTGTTTTTATTTCAATAGACTGGAACAGGCTAAATACATATGATAATATATATATTTTTATTCGCCAAAACAATTACAATACTTTATGTTACCAACAAATGAAAAACTCAACTTCTTAATCAACCTTAAAAAATATATAAAATTTACCAAAAACAGTAAAATTTTAACGGTTTCAACTAATTTTACGAGATTCTGCGTCACAGTGTGCACACACCGTTATAAAATTCCAATTCAAAGTTTTACATACATATTACTAGCGGTTCTGTGCACAGTACGCCTCGCTCAGTAAATGGTAACACAACTACTGTACACTTGAACAAAATCAAGGAGAAATAATAAAAGTTAATTGCTTTATGTGTGGGATGTTCTTGCGATGTACCGTTCAGTGAGTCATAGTGGTAGTATATTGCTGTACTCATCAATGTATACAGGGTGTTTGCAAACTCTGTTCCAAAATTTCAGGATATGGTTCCTTGGGTCAAAATAAGTAAAAACGTTCCTATGAGCGCATATCCTAAACTGGTTAGTATACCTCTGTCCGTCATTTTGTTTTTCACAAAAAATCTTAGATAGTCTAAATTGGGTAAACATATTTTTTTATATGACTTTTTATCGATGTACCTAAAAGCAGGACTTTGTTTTGTATATTTTCAAAATATCGGTTTTAATGTTGAATATATCGAAAACCAATTTACGAAAAATTTACTAGAGACCAAAAAGTATTCTTTTTTATGACAACCAAAATGAGTTTTGTAATTTTTCAGTAGCTTAAAGAATAACCGAGTTATTGTTAAAAAAGTAAAAGCAAATTTCTTGGCAATTGTCTACAATAGGCCTACCCAAAATTAGCCTAAACACATGGGGGCCGTTAAACTGTGCAATGGATTTGATTATTACTATTAATGAAATCACAATTAAAAAATATTTTGGTTTTAGACTAATTTTGAGTAGGCCTATTGTAGACAATTAATACGAAATTAGGCTGTTTTCAGTTTTTTGACAATAACTCTGTTATTATTTAAAGTTATTGAAAAATTACAAAACTCACTTTGCTTGTCATTAAACAAAATTTGTTTTGGTCTCTTGTAAATTTTGTGTACAGTTTTTAATGTATTCGACATTAAAAATCTTGGACGGATTTTGAAAATACACAAAACAAAGTCTCGGGTTTTTATTTGTAAATCGATAAAAAAAAAAAATCACATAAAAAGTATCTACACCAAATTTGGATTCGATATCCAATTTATTTCAAAAAAGTGTTTTTCCCCTAAAAACACAAAATGGCGGATAGACGGCAATCTAAGGATGTTTAGAACAAATGTTCACAGGAATTTTTTTACTTATTTTAACCCGAAAATCATATTCTAAAGTTTCGGAACATCCTGTATAAACTCTATAACTCCGACTGCCATAACTTAATAAAGAACCTTTACCCCACCTCTTTGGAAGTATAAACAATCCAAACGCTGTTTACAGTTTATTCTAGTAAACTAGAATATATATATTTTATTTAGACAGTATAAAATTTGAAATAGTATATTTCATCACTAGGACCAAAAGTGAAGCTTTTCAATACAAGCTCAAATTTAACTTGAAAATGAGCGATGATCGAAAATCTTCTTTTGGTCCAAGTGATGAACTATATTTTCGTTACACTGCAAATAATATAAGAAAACAATTTCACAAAAACTAAATTGTTATAACCTATTTACCTTCAAATCGATGGTAACAGCTGTTTTAACGTTTATTTACAACGAGAGTATCGGTTGTTTTTATAAATTCTTTACAATCGTTAATTAATTCGTATAAACGAAGTAACAGCTGATGACCTCGACCTCAGCTGATGTCTTTAGGTCCTAGGACTAAAAACAACAACTTTAGCATCTCAATGCATGTATGAAAACCGCTGTTTTTGAAGCAGTATGACGAAAAGGTCCTATTTTTGTACGGCTCTTCGTTATGTATCGTTCACACCCAGAAATTCCCCTAAACAAAGTAAAAAAACCTACTTGGACCTACTTTGGAACCATACAGTGACAGTTTAAGACTAGGTTCCATATAACAAAAATGTCGATGTCACAAGATTTTGACTCCAGCGCTTTTCGCTGAAAAACAGACAGCTTTTCGGAGGAAAACTCGGGTGACTGTACTCTCGTTGATACCCATATTTTTCCTCCATTCTTCATCAGATTTCTTTGATTTTTTTTTTTTTTTTTTATTGAAGAGAACAAACTGCTTTATGTTAACTGCGAGAAAAATCCTTCGTTATGTTTAAAGGTACTTTCTTAAAAAATTGCTAAAGTAAAAAAAAAAAGTTGTTTTGGTTTTCATGTAAAACAGAAAAAGATATTTTAAATTTGGTTCAACAAAAGACATTCAGCTGTACAATACCTTTCTATTCATACCTCATTTATATTTATATCTTTAAAAACAAGGAATTTATGGGTATTATTCTATTGCATTAGTCTTATGGGCAGCAGACGGCACCGGCCGGCTAGTGGAGCCTCTTCTTAAGAGTAGCCGTCATTTTTTAACAGAATATTCAATTTAAATAAAATAAAGAAGCGTGTGCTAAAACCACAATACTTGGGGCCCTTACACATAGAGGTACAGTTATTTTTATATAGTCGAAGTCTTTTAAGCGGCTTATCGCCAACATATTAATTTCTTCGTCAAATAAACATACATATCAGAATAAGGACATTTTCTGTTTACAGCTATATTCTTCCTACATGTGGAAGACATAGAAATAATATAAATGCAAAGTTTGAAATATAGGTCTTTCCTGTATAGACTGGATGCGACATACAGACACAGATGCAATAAAGATCCTTGTATTTCCCTCGTCTCGTTGTAAAGAACTTTATTTCTAAATTTCACTACAATTGTTAGAAACGTTTGACATTTAAAATAGAACCAGAGGAAGCCATTTGGTTTAAAATATAATCATCATGAGAACACCCACTGAATATAAAACACAATTTGAGGTTACCTCGACTTGAGATAATAGATGACTCATGTGTCACAGATAGTCGGACTTCCTTAATATGTTCCGGGATGAAAACCGCAATATAGAAGTGTTTGCTCCACCATAATACTTTCTATACAAAGTTTACTCGTGTAAAATCAACAGATACGCGATGAAGGGGCACGGATAAGATCTTAAATCAAAACACCTCCTCCATATTGAGTTCAGTAAATTATTAACGTACGGGTTTTCAAAATTTTAAAACTCGTCTACAAACTTTAGAAGATAAAAAACAAAATGAAATCAAAGAAAATTTCCCAAAACCACAATAAAACACTAACACCACAACAAAGACTGTATAGTTATGTTTATTCTATTTTATGTAAATTTGAATACCACTGCCATCATCTTCAGAGGTACAATACACGCTAATCTTAATAACTACAACTACTACTGCAGCGAGGCGTTCCCCCACCAGTCACCAGATCCTCTCGGCCAACCATAGTTGAGTTGTCACACATCATGTCAATGGGCGTGGCAACGCCTACTACCTTCTAATACATGGTATGAAAGATATATAAATAACTCATATTATATATTTTTCATACCAAGATATTAATGTTTCTCTATTAGTTAAATTAATTTTAATTTTTATACTATTATTATCAACCATTATTATTATTATTATTATTATTACCTCCGAAGAAGATAGCAGTACTATTGAAATGTAGATTGTAGAATAAACATAACTATTACAGTCTTTGTGTTGTTAGTGTTTTATTGTGGTTTTGGGTAATTTTCATTAAATGTATATTCCCCATAGTGGTCTAGTCGTACATATGAACAGGTTGAAATATTTAAAAACTACACAAACTTTCACATTCATCTATATCCAACACCAAATAATAACGATCCATAACTAATCGTCATAAAAGATGTACAGTAGTCAATAAACAAGTGAAAATTAACCATGACACAGTCTTTGAAGAATTTATTTCTATATTTAAAGGCATAAACTTGCTTGAATGATGGCAGTTAATGTTCATTTCCCCCAACATCGATTTTGCACAGTCATTAAATTTTTTGGAATCATGAGATCTCAAAACTGGCATATCTGCAAAAAACTCTACATCTAATTTGTTTTACCCATCACATAATATTCTCTATACTACATACATGTGAAAAATAAAATGAATAACAAATTAGTCCTATATAAAGAGCGTTTCAAAATCAGTTTACCAAACTTAAGTTAAAAATAAAATAAGTAAAATTTCATGTCCTTTAAGAAGCATAAAAGATATTGTTCTATAAATAATAAAATAATGTTCTATAAATATTGCAAAGTATATTTTCTTACTTTCATTCTATTTTAGAATGTGGCATCATTTTTTGGGGAAATTCCACACTTAGTGATTTTATATTTATGAATAAAAAAAGAGTCATTAATACCCATGTAAATAACTTTTTTTAAATATAAAAAAATATTGCCACAACTATAATGAATGTTACATGTTAAGAAATTTTTTAATTAATTCAAAAAATCAATTCTTTGCATTCCTATAATGTTCGGAATCGTCATAATTTTAATGTAGAAAAATGCATTTAAGCCAAAACACAGAATGAGGCTCGAAATACATGGTAGACTTCCAGAGGGGATTAAAAGCATAACTTCTAAAGAAAAGTTTAAGAAGGCCTTGGAAGGTTTTTACTACTTAATGTTTTTTATTCTGTAACTGATTACATGGGCAACACGTGCTAGAATGTCAAGAGTTATTATAATATTGTCAAGTGAATATGAAAATATTTATTATGTTTGTTTTTCTGTCTGCATAATTTTAATTATATTATTGTTAACAAATAGTTTTGGTTGATTTTGGGAAATTGAGAAAGTTTGTACAATGTTATTGGACGGTGTATTTCTTTATTTTTTTTCTGGAGAATTGCTTTATTTCGCAAAAACATGATTTGCAATATTTATTTTGTATTTCTGCTTATTATTTCGGTTGACTCACTGGTTTATCTTACTGTGGTAAGTTTTCCACTTGTTCTTAAGCTGTTTGGCACATTTTTGCTTTATTTCTCAAAAACACGATTTGCAGTATTTATTTTATATTTTTGCTTATCATTTCAGTTGGCTTGTTTGTTTTCCTTACTCTGATCACCTTTCCACTTAGACTATATTTAATTCAACCCCAAAAGAGTGCACGGTTTGGAGTTCTATATAGTATGTGTAGGCCTAACTGCAATGTATTCCCCTGTTTTTAACATATAGTTAAAGAAGACAAAGTATGTGATGAGTTTATATAAGAAAATTGAAGAGACACACCTCCATACAGTTCATAATCATGACATAGTCTTTCGGTCATATTGCATCAGAAACATTTTTTCATGACTTGACTTATATAATTTAAAATCAGGTAATTCTAAAAATAAAATAAATTCTAGCATACACGCAGATATTGCGCATATAGAAGATTCAAGTGTTATCACCTGATATCTATTTTTCACTATCTCTTATCTCACTGATAAGTTTGGAATAAGTATCGTGTGCATGGTGAATTGTCAATTTGACTAGTAGAACATCTGAATTTATAATAATAAGTTCAGATGTTATACTATCAAATTGATAATTCACCATGCACACGATACTTATGCACACCTCCACTAAAACCAAAACGCTGAAATTAAGGGTGTGCCTGGTAAATCGAGTGGGGACACTTAAAATCTCACCTCTGATAATCACTTTTAATATTGTAACATTCAGTCTGATGATAAACACAAATCCCACCTTATTTATTTTAAAAATTGGAATAAAAAATCTAAACTTTGGATATATTCATTTTGAATTACAACCTAGTAGATGAGTTAAACAAACTGAACGAGGAAACGCAAGTGACAGGACTTAAGATGAGCCAACTAAGACACCAAGATGTGAAAATCTCGTAATAGAAAGTCAAAACTGAAAATGTCAAAAGATTTTAGTATTTAGGCAAACATTTCTTAAAACAAGTTGATGAACGCAATCATGGTGCTTACCCAGCTCCACATACAATGCAAATCCTATAAATGTAATGAAGTTGATTTCTTGGGCCTTATAAGAAATGTTAAAATGTAATGGTAGATCAAGGAGTCTTGTCCAGTTTGTTTTGACTTTATTAGTAATGATTAAGGTTTCCCTTCGCTTCGCTCATGTTAGTGTCTAGGCCCTCGTGAAAGGTCTTCCACTCCCTACACTCGTGTCACTGACACGGCTCTGCCGGATATCGTGACTACAAATATTACATCTTCTTGGGAGATCAGGTTTGAAATTGCATTTCTTACAATAACTTCGCTATATTGTCATCATAGACAAAGAGGGAGGAGGGGTTGCTATTATTTTACATGTGTAATTGAAATCTGCAATTTTGTATCTAATTTAGTGAGTTGTAAGTTGAATAACGCATAAGATATGAACAGTAAACTGTTAAAATGGTAGCCATTTTGACATTTTCAATTAAGCCGCTACTATGGTTACGTACAGAACATAACGCAAACAACGATAGTTTTCTTGAGGTGGCACTTTCATACCTCCACCCGCAGAAGAGAGTAAAATAAGGTGTACCAAAAAGTTACAATCAAATTAAAAATCCCAAAGTTTTAATTCTTTACTCCAACTATTACCAAAAATATAGGGCGAGGGAGAGCTGGAACTTTATTATAATTCGTAGATATAAGAAAATCATTACAACGATTGGTATTTTTCATATACCATTAAGTAAAATTGATGAATACAAATTGATCAAACTGATTGTTCTATTATATTACTTATACTCTATCAACAACATAAGGGGAAAGGCGTAGCTCAGTTGGCAGAGGGCTCTTATTTTAACCGTAGTTCTCCGACTAATGAACCCAAAAGATACTATGTTCGAGCCCGTTTGATGGCGTTGCGTTTTTCCGTGTATACTACCTTGTCCTATTTAGTCTAACGGTCATAAGAGGTTATGTAAAAAAACAAAAAAACCTACAATTTAAATTTATAAAGTGCTATGACTTCCAAGAGGAATTGTCGCACCTATTATTATTTACATTTGCAGGAAAATAAGATTAAATTGATCCGAAGATGACGAATGTGAATGACTTGCTTCGCGACGAGGAAGGCGTGTCGACGTGCACGCAGACATGAAGATTGCGTCAAAAGACGAAAGATTCAGGAAAACCCGGCAGTGTGGGAGACGATACGACCACAAAATGGGTCAATAACCAAGAAACTGACGCAAACAAACTCAACCTGAAATGAGTCAAATAAATGATTAGTAGGAATCCTTATCAAGGTTATAAGTGTGCAAGTGACATTTAATACAAGGTTTTGTTAGACAAATAAGCGGGGAAATAAAGATTTTCTTGCTTATTCATGAACAAAACCAACTAAACGTATTGAAGTTATCTCCTAAATTGAACGGTGCACCAAATTTCTCACACCCATCTACAAAACCAAAAATAATAATCGACAACATATCCCCCCAAACATTCTGTAATATTACTTATACAGAGTGTGTCAGCTGTTATACAATATGGCGGCCTACTTTTAAAATCTCTTACCATTACCTTTTTTGTTTGATGGTTTTAGATTTCACAAATAATTTTAAATAAATGTTTAAGAGCTACAGAAGCTTAAAGTAGGGGAAAACAAGGTTTTGGTTTTTCAGATGTCTTTTTTGTTGAAACAATTGAACCAAGATTAAAATTGGAACGTATAATTGAATAAAAACTATGGTCTATGAAAATCACACCTAAGGTTCTTTTAGAATAGTGGCTATAATTTAATGCACAATTTAAAATAAGATTTACACTACAAAAATGTATAACGAAAAACGATTTCTTTTACAAGTATTAAATTGTTAAAAAATAGACTTGTGTGATTGTGAATTACCAAGAATTTTTTTCAAAATTTTCACCGTAATCTCTACAACCCTATGACGTACAATAAACGTAAACCTATACTGACTAGCATTAAATGAATAAAAGCAGTTTTTTTATAAAACCGCCATTTTGAAACTGTTAAGTACAAATTATTAGTTTTTAAACTGCAAATTATTAATATAAAATGTTCATTGTACAAATTAATAATTAATTAATTGTTTACTAAATGTAGCCACTTAATTAGACCTGTTACGATGGGTAACAAAATTTATTTTGTTGATTTTCAAATCATTAATAGCTTATCTACATACCAATTTCAATCTCTGTTTAAATATTTCAGGTACAGAAAATGGACCCCTGAAAACGCCTTAAATTCACTACTCTTTGAGCCTATGTAGCTCCTAAACAGTTGAATTTATTTTTAAAAAATACAAAGAATAAAAAAGCCTGAAAATTATTTGTAGAAACAAAATAAGTATTTCTATTAAAAAATTTAAAGTTGACCGCCATATTGGAAAGTGGCTTATGGTGCCCCCCCCCCCCGAATAAGACAACAAAACGTTCAGGGGAGTTGTTATTTTGTTTTATTATAATATATCAATTACTTTCAAACTAAAACAGCTGTTTATATCAATCACCAACAAAAAATGTAATTTTTGAATTATTAAGATTTTCCCATCCATATCTCACGGAAGTAAGATGATAAAGAAGGATTTTCCATTCGCAACTGATTTTTGATTTTATTTTTAAATTTTAAATAATTAAATACATTTAGCCTAAATGCTGTGCCATAAATTCCCCATAAGCTTAAAAAGTATTCAGTTGCGATCGTGTTTTAATGACGGTAATCGAGGTTCATTTTAATTTTTGCCAACTAATCCTGAATCTTTTCTATTTCCGATTTTGCGCACTGGTTTGCGTTATTAATACTCACACTTCATTCAACTTGAACGAAATCGGTATAGTTGATTTTGAAATTTGATAACATCCGTGTAGGTATATTTTTGAGGTTTTTATGGTACTTACCCCATAATACAATGTAATACAAGCAGATCCTCTAAATGTAATCCTCAAATGTCGGTTGCATTGTAGGAAATATTAAATTGTACTGATAGATCAAGGAGTCTTATCCAGCAGGGCAAGGTAAGCCCTAGCGGTCCTCTTAGATGTGTATATATTAAAATGTCTTCACTCGAATCAATGTCTCAGAGAAAGAGTCTCCACTCGCTCGCTCGTCTCGGTGTCTTCATCATGTTGGATCTCGTAATTACATGTAATAACAATAACTGCGCTATTTGTCATCGTAGAAAGAAGGGTTGGTACCACTGCACGCAGAATTGAAATCTGAAAATTTTAATCTAATTTAGTGTGTTATAACACACAAGATATGAAGAAAACATAAAATGGCAGCAATTTTGATATATTTATTAAACAAAATCAATAGGGTTCTATTTCATGTTCCTATCTTAATATTTGTGACTTTACGGACTTCGTAGCCAAATTTTCCACTTGTCTCGGCACTTCTTGTGAGTCTCGAAGTTGTACAATATATGACGGAACCACCACTCTCTACGCTCGTGTCTCGTAACTATACGAATATCACATTTTCTACAGAGGTCAGAGTTCAAAATTACATTTTTTGACGACAATAATTTCGTTATTTCTCGTAAGAGAGATGTGGGAATGTTACCATTACGTGCAGAAACAACAAATTATTTAATATGCCATTTTGAAATTTGATTTTTCAGAATTTCAATAGGGTTCTATATGAGCACACTACACTAAATTTCATGTTCCTATCTTAATTTTTCTGGCCACTATCGTGCTTACGTAAAGACGACAACGACGCCGTGTCAAAAATCACTCTTTTGGTTTCTGAGGTTATGAACGTCAAGGTCAGTAAAAAAACGGAGGTCTTTTTTTTAGGTTATCTAACCTACACAATACTGGCTAATTAATACATTAATTAGAATTTTAATCGATTTAGATTTTGTTAAAACGCCGTAAGAATTATAATTTTCGGAAAATAAGTAAGTAATTTAAGTCCATATTCAACATTAAAATACAAGATGGAACCAAGGTGTGCCGCACCATTGTCTATTTTACAACTATACGTAGATATAAAATGGCTACTTATAGATAATACTATAGTCTAATGTGTTTACCTAACATTACGCAATTTGTTGGATCTATAAATAAAACTACTGCTATTTATAGAATCACATGATGTAAAGATTATAACGTGATAATTTTAGAAAACCTAAAATCATTTATAAAATCGCTTAAAAAATCCAGATATAACTGGATATTTTCTAATAATTTATCAGTAATTCTAGACTTATAAATTATAGTGTATATAGTTCAGCGAAATTAAATTAGTTTATGGTAATATATAAATATTAATAATGTGTTGCTACATTTTGTGAAAGTAATAACATGTTGTGAATATATATATATATATATATATATATATATATATATATATCTTCCTCGTCTTTTAAGGGCTCTTCTTACAAAAATCACTATAGGGGTACCGTTTAGAAAAGAACCGCGCCCCGGTTGTGTCTCGCGCAAGTAGAACTGTGGTGGGAGAGGGGGAGCTCGAGTTAGATCAGACATACCCGCCCGCTTCTTCATTGCGTAGGGCTCAATATTTTCTTTTTCAAACCTACTACAGCCCTAATAAACTGTGAATGTGTATCGTTTATGTTCCTGACAACACAATTAGTAAATTTAAATATTTGACAAATAAAAGAAGTAATATATATATATATATATATATATATATATATATATATATATATATATATATATAGGTTTAAAATTTCTTTATATTATGGCAAAAATGTAACAATTTATCCCCATCACCGCTCCAATCCCCTCCCCGCCATCGCCCCTGCATGCGTGTGCGAGCCACTCTCGATATGACCATTCTGCGCAGGTTTCTTTCTGTCTGGTAGGCATATAATACCGTACTTTATATACCGTGTCAATTTAATCACGACATGCAACAAGCTCAAATTTTTGTATTCGGGTTATTTTTAATTTGAAGCTTTTTCTCCATATTATAAAGAAACAAGTTCATTGGTACCATCATGGTATAGGTCCCGCTCTGGGCCTGCAGCTATAAGCCAGTCTGCGTAACATACTAAGTGAAGGACGACAAAACGGAGGCATCCCGAGCTGTGAGTGCGTTGTCGTTTACACGCTCCTGGAACTCTTAAGAATAATAAAACTACAATGCAACTTATATACTGTATTCCAATTCTGCATGAATTGCCTCGTCCAATGGTATAAATATATTTTTGTTTAAATTTATGTATACTTTTTATTAATGAAAAGTTTTAGAAAGTTGTTACAGCATGACATGACAAAGTCACTAAGCGAGAATTCTTTTTATTTTTGAGGTATAAACAAACGTGCAGCGAGAAACGTTATTTAGAAACAATACAAAGGCCAGAAAAGTATGATCCTGTTCGGGGAATACAAAAATTCACTGTATAACGGGGAAGTTTCATTGTATACACAAGTGGTGAGATACAAAATGTTTTCAAGACAGCACTGATTTTCCTCCCCTCACCCCCGCGCGCCATCACTCCTGCCTGACGGCGGCTAGAGCGGGACTTATTGTGTGCCAGTTGTACTTACCCAGCCCCATGTACTGATGGGATCATTTGTCAGTGCGCGCGGCTCTGACGCTACTAGCCGTTCTGTAAATGTAGGGCTCGCTCACCCAACTATGTTTGTCTACCTTTCGCAACAAATAATTACAGTTTACAAGATTTGTAGTGCATATAGAAACATGATGTTTGCAAACAACTTGAAGCTACATTGAAGACAGGTGAATAATCTACGTTTTTTTATTAATGTAAGCCGTAGTGGTTTTATTTCTATAGGATTATCCGTTAGTTTTACATATGAATTTTAATTATTTTTCGTTTACATAAGTTTTTCCCCCACCGATGTACTTATTATCTTTGCCTCTTCTCAATTGAATAGTATTTTTAGACCAAATATGTTTCAATTTAACTATTTATATAACACTATTATAATGGTACCATAATTCAAGTTATAAATAAACCATCATTTCAGAATAACATGTCATAAATCACAAGACCCTGACCGCCACCAAAACGAGTCATGATCATTCAAACGCATACATAACCCATTAAAACTAGTCAAACAGCATTCAAATAAAATTTTAGCCATTAAATTATAAAAAAGAAATTTAAAATAAGACAAAGAAGTTAATTTAAAAGAAGAAGAAGAAGAAGAAACCAAACAAAACTAGAGGAGAAAGAAGAAGACTGTGGCAGTCTTTACAATCGTTAATTAATTCGTATAAACAAAGAATTAAGTTATAGAGGAAATCAAAGAGAACAAAGAAATGTAACTGTTTTATGTAAATATATATATATTTTATTTAGACAGTATAAAATTTGAAATAGTATATTTCATCACTAGGACCAAAAGTGAAGCTTTTCGATACAAGCTTAAGTTTAACTTGAAAATGAGCGATGATCGAAAATCTTCTTTTGGTCCAAGCGATGAATTATATTTTCGTTACACTGCAAATAATATTAGAAAACAATTTCACAAAAACTAAAATGTTATAACCTATTTACCTTCTAATCGATGGTTTTAACGGTTATTTACAATCGAGAGTATCGGTCTTTTTTATAGATTCTTTACAATCGTTAATTAATTCGTATAAACGAAGTAACAGCTGATGACCTCGACCTCAGCTGATGGTTTTAGGTCCTAGGACTAAAAAGGACAATTTTAGCATATCAATGCATGTATTGAAAACAGCTGTTTCTGAGGCAGTATGACGAAAAAGTATTTTGATTATTGAAAGTGATACATATTTTAAACGGGATTTTCCCGATAATCCCAAGACATAAGGGGTCGTCATGACCACTCAGGTTTAATTTTAGCTTTGGTTTCCAATTTTAGATTTAATTTACAAGTTGGCCCTAGGCTTGTTTTAATATATTCTAGGTTTATCACTTGATTACGGAATTGATCTAGACTCTAAAAACGTTGTGTTCTCATAAGTCCGAATAAGCAATAGCAATACCATGAACAATCCATTATTATCCAAGAACTTTAAAACTTATGTGGATCTACCCGCCGTGGTCTGATGATGTTCGCAGTTTGATAATGTACAGAGGTGCTTCAAAAAGGACTTTACAACTTTGTAAATGGGGATGTACACATAAATTTATTCAGGCTACTTACAGAGCAGGTTTTGGTGTCATTTTGTAGAAAATATCAAGTTTATTATCTTCTAGTTAGGTTCAATGTATTATGGACAAATAATCCGGGGGGGTAGCAGAGGATGATAATCACATCAATATCCGAGGAAGTTACCCTCAGTACCGCTGTGCGTGAGCGAAATGCCGCATCCTGCTCGAGGTGACCCTGCTTCTACAAAACACAGAGGATCTAGACCGGGACGTCAATAAACATTCCCCAATCTAAGATGTAAAATCTCTGAAGGTAATCCTAAGGTTAATCAGTGCCGATGGATGAACCGTACAAGGGTAATTGTGCATTAAAACGAAGCCCATGGAGGACCACACGATCCCCTAGTAATTACTCACTTTGAAAATGTTATTACTTGTGGGAACAACTATAGATTCATCACAAACAAAAGAAACAAATACTGTAGCGTGCTTAGACATTGCTACTGATAATGCAGCAGAAACAACTTCGAGGGAAGCCCTGTGAGCTATACCAATACTAAAATCTCATCTTAAAAAAAGGAAATGATGCTGGAAACAGACGATTCCTCTCAAGACACTATCACAACTGAAACAATTGAGAAATTAAAACAGATAAAACTGAAGGTAAAATATACCGGGGCAGAAAAGAAAAATACAGCTTTTGGAAAGACTGGCAGAACGGGGAATTGAATAGAATCCTGAACTGTGGAGAAGATATATATAGATTATTTATTTTTCATGTGGAAAAATACAAAACTATAACAACTTTGTATTTACAGTAAATTTTACAAAACAAAATAACAAATCAAATATAATTCTTCGACATAACATAATATTTTTTAACTTATATAAAATTGTTTCAATTGTTTGTTTTTATTTTGACATGTAAAATTAGGTAATCTTTAGGATAAACCTGTTTAGGATCATTAGATTTTTTCTGCCTCTTGTGTTAGAAGAAATGAAAAAAAAGAAAGAAAAAAGAAAATAAGAAAGGAAAAAACCTAATCCTTATGAGATGTAATTTACACTTAGAAAAAGAAAATAATAAATTTTTTTTAAGGGTGTTAATAATAATACAAATTACACATTACAAATTAACCTTTATTTCTAATACTCATATCTACTCTTTCACAAAAACACATAATTTCAATATATCAATAAAAAGACGGTCACAATTATTATTTAAAAAAATATATTCAATGTCATTTATCTGAAATAGCCATTCTTTTACTGATTTTGAGAACTGAACACACGTACTACACAACTGGATTTCTTTTGGTAAAAGGTTGAACAATTTAGCCCTTCTAAATAGGTAAGAAATTTTGAACGCTGTTAGTTTCCTTTTTGGCAGAATATTAACAATTTTACGTTTAGGGTATCTTTGGGATTTGTAATCATTGTTTATTGCTCAACTTGCACTGTAGAAGTCTGCAAGAACCTTGTACACATAAAAAGATCTAAGGAGTATACCAAATGATCTAAATAGCGGGGAAAAGAAAGCTAACGCACCCTCTATGCAGAGTACAATAAAAGCTATTGGCTTAAAAACAGTCAGATGGGAGTACCCCCACAAGTGAAAACAAAATAAATATAAAAGAAACGATATCATCATATAAGCTGGCTATATTTCAAGAAAAATATCCAGATCAAAAATGTAATATAGAAAATTTGGAGCAAATTGATGGTTCCCTAGCTCTGGAATTTGAAACTCTAGAGCATGGAGTATTTCCTCAATTCAGTAACACCTACCGAGAGGCTGGAACTTGTGTTATGGTCTGTGCAAACTTAGAAATCAAGATGTGGTTGGAGAGAAAAATCTTTGAAATGCTGCTAAAGCTACGGATAGATGACAGAAAATACATCCTACGAGTACCAAAGTGATCTTTAAAGCTCCTTAGGTTTACTCAAAGGTAGGTTCAGCCAAGATTCTTGAAGTGGTTACCCGAGAACTGGAAGGTAATTGGTTCAAATAAGACCGAAAACTACCAAACCATAGTGGACTTTGACAGCTATAAAAGCAGCAAATATGACAGCCTACCTGGGATTTGGTAAAGTGTACTTCACCATACTCCAGAAGAAAGACAAAGCTATTAGAAAATCCCGTTACATAATTATCCCTAACTCTTGCGATGGTGCTATTCAGTACTATTCACTACGTGATGTATTTTGGTACAAAATGACACCAAAATCAGCTGTGTAGTAGTACGAATAAATGTATATGAATTTACAAAGTTGTAACGTCCTTTTTGAAGCACCCTGTATAATTGTAGTTAAGCGTGTATAATGAATGAATGATAGTGAGAATGTGATTACCAGTTGATTTTTTGTTTGTTCATTAATTGTTAAATAATCTCTCGTTTTTATTTCGTTATATTATAATATTTTTTTAATTAATTAATACTGATTATAATACTTATTTAAAATTTTATTACTTTTTTGAGTATCTTGTGACTATTATTAAAGTATAATAATTTATTTTTCTTAGTTAATTTCTACGGTTGTTAAGTTCTTTATTTTACGTTGTATTTTGATTGCTACATATTGTATGTAGGGTTAAGTGGAAAAAAGGTCATTATGGTCCTAAGTTCGTTCTAATACCAAAGGCATTTTACCTACCTATCTAGTTCCCCTTACTCGTCCATTTTAAAAGTAATGTTACACTCAGGGGCTAGGTAATCCCGAGGGTCCTAGCTGGAGTTACGTCTTTTGTCATGTAGTCCTGGATTAGATCGCTCTCTTTTATTTTCCTATGTGGCCTCTTAACCAACTCTTGTTCTCTTCCGACTATGATGGTAGGAAGAGGGCTAGGAGTCTTTATTTTATGCTCTCTTCTTCCTTTTTTTACATTTTAACAAGGAAAAATGTACAGTATCCTCAAGGTAGGACTATGCCTAGGGTGTAAAGGAAAAGAGGGGCCCCCACACTTCGTTTGTTGTGTTTGCTTTCAGCGGTACAATCCCAATAAAAAAATATAGAGCTCAAATGCCTACCCTACTTTCGTTTCTTTAATCGGTGTAAATAAGAATAAAACGTTTACAAAAGTACAGAAAGGTGCATATTAAAGATATGTACACTTAAAGACATATTAGAGCTAAGCAGTAATTCGTGTACCTAGTTTTCTTGGAATGGGTTGTACCGCCAAGTTAGGCTAGAGAAGCAAGTAGAAGGGAGGACACGCCCATTACACCAGACACACTCCTAGTCTGAGAGTACTGTACTTCTTGACGCATGCATATAGTTGTGTGTATTCCTGTATTGCCAAATCCGTACTCATTAAAGTGAGCCAGCAGTGTAACAGTAAATAATACCATAGCTTCTGTAAACTTGAAACAAAACATCTCACAAGAAAAAATTTAAATTATTGCTTTAAGGAGCCCACTACTTGAATTATTGTGGTTGTGACAATTCATTCATTGTTTCACCCTAAAACCCTGAAATAGTTTATGTGTTGGACATAGTGACTCGCTCCATCACTGTTGGGCCTCTATGGCGAATGGCCCAGCTCATTAGAAGCGTAATGTATCTGATTATTGTTCATATTAATCCAATTCACATTGATGAATATATTCACGTTATGTGATTATTATATACTCTCTTGTCTGTTGTATAAACGAAACACTTTAAATGTTAAATAAATTATTATTATTTTGACATTTTTGTAACATTAAGAAACTTGAAAATGTTTCATTCATATAAATAAAAATAACAAAATAACAAAAATACAAAAGTAGTTATTATTTATTTTAAGGCTCCTTATACCTAGTTCACACCACTGTATTCAATATAGTATTCCTGGTTGGATCACCCCGCGTTCATGGCTTACAACCGCGAAATTTCTCTTTTGAGTTGCTACTATTTTAAAAAGGATTTTTTTTTTTAATTTGCATATATGTTGTTCAACTTAGTTATAAAAAACTTTACTACGGTTAAATACGTATAGACCTACTAGTCATTATTTAAACGAAACGTCAAATGGAATAAAACAGTACAGTACCTACATCGCTTCATTTGGTCAGAAAACTAAGGAACTTGCTCCGCTCCAGTCTACGTCATTTGATGACGACCTAGTTTCCGAAATGATACCTTAACCAAATATCTATTAAAAACCTAACGTCTAGATCCGTGTACATATGGTAACATATTACATATGTTCAAAGACAAATGTGTTTATTACAATAATAACAGCTGTTTCTATGTCACCTAAGCTAACAAATGCCTGCTCTAGATTTGTCTTCGATTAATTACGCGAATTAGAAATTAAATCAGTCCACCCACAGGTTTTACTTTCTCATATACAGGGTAATTCAAAATTATGTAACCAAACTCATGAAATGATTGAATCTAAAAAAAAAATAATGAAAAAAGATTCTATAAACATTTCTGAATAGCCTTCCGTCTCTTGATCTGTGAGTGAGTGTGCGTGTGTACGTGCGCACATATGAGGTATTTGTATCCTAAATATATTAAACTATTGGGAATAGATGAGATACTGAGTCCATATTTGGTATAGGCATTAGTTTATTTTAATGTATATAAATGCAAATTTTCAAAATGTCAGTCGTCAAATTGTTTGACCTTTATAATGGGAACCCCCTCAGCTGTTAACTATAGTTAATATTTGTTTAGCAATCCCTAGGGACCCTAGCTGTATCTACATTTTTTCACGTAGTCTTGGGTTAGATCCATATCTTTCATTTTTCCTAATTCTAAAACCACATTTGTGAACTCAAGGGAGCTAAAAACGGAGCAATAAACTCGAATCAGGTTTAATTTGACCAATCAATTTTCTTTATTTCGAGATATTTGATATTAAAATTTTTTAATGGGCACAATTTTGAAAATGAAAAACATATTATTAGTTAAGTATACTGCTAAAAGATTATATAAAAAATTTGTATAGCAAAAATGTATTCGATTCATATCAATTTCTAAAATTAAAAATTTGTTATAAGAAAAATACAAACATTACAACAGAACAAACAAAAACGTTTTTGAACGTACGGTATATATGTTTATAGGAACTTTTTTCTTTATTTTAGTTCATAAAATTTGTACTTCGATTATGATTTACCCTGTGTATACGAAAACCCTTATAGTGGTTTTCTGGTAGTTACCCTTATTCTTTATCATGAGGGGAGGGGGATCGTTAGTTTTGTATTAGTAAACAGAAACGTATCGATACTTCAAATTATCAGTTTGTTTATAATCAGCTGATAATTGCATAATGTGATAAACTGAAAACTACCATATGTTCATCAAATGTAATTTAAAATGGAAATGTTGTGATTTTTACGTTAAAGAAACAAGACGATAAAATTTGAAAAATATTTATATATAGTTTCAGCAGTAAAATAATTGTGTTAAAGTATGTGCATTAGATACAAAATCTAACAATACTTATTTTGTAAAACATAATTTCCAAATACGACGGTTAGGTTTCTTTTCGATATTTTCCAAACTTTCCAACTTTATTTTATTTGTAGTTGGGCACATTGTTTTAAGTTATAAATCTGCAGATTGCATTAAACTTTCAGCTTTACTACAACAGGGTAATTTATTTTCTTTAATCGGTACCTCTGAACCGGTATTTAGAGGACGGCTATTATATTAGGAGTTTGAGTTTCTTTAAAGTTATATGTTGCTAAACTCAATTTCATAAAATCAGAATTATGCTCTTTTAAAACAGGCCCTAAATTCAGAATTTTAAGATTATTTTTAAAATAGCCCTTAATATAGAATTGTAGATTATTCTTTAAATCGTCCCAAATTTAGAATTTTAGATTATTTTAAAAATCGCCCTAATTTTAGAATGGCAGATTACTTTTAAAATCTCCCTAAATTTAGAATTGTAGATTACTTTTAAAATCTCCCTAAATTTAGAATTATAGATTATTATTAAAATCCCATAAATTTGTAATTGTATACTGTAGGATATACTGTACTTTAAATCGCTCTAAATTTAAAAAATGTAAATTATTTTTAAAACCACCCTAAATTTAGAATTGCAGATTATTTTTAAAACCACCCTAAATTGAGAAATCGCCCTAAATTTAGAATTGCAGGTTCATTTTAAAATCTCCCTTAAATTAGAATTACAGGTTACTTTTAAAATCTCTCTAAATTTAGAATTATAGATTATTGTTAAAATCTCCTAAATTTATAATTGTATAGATTATTTTATAATCGCTCTAAATTTAGAAATGTAAATTATTTTTAAAACCACCCTAAATTGAGAATTGTAGATTATTTTTAAAACCACCGTAAATTGAGAATTGTAAATTATTTTTAAAACCACCCTAAATTGAGAATTGTAAATTATTTTTAAAACCACCCTAAATTTATAATTGTATATTATATTTATAAAAACCCCTAAATTAAGAAATCTAGATTATGTTAAAAAAAACACACACACAAATAAGGAATAATTGTTATAGATCCAGGAAGATTAAGTGTTATAACTATTTCAGTGATATAAAAAACAGCTAAGTAGCTAAAATATAATATTCAAGTTTAGAAACATTGGTGAGTGGAATATACAACTTTGTTTTTCTCTCCATGGAATTGATTCAACATAATAAATTCACATTTCATCCAGCCGAAATTAACCAACTAAAATTGCGACTCTCTTGAAATTCATTAAAGCTCATAATAACAACCTTAAAACAGTGAACGAAAGAACTGTTGTTATTAACACAACAAATACTATTTTTTAAACACAATACACCCATCACTTAAAATATTACCCTTGTACAATATTCACTGATCACTTTCCCACTTTCATTACACACCTTTTATTAATTTTTAAGATATCACATATCCTAATTGTTAAGATTACCTTTTAAATAGTTTTATGTATGTTCTGCATACAAAGAGTTACGAGAATAAGAGTATGCTACTTATTTTGTAATTGAATGATTCTAAAATAATAAAGTTAAATAAATAATCTTGTTAAAACAAATTACACTTTGTATGATGTTATTTTATACCTTACTACACCAATGTTTCAAGGCGTTCTTTCAAGGTAAAAAACTTTCGGTCATCATCGCCTAATAAAAAATAGAGAAAGACAAACAAAGATTCAATTTTTTCTTCTTAATTAACTAATAAACATATTTTTGAAAAGGATATGGATTTTATTTCATATTGTATTTTTTCGTTTTGTAGATAGGTGTGCGAGAAAGTTTGTGCATTCTTTTTGCGCTCAGAAAATCTCCAAAACAAATGTTTCCGTGAAAAACTCGGTATCAATTGTTTTGACCAAATTTCATAAATTTCTACTCTACGTAAAAAATAAAGAAAGTAAAAATACAAATTCATAAAAGTGGAGGGGACGCGGAGATGGAATGAAAGCAATTTCGTTGGTTTATGTCTGGGTTTAGTGAATGCGTGAATGAGTCACTGCCTTGCGCAGTATAACTTGGCGGTGAGAATAAAGCGAAGGAAAGAAAACTTTCGATAAGATTAAATGACGTCACACTTCAAGGTCAAATTGTGGGAGAAGAAAGGACGATCGCTGGAGTAAATGAATGAAAGCCACCTCATTAACTCCGATACGCATTTAAATCTCATTATGGCATGTTTCAAAAAGTTTAATAGGTGTTCATTTCTCTCAATATTATGTTTTCCCAGTACAGTATACGATAAAGGAGAAATACTGGCAAAAATAAATGTCAAATTAAATAAATTCATGGATAGAATAAGATAACCAAAAAGAACACATGTAAGAAAAATGGTGTTAAAAATAAAAAGCTTAACTTTTTTACTTGTTTTTAAAGCCCTTCATTTTCGAAAAAAAAAAACTTGTTTTTAAAATAAAATGATCAATTTTGTCTTATATTTCGAAGTAGACCTAATACTAATAATAAAACATTAATAGATTTCTATGAGATCTATACTTATTTTTAAAAAATCTGTAAATAGCCTATTCGAAAAGAATATTTTTGTCAATTTAGACATAAAAGTAAAAAAAAAAAAAAAGATGATTTTTCAAAACGTTAAGATGTGTTGAAAAACAGTAAAAACATAGTGCATTTTTAGTCCCCCCCCCCCCACTAGGGATACTGGCAATTCGATCCACTGCACCTTAGTCCTTTTTAATATTCATATTGTAGATTTGCAAATTGAGAAGTTAATAAGACGCAAGAAAAGTGACCCCCAGTCCTCGAATAATTTAATAGCATCAGAGTCGAAAGAGAACAAGAGTTGGTCAAAAGAGACCTAATAGGAAATATGAAAGAGATGGATTTAACCCAGTACTAGATGAAGAAAGGTGTAGATACAGTTGGGATAAAATATGTCTATACGAATAAGAACAAAATCATTACGATTTTTTAGAAAAACTATTTTTATTCCTGGTTTTAATAGAAACACGTAAATTTTTAGTAATTTAATAAACAAAACAGATACGTCCACAATAGGCCTATAATTTGATAAAAAATCTGTTCTCTTACTTTTGAGCCACACCAAACATAATTAAAAAAAAACAAAAAAACTACTCTGGAAATTTCAAACGTATGTTTCCGAAACTCAGAATACATATTAAATATTGTATAGGTTACCGGTACCTTATATATATATATATATATATATATATATATATATATATATATATATATATATATATATATATATGTGTGTGTGTGTGTGTGTGTGTGTGTGTGTGTGTATTTCCAAAACAAGTTTGTCACAACATTCCTTACTGTTTGTTCTAACTACTATTGTAAGAAACACAAAATTGCCATTTTAAAAGAATAATAAACTTGGAATTTAGGCCTAAAATTTCAAATTGCACTATCTAAATGTCTGCACAAAAAAACAAGTTTTGTTCTAGACTATAAACGATGCATCTAAAAATAGATATCTACTGATAATTCCTTCATCCTTTGTGTTCGCCCGACGTTTGCTTAATATTGCGCAATACCTACTTGTATGGCAACAACTATAAAATCGGTTCTATTTTTAGAAACAGCTGATCTTTAGACATATACTTTACATTTATTACAAAATTAAATAATATGTAGACACGTGAAACAAATTTTAGTTTTAAATTAAATAATCCATCATTCTGGTATTGAATAATGATGGATCATATTATTGAAATAGTGTATTCAGACATTCCCATCACTTGTGCAAATAAAAACTAATACATGACGTTTCGAGAGTATGATCAACTTTCATTATCAAGGAACATGTCTAGAACATGTTAAACATGAACATGACTTAGGCCTAGCTTTAGGACTATATTGAAAATTAAAATGTAGACCTCGTAGTCCGAAAATCATAAATTCAATTAGAAAGAGATAAAGATACATAGGAACTAGAAAAACTTATATAAACAAAACGTAATTGAATCCTCCTATAACGAACAGATAATTTTATCAGTCACACCAATGTACAGGGTTATCATAAAAGAACGGTGGGGTTTCATTAATTCATACGAAGACGGTAGACAAATTTTTGTGGTGTTGTATTGGTAGCGCTGATAGCATAAAACCCAAAAGTTTGTTTAACAGCTGTTGTAACCTCAAAATTAGTCTTGCATTGTTATGGTAGTGTGTTTTGTATTTTCTGGAGTGTTCTGTGTGGAGTGTGTTATTATGTTCTCTATAAAGAGAAGCAAAGTGTGTTTTGTTGCTGACTGAATTCAAGTCTGTAATTTCAGTACAACGTGCATTTCGACGCGAATATAGAAAATATCCACCGAAAATAACATACGACGTTGGTTCAAACAATGCGAAGAAACTGGATCAGTTCAAAAGCAGAAATCATCTGGCAGGCCAAGTGTATCAGATGAAAAAGTTGAACTTATTAGAAGTCCTAAGAAATCAATACCTCGACGAAGCCTAGAGTTAGGTATTCCAAAAACAACAATCCACAAAGTTTTACACAAAAGATTTGATGAAAACCAACCATTTTTAATTGTTATAATTTTTTCAGACGAAGCTACATCCCATATCAATGGGTCTATTAAGGCTACGGTTACTATGGACGCGAATTCTGACGAAATTGTGTTCTGACGAATTCTGACGATTGCGGACGAAGTCGTCCAAACAAACAACGCCTGTTATCTAAATGAGTGTGTTTACAGTGGTAGCGATTTGGACGTCAGAACAGACACGACGTCGTCAGAACCATTTGAGCGTTCAAACAAGTTTGATTTTTTCATGCGACCTGCGACTGTTTGGTGCGACCAGCCTGTGTTCTAACATTTGTGTGTTAAATGTTAGGTTCTATGTGTTAAATGTTTGTGTGTTAAATGTTCTAACAGCCTGTGTGTTAAATTAGATTATTTCACCATGGATACTGACAAATTAATTAGTCTTGTGTATGAGAACAGGTGTTTGTGGGATCTGAAAGATAAAAGTTACCACAACAGAGATATTGCTCGGAAAGCGTGGGAGAAGGTAGCAGCAGAAATGAACACTAGCTGTAAGTACAAACTTTTACTGTCATGTAGGGTACATGAATTACATAGCAATAATTGTAATAAGTGTTTACATGTGATTGATAAAAACATGAAATTGTCAGAACATGATTATTATATCAGGTTATACTGAAATGGGATCTCACCAGCTTCACTAACAAAATAATTTTTCAAGGTTTCTCTAGCCTCATTCGCGCTTCTTCCGTAGTGATTATATCTCCGTGAAACTGGAACATTGTGTATGGAGTCAAAGTCCACATCATGAATATCAAGACCTGAAATATAATGAACATAGAAAAATGATTGTGAGGACCAAACTACAACAAGTGTTTTGCGATGAGGATCTTTTGCAACAACAACTGCAGCCAATCCATCATCCATCAAGTAACCGTGGTATTTCCACATGTGGTTCATCAACGAATGAGAGTTGGGAAAGTGGAAACTCCACACAAGCGCTAAGTCCACTGAGTACAGTTGATCATGAAGATCTTGCTTCGTACTTTTCAAGTGTATCGCCAAACAATTTACAATAAAAATGCAAGTGACATTTTTCAATTTCATGACTACTTTACTTACTAATGTTTTTTCACTTTTAAATTAGAATTCATTTCAGTTTTAGTAAGGAATTAAATATATTGTTAAAACTCACCTTAAAGTTACAGCCAGTCTTTGTTGTGCTGAAATACATTTACGAAAATTTGAGAACTTTGTTATCCTTTCTTCTATCCCATGTAGGATGTATTCAAATGTTGCTGGTGTCATCCTAAAATATTCAAAAAACCTTTCCGGTTGGTCACACAAGTCTTTAAACAACATTTTAAACTCTCCTTTTTCGTCTCTACTAACAAATAACTGGCTAACATGCTCTGTTTTTCCACTATTCAACAACAATAACTTTAATGTCGGGCTCTCAAGAAAAAATAGTTCATCGAGTTCATCCATTTTGCTCACGAACTGACTATCAGAAGATCAGAAAACGCGCACAGTGTAACCGCCTTGTTCTGACGAGCGTTTCGGCCATACTCGTCAGAACAAAATTTCGTCAGAATTCGCATCCATAGTAACCGTAGCCTAACAGACACAATTCACGCATATGGGGATCTGAAAACCCACATACAACTTTTGAGAAAATTCTCGACTCGCCTAAACTTAATGTTTGTTGTGGTGTGATGAAAAATCGTCTGACAGGGCCTTTCTTCTTTGCTGAATAGACAATTAATGGAATTGTGTATCTCGATATGTTAATCAATTATTGTTTTCCTCAGCTGGATGAACTCGAAAACATTCGACAACTTCATTTCCAACAAGATGGCGCACCCCTGCACTTTAGTGCTTTGCCACAGACACTTTGAATGAAAAGTTTGGATATCGATGGATAGGCCGGCAAGGACCTATACGCTGGCGTCCAAGGAGTCCAGATCTGACACCTTGCAATTTCTTCTTGGGGTACATAAAAAACATTGTTTTTCGAGAACAAATTCGTGACCTAAATCACATAAGGAACAGGATTAATGAAGCACAGACAACCGTTAACAAAGACATGCTAACTAACTTTTGGGTAGAACTTGATTATCGACATTGTTGGACATTTGCCGAGCGACTAATGGCGCAGATTCGAAATTTATTAGTTATGTAAAAAAAAACAATTTCAGACGACGATTTATATAAATAAACAACATCAGCAGTAAGTAATTCTGTTTTCATTTAAATCATATTCAAAACGCCACCATTCTTTTATGACAACCCTGTATAAATAAGATAATTATGACTTACAGGAACGAATTTTAAAATAAAAATTATAACTCTACATTAAGCAACGAAATTTCTCTGGTTAATTCACCGCAAGGTATGACTGCAAGGTCAAGCGCTAAACTCATGAGAAAGTGACGAAAGGTTGTTAACCCCGATAAAACCGTTAGGTAATTACTCCGTTGGCAAGAAAAACCCTTTTTGTTAGTTCACCCGTGTAAAATCAGTTGTACTTGGTGTTTGCATTTCTTGTGTTAGTTCAGTTGATGTGTAGCTTAGTTTGTGAATACAGCTTTAGTTATTTTGACATATAAGGTCAACTTTGAGCCTTAGGTTACTAGTATTAATTCGCGAAAACCATCAAGATCAATAATATTAAAGACAAATTAATTAAAAATCAACAACATCGAAACAAAAATGAATGGTCAATTTTGTTTGTTTGTATTATAGTAAAAAATGTTTAAAAAATTGTTATTCTTTTCTGAACATAAAACACAAAACATAAATGAGATATTATAATTTAATTTGTAGGTTATTATATTGTAGAAAACAATCTAATTATTTAACTCCCAAAAAATATTCTGAGGAGCACAACCAAGTGAGTATTGGTTTAGCAATCCCAAGGGAACAAAGCTGGATCTACACATTTTTTTATGTAGTCTTGGGTTAATCACTCCATTTCAGTTTTCCTATCAGGTCTATGACCGAGAGGTTGACTTTACACAACAAGAAATCCTCCACTCGAAAACTATATATTCACCCGCATTTCAACAAAATCCTTCAATACGTTTTAAAGATAAAATTTACAAATATAAAATAATTGTTCGTTTAATAATATCAAATATATATAAGAAGTTTTCCCTATAAGAAAATGGGCTAACTTGGGACATCAGCTGTTGAGTCTGTACAAAATCAATAGTTACAAGTAGGTTAGCGGGCGAGTCTCAGCTGATATTCAACATGGTTTAGCTACACTATGAGGATAGTATAATTAATGCTGTCAAATTTCGTTACAATTTACAAATGGTGTACAAACATTTTCTTACGTACGTGCATAGACGTAGGCACTTAATCATGTATATATTCAAGGTAATTAACTAGAATAGTCGTTTTAGTGTTAAACAAAAGACTACTCCACCTCCGCCATATTTGATTTAACGCCCATAAGAATAACGTATGTAATTTTTCATCTACAACTTTTTTTGTAAATTTATAACTTTAAAGAAATTCACTAATGAAAATAAAAGGCGCAAAAACATTGAGCAAACTTTCTCATTCTAGAAACCAAATACAACATTCAGAGTGTGTTGTACGGGAGTGGCAATCAAGAAGAAATCCAGCTGGATCTACGTCCTTTCTTCATGTAGTCTTGGGGTTAGATCCCTCTCATCTCTCCTATATAAATCTCTATTGACCAACTTTTGTTTTTTCTCGACTTTGACGTTATTTTTTAAAGGAATTTGACAGTGGATTTGACAAACCGAAAAGAGAAGGGTGGAGTGTTTGACAATGTATCAAAGCTGTAAATCAAAACTTAATAATTGTCACATATTATTAAATTTTTTGACACACTAATAAACATCTAGAATCATCGAATTTAGCAGGCATATTGGCACATCCAACTGACAAAAATTTGATGATTCTAGTTTGTGCATCAAAAGATTATTTGGGGGAAATTTGCAAAATTTACCTACAATCAAAAAATCGAGCTCTAAGATATAACCTAAGATAGATACGAAAAAGTCATGGAAGCAAACTTGTAGATCTCGCCCAATCCGTTATTGCTGGCCCAATCCGTTTTTTGACAGGTCTCACTGTTTAGCCAACAGCAGATCTCCAAAAAAGATATACACCAATTTTGAAGTTGAGTCAGCCATTTTGTTTTTTTCGTGGTTAAAATTTAATTGTTTTACTTTTTGTAATTTTCCCGTCAGTTACAGACTTAAAGCTATAAGTTTGGCAAATTTCAAGTTTCTAGCTTATCTGGAAGTAGGTTACAACTTGCTAGAGAAGTAGCACAAGGGGGGTTATTATATATTAGACCTCTTTTCTTTCACATCGTCTTTTTTTATTAATTTTTATAAAGGCGATGATGACCAAGAGGGTTTCCTTAAGGGGGGGGGGCTGACTCACTTGTACAATAAACGGGTCCACGGTGTACATCGTATTTGATTCAAAACTAGGTTTAATGACTAGGGACAGTTTAAGTTCATTTCGCTCCCCCCCCCCCAAACAGCAATATTTACTTGCGATTATGCACACGTGTTGGGGTCTTAATTTTTACATTTTACTATAATTTGAACGAAATCGGTAGAGTTGATTTTAGAAATTGCTACTTTTCTAACAGGCCTACGATGTTTTTTTACAGACAACCCACGAACCGACATTTTTTGAAAAGATAACGACTATACTCTGTTCATTTGACGAAGGCGGTCGGACTTGGGATAGCCCCTCCCCCACTCACAAGTGGGGGAGGGGGCTGTCACTGTATCTTGCCCGTGAGTGTGCGTGCGTATGCGAGGGTGCGGGGAAGATAGTGTCTTTCTCCAACCGCCTTCGTCAAATGAACAAAGTATAATAGATTTTGTTTGGGCTCTTAAATACGCTTAAACAAAATTTGATCAACATCGTTAGAGCCGATTTTGAAAAAAAAATCGTAATTCTGTTTTTCCATTCTGGGACCTACCCCAAAATTTTGAGTTATCGAAAAAAACTAAAAAGTCTCGAGATGTAACCAAAATAAGCCTACAATCCGAATCTGATTTAAAATCTGTCCACACTTTTGGGGTATTGAATACTGTACAGACAACATCATTCCAAAAGTCAGTTTTTGGGCTATTGGCCCCTCGAAGAAGACACACGCTCAAAATATCCCACATAGATTTTTAACAAATATTGTGCACCAATACAAAGGTCTTTTAAAACTGCATCCAACTCCGTTAATCATTCAGGATGCCCACTAACAGGACATCTGTATCATGAAAACTGATCTGCCTGCAATCTTACCACTTCCTTATCGAAAGATAAACAAAGAGAACGATTCATGAACATCCAAACTATTTAAATTGTCAATATTACCTAATGACATGTATATATGAATAGATAAAACACTACTGCTTGAAAGTAATTAGAAACCGCCAGTTGTCATGATGATTTCTACGAAATTGTTGTACACTGGAAATTTGCCTTTGTTACATGTGTCTAAAATTAAAAAAAAAAGGTTACCAAAAGTAATATCTCTAGTGCTTGCATGATTTTATAAGAGTCCTTCATTTATTTACACATCCTAAAACGGAGACCAATAGCTCTTAACATTACAGTAGCCTCAGACTAGGATTGTGTCTGATGTAAGGGGCGTGTCCTCCCTTCTACTTGCTTTCCCTAGCCTGACTTGACGGTACAACACATTCCAAGAAAACTAGGTACACAAATTACTGCTTAGCTACATTTTACAACTTCGTGACAGACTTTTGTAAACGTTTTATTCTTTATACACCGATAAAAGAAACGAAAGTAGGGTACGCGTTTACACAGAAGCATTTGAGGTCTATATTTTTTATTAGGGTTGTACCGCTGAAAGTAAAGGCAACAACAAACAAAGTGTGGGGGGCCCTCTCTTTTCTTCTCCACCACAGACACATACCTACCTTTAGGATACTGTACTACAAAAGTAAATAGCAGAAAAATAATAGGCTATGTCATTACAGTTTTACATTTATAATAAACTATAAATGATTGTTTCGTACACTTGTATTTAATAACATGATTATAACCAGTTCCTCCCTCAGGGAACCGCGTTGTCGATCTAGTGATATGTCGATCGGTTTTGTTACTTTCCGATTTTATTTTATGCCCTTTAGATTAATAAAGACGAAAAATGGGGGAATACGAAACAGAATGCCATCCACCGGACTAGAACTTGCGTTAATAGCCACTAACCCCATATGCTGTCAGATGTGCGCTACCAACTGAGCCAAACCTCTCACCAACTCCGAAAAAGCTGATATAAACAATTTATTGCTGTAGTAAACTAAACCTTAATTTAGGCCAACTAAGCGATACTGAATTCTACACCTGTGAACGTAGTCAAATAAACGAATCCAGATCAAATGACAAACAAAATAAAAGGTGCAAAAAATTGCACTTTCTCACACACTTTGGCGCCATCATGGTATTCACCCAATCCGAACATACAATGTAATACAAACAGAACTTAAAAATATATCCAAAAGTTGGTTTCTTGAGGCTTATATACGTAGATCTATTGAGGTTTTTTATCCAGTAGAGTTTGTTTAAAGCAGTACACGTTTTCTGAACCTCGTATAATTATGTATCACTACTTTCTTGACGGTCGACTAGGCCCTAACGGATACGCTTAGCTCGTATCAGTGTCTCCACTCGTCTACCCACTGTCGTATCTCCTAATTACATGTTTAACAATAAATTCCCTATTTGTCATCGTATTAACTTTTATCTAATACAGTTATAGTTTAGTTATTGTAGTTTATGTATCACTGAGGATGGCGATTTTGTCGTTGAAACGCGTTTTATTAAGTAAACGTATTTTTGTAAGATCTTGTGTTCGCGTTTTTTTTTGTTGTTATATATATATATATATATATATATATATATATATCTAATATAGTCTGTTATAAGTTGAATAACACACAGGAAAAGAAGAACAAAATGTTTAAAATGGCCACTGTTTTGATATTTTTTGTAAATTCTATACGTCCACACCATACCAAATTTCAAGTGTTAATTTTTGTGGTCGCTATCGTGCTTACGATAACGGCGACGGACGGACGGCATGTCCTGAGGCCATGACACGTGAAGGTCACTCAAAAACTCAGATAGGAATTTTAGGCGATTACCAAACTTAACCTACATATACTGAGTTAGTAAAAAAATGTACAGTAGCCTCAGACTAGGATTGTGTCTGGTGTAAGAGGCGTGTCCTCCCTTCTACTTGCTTCCCTAGCCTGACTTGACGGGTACAACCCATTCCAAGAAAACTAGGTACACAATTTACTGCTTAGCTACATTTAATTCCTAAAGTTACAACTTCATGACAGACTTTTGTAAACGTTTTATTCTTATTTACACCGATAAAATAAACGAAAGTAGGGTAGGCGTTTACACGAAGCATTTGAGGTCTATATTTTTTTATTGGGGTTGTACCGCTGAAAGTAAAGGCAACAAACAAAGTGTGGGTCTTTTCCTCCCCACCACATACACATTCCTACCTTGAGGATGCTGTAAGTTTCCTTATGAATGAGTTTTTCGTCATTTTTTTATTTTTTTTATTGGAAATATATAAATAAAACCCTCTTCTTTAATCCCAGTGTTATTAAAATAAATATATAGTTTGTAGGATACAAATAGAATCTGAACTTGCTCTGAGTGTGCCATCAATACACCCAGAACGTAATCGTATTTGATTGAAATCAAATATTTAATGACATCAATGAAGAAACTTTTTTGTTAATTATTCCTCAACTGTAATTTTTTTTTACGGATTTGCACATTTTTGGAGTCACAAATTTTCACATTTCACACATCGGAAAAGCGATGTTGAGAAATCTTGGTTTTTCAACAGCTAAATAGTGAATTTTTTGGTGTTATTTACCGATAACTAAGGAAACTGAATTTTAAAAAAGCTATGTTTTACCAATATATTTTGTTTAAACCTACATTCTAGTTAAATTTTTATGAAAATCACTAATTTGAGAATTACACAATTTCACTTTTTCCTAACACAAAATTTGAAGTTATAAAATAACTGAAACGGTGAAGTGTGGGTCTCGAAGTACGGTCACAATATATCTACATACCAAATACTGTAGATAGAAACAGGTCTATTCGTTATAGACATAATTTATAAAACTACTTTTTTTCAACTAGGAGGATCACAGAATGGAAATATGTACAAAAAACTCTACATCGATTTTCACATAACTTTGTCTATACTTAGAATATGTGAAAAATAAAAATAAATTTACCTTAGGCTTTTAACTTTCTCACAGTTAAAAAATAAAAATAAATTTCCCTTAGGCTTTTTAACTTTCTCACATTTAAAAAATAAAATTCCCTTGTAGGCTTTTAACTTTTTCATAGTTAAAAAATATAAATAAATTTCCCTTAGGCTTTTTAACTTTCTCACAGTTAAAAAATAAAAATAAATTTCCCTTAGGCTTTTTAACTTTCTCACAGTTAAAAAATATAAATAAATTTCCCTTAGGCTTTTTAACTGTCTCGCAGTTAAAAAATATAAATAAATTTCCCTTAGGCTTTTTAACTTTCTCACAGTTAAAAAATAAATTTACCTTAGGCTTTTTAACTGTCTCGCAGTTAAAAAATATAAATAAATTTCCCTTAGGCTTTTTAACTTTCTCACAGTTAAAAAATAAAATTCCCTTAGGCTTTTTAACTTTCTCACAGTTAAAAAATAAAAATAAATTTCCCTTAGGCTTTTTAACTTTCTCACAGTTAAAAAATAAATTTACCTTAGGCTTTTTAACTGTCTCGCAGTTAAAAAATATAAATAAATTTCCCTTAGGTTTTTTAACTGTCTCGCAGTTAAAAAATATAAATAAATTTCCCTTAGGCTTTTTAACTGTCTCGCAGTTAAAAAATATAAATAAAATTCCCTTAGGCTTTTTAACTGTCTCGCAGTTAAAAAATAAAAATAAATTTCCCTTAGGCTTTTTAACTGTCTCGTAGTTAAAAAATAAAAATAAATTTCCCTTAGGCTTTTTAACTGTCTCGCAGTTAAAAAATATAAATAAAATTCCCTTAGGCTTTTTAACTGTCTCGCAGTTAAAAAATAAAAATAAAATTCCCTTAGGCTTTTTAACTGTCTTGCAGTTAAAAAATATAAATAAAATTCCCTTAGGCTTTTTAACTGTCTCGCAGTTAAAAAATATAAATAAATTTCCCTTAGGCTTTTAACTTTCTCACATAAACCTGTACGTGACATAGAGGACGTCATGTACAAACAAAAATCATGTGAAAGTCAGGTATAAAAAAACATAGTTTCTCAAAATCGTCTCTACAGATTTTGGTCAAATTTGTGAAATTTTTTTTTTTTTTAACTTTAACCAGTGTGCTATATTCCAAGTAAGAGATAATTAAGTTTCTGGAATAATTAGCAAAACAAAATGAACCTTGACAGTCGTCCATAAAAACTAGATTTCAATATTTAAGTTTGGAAACGTTTGACACGAGCGAAGCGAGTTAAGCCCTTTTTAAATATACAAATTAAAGTTTATATAAAACAGTTGTTGGGCTACACAAGCTTTCTGAACCTCGTAATAATTGTGTATGACACTATTTGCTTGACGTTGCATCGTCTCCTAGAGCCCAGCGAGCCTTTTACAGAGTGATTGATATAAATCTGCCGGCTGTTTTACTTTGCAAAATATTTTTTGATATATACAATATTTAAAAAAAAAAGTAAAATAGCAACTTTTTATAATGTCTTATTTGGAGGTTATAAGATTTTGATACAATCATCAATTTTCCAATATGGCGGCTAACTCTAAAATATTTTGTAGAACTACTTATATTTTATGATGATTTCAAATTATTAAAAACTTTTTTATTCATCTGTATTTTTATAGATACCCCACTGTTTTGGAGCTGTATAGGTTCAAAGTAGTTAAAAACAAGATTTTATGCGTTTTCAGATATCCATTTTCTGTTCTTAAAACAGTTGAACTGAGATTAAAATTGGAACGAAGATAATAAAAACTACTAGAAATTATAAAATAAGTTTTGTTACATGACAGGACTAATAAGTGGCCACATTTGAATAATTTGAAGTAAAGTATGCTTAAGGATTCTTTTATCCACTGTGTATGTTATGTTTTCCTATAAATAATAAAAATACTTGTAAAAGAAATAATTCCTCATAACATTATACATTTTTGTAGTGTAAATAAAAATTTGTTTTGTTTCAAAGTTAATTAGTTTCATTAGTAAGTATTGCCATTACTTTATCATAGGATGAATCTTACTTTAAAGGCTGGATTATATTATTGCGACTATTCTAAAAGAAGCCATAGGTAAGATTTTTCAATTTTTGCCATATTGAAAAATGGCTGATGGTATTAAAATTTTTAAACAATAAAATAAGACAAAATACATAGTATAGAGCATATTCTATTTAAAATTTTTTTTTTAATATTTTCCAAGTAAAACAGCTGGCGCATTTATATCAAACACCCTGTATATAAAAATATCTTCACTTACTCCTCTCATGTCAGTGTCAAGAATTTGTTTAATTTTACAAAAATTACTTTAGGTTTTCCTACATACCAACTTATCTCCTAGGAATGGACAAAAAATGTGACAAAAATTCCGTTACTCTTGTTTGTGTAGAAGTAGAATAGCAATAAGTTTGAGGAGTATACTATTGTTTGGCTTCGTGGATGAATGAATGAAACAGTTAGTGCAAATCTCATTGTAAACGATACAAGAACGCGTGTTTTTTTTTTTTTTTTTTTAGAAATTAACATAATATATTAGTTTTGTAAAAATGAGAAAAGTTTTTTAATTAAATTTTTAAATCGTTCATTATCCGTGTGTAACTGAATAATAGTAGCCATTAATTTAAAACAGAAAAACATCCCAAAAGCTCATATGTATTGACTGTCTTAGTCAAGAAATATATCAGCTACAAGATTTACAACAAAGAAATTAAGTTGTTAAATATGGGAATTCAGATATATCAACTCATCAATTTAATTTCAACCTAGCAAAACTTTAACATGAGAATATATAGGGTAAATTCAATGGTAGTACAATGTCTCAAAAAGGGAAAATCAAACAACAATCCCTTAAAAACAAAATACGACCAAAGAATCAAACGAAATAAAACCAATTCATTTTTATAAGGAATATCATTATATCTATATTTTACAAAATTTCCTTTTTTTATATACTTTTTTTGTACATTGGATTTTTAAAAAAATACATAATTAGAATATGATGTTTTGTATCTTTTATTACAAAAAATCTGATATAGGAAACAACACTTAAATATAAACTGATTTTCAATTTTAAAATTCAGACATTTTAAATGTTACAATTTTTTATATAAATACTAACAATATTTTTTTTTTTTTAAACAAATATTACATAGATGTTCTTTTTTCTAGAATAACAAATGAACATTGTACCATTTGTTAATTTTTTAGACAGGCAATTTTGAGTGAAATTTTAAAAGTTCATTCATTTATTACTTTGTAAAATTGGATGATTTTAATATCACAATATAATAAGTTCAGTATTGACTAAATGTAAAATACAATTAAAAATATATTTTATACAGTATAAAACCAAAAGTTATATTGTATTTTGATTTGCAGGTCCTAGGCCTATACAAATATGAATTTTGAAAAATAACTTTTATTAATTAATTAGTAATGTAAATGAATGTCTACTGAAGTATATTTCTAATATACTGATAAAAAAGAAGTTTTTTGTCCAATTGAGATTTTAAATAAATTAAATGAAAACCAAACTAAATATTTTGTTAATTTCCTTTGGAAATTAAGTGAACACTACAAAAATTGAATACTGCACATAACATATTCCTAACCTAACAACACTTAATTTGAGAAACAATTTTTAATAAAATTACTGAGCTCATTTCGTAAGAAAAAAAGTAAATTAACCTTATTATATAACAAATAAATCATTTAATAAAAAATACCACATATTTTATTAAATTCAATTTTAAGTTAGTTATAATTCAATAATTTACCTAGAATTCTCATAATACATATTAACGTTTTTTTTAATTGTGAAATTTTTATAAATTGTAATTTATAAGTAAATCTGAATTTGGTTAAAAATTGCATTTCCGATTTTTGTGGCTAACAGACCACATACTATCATAACTACTAACTTTGGTGAATATGCAACAAAATATGACTGTTATGACTGTTAGAATAGAAAAACGAATAAAAACAGCAACAATTTTACATCTTGTTAGTTAATAAAAATTATCTTAAGTAAATAAAGTATTGAAAAAAAAGAAATGTGCATAACAAATTTCATTAAAATCAGACAAGTCGTTTAAATGTTATATGTGGAACTTTTAATTTTATTCTTGGCGTAAAGATCGGTGAATAATTAAATTTAACAATTTAATCAATCAATACAAATTTTAACTTTTAAATAAAATAAGTTATTAAATGCCAATTTTACTTTTAAACGATCTCTTTAAATACAATAATTAGGGGCTACATATTTTATAGTGGTACTTTCCACTTTAAATCAATAAAATTGCCTGTTTAAAAATTGTACAATATCAACAAAAAAAAAAACAATATATATATAAATCTATTATGGTAACGAAAAAGTGTGACAGGAAAAACAAGAGAGAAAAAAATCAAGGTACACTATTATGTCATAAATAAGAATAATACATTAATTCTATTCATCTAAAAATATACATAATCTTGGAAAAAATCTAACAAATAAAAATGATCTTTATACAACATGTTTTAATATACAAAAAAAATGTATTAATAAATAAAAATTAATTATACACAAATAAAAAAATGAAGGCACAACCACATTTCATAACCTCTCTTGAAATCTAGCTGTCATATATATATACTGGGAGATCTGATTTTATGTAATGATATTAGATACTTAAGATATTAAATAATATAGGATGAACCAAAGCGATAATTTTCTGAAAGCATTCAATATTATTTTACATCTTAGGTAGTGAATGATATGTGAGTTAGAACAACGTTTAAAAACCATAAGATATTGAAAATGTAAAATTAAACAACAATTAAAATTTCTCAAAAGCGAGGCCTATGGTGTAAAATTTTAATATTTTTTAAAATATGAAAATTTACTACCCTTGGTACAGTCTATACAAGAAGCACCCTACTTTCAGACTTTAAACTATGTGAAAGTTATTGGAACAAAACAGCATAAGCATGCAATATTTGTTTTGGATTTTAACGAGATCACTATAAAAAAATGTGTTTATTATCCTAACTGAAAATACATCTGAATTTATAAATTATTTTAAAGGCAACATGAATGTAGACTATATTTATAAAAATATTAAGCATACAAAAATACTAGGCCTAATCATTTTTATCACCGAATTGAATTTTAAAATCAGGGTTAGTGAAAAGTTTTAAATAAATAAATTGACAACTAAATGTTTCTTTTCCTTTAAAAACAATAACAATTTAAGGCAGCATCTATAACAACAAAAAAACAAGATAAAAAATGAAGGGAGCTTAAATCTATTTAACAATTGACAAAAAATATACCTTTTGAAGGCACCTAATCTCATAATTTAACATTGGTATCAAATATAAAACTTTATCTAAACTAATTATTTTTGTCTTTGTATGTCATAGGCTATGCATATTTTTCCTTGGACTAAACCTAATTTAAGGCTTATCGATAATAAATTTCTAGTATTTATATTTTTTATGTTATGTTTCTATTGCATGTGGGCCGATTATGCCATATCAAAATTATGTTGCATCATAATGCAATATTTTTAATCAATAAAAGGTAAAGTATCTAATACAAATTGTTAAATATACTGGTAAATTGTCAATTTTTAAAGTAGTATTTTTGTTAACGAAACTAATTTTGTTAAAAATCTTTAAGAATAGGCATTATGTAATTTCATTAATGAGTAGGCCTATGCCTAAGTTAAATAGTTAATTGTAAACACTGTAAATTAAGAATAAAAATTAAAGATTTAAAACAATCCTCAAATTTTTTCATTGGGAAAAATTTAGCAGTGCTTTTGGTTTGAATTAAAATATGTTAGCCTATTAAAATTTATAAATTTGAGGTTAAGTCGGTAAAAATTCAGCCCACACGTATCCTATGTAAGAAAAAAAATAATTATAATGGCAGTTAACAAAAACTTATAGAACAAAACATAAATTTTTAACAAATAAATAACAAATATAGTTTATTTCAACTCTTTAAGGCACTTATAGTTGTATCATATCATTAACATCAACTGAACTATTGATAAATCACTTTGGGTCAGTGGGTTTAAAAATAAAAATCTGTACTATTTTTAGAAACGAAAAATCGGTCACCAGCAAAACTCGTGTCTAAAAATCCTAACGGGAGTTCCATTTTTAACTTTCTCCATTAAAATTCACTTTCACTGGAACCCACTACAGAGCCATGACTCGGCATTTATCACACAACCAAAAATTCACTGTTATTATTATTATTTTACACCAGTAAAATTCACTAATTCACAGTCACTGTACACCATGTTGATAGGTATCCAAATGTTTGTTTAATTCACGGTGGAGCTGTTCTGGTAAAACACCGACATTTGTGAATAGCGACCTTAGCACGTTAAGTTCCTCACTCAGCAATTCAATACGCTTTTGCAAACGTTCGTTTTCTTTCACCAATAACTTCACTTTTTCTTCAGTTTCTCTTGACCGTAATTTCGCTTTTTCTCTTGATTTTCTAACAGCTATATTGTTCCTTTCTCTCCTTCTCTTGTATTCGTCCGTGTTTTTATCTACCGACTTCCCCGTTTTCCTGTGATTGTGATGATTGTTGAGGTGACTTTTTAACAAGGGTAAAGGCGAAGAAAACGATGTACCTCCGCCATTATTGCTTATAACTGAATAGGAAGACCCCTGATTTCTGTATTCGGAAGGTTCGAGTTGTTCACCACCGTTGTTATTGATCACCGAATAAGCCGCCGCTTGTTGTCTGATGTGTTCCGTAGGTTCTAAAGGTTCCTCCTTGATACTAGGTCCTCCTGTCGAATTTGAGTTGCTACTTTCAAAATGTACTGGTTGTGGCATGTATGCAAGCGTTGTGCGTGGTTGAAAATTCTGCCTTACCGATACAGCAGCAGGTTTAGGTCCGTTTAAAATTTCCGTAAACAAACCCTCGTTGAACTGACTTTCGTCTATCAAATTTTGTAAATCCAGGCTGATTTCGGGTGTATTTAAATCCGCCAAGTCCGTATATCTCTTGAAGTGATGCTGTAACTGTTGTTGTTTTTTATTCGTTTCAGCTAAGGGTGTGTTGTCGTACATCTGAGGAGAGTCCATGATTTTCCTCGCCAACAACTAAAAACACTATTTCCTCTTCAGCTCCACTTTTCTGGCTATGCGTATACAACAACACCGCACACTCCATACAACACTACTGAACTCAAACTGACTGTTCTCTCACAGAATGACAACATGCCACTCCCCCCTCCTATGCAAAAACTCTCCCCACCCGTCGATGTATGCATCTAGCTAGCGAGCCTCCTGTTCCGCATTCTAAAGCATTGAAATAACGGAGCTAATGCACTCTAGCGGTTGTTAATGTCTACTACATCAAAAAACTTGGCTAATAGAACAATACAGATATTAAAATAATGCAAAAATTTATTCAGCAAATCAAAAAAATTTTTAATGGTGCATAAACTTTCTCTTACACACATACACAAAACCAAATATTAACAATTCAGCAGAGTTAAAAACTGAAAATTATCAGTCTTGGATTTAAAGTAAATATTATTAAAGTAATACTCGTCCTAAAAGTAAACAGTATTTAATTAAACGAAGTTTAAGTGACGGCAGTTAGAGGTTATCTTTTAATTTGCAAAATTTCAATGAAATCAATAGACCTGATTTTGATAATTACTTCTTTATAACAACTTCATGGCCGATTTTGTTTCGATTTTACTGATAACTCAAAACTCGATATCTTTGGAGAAATATGACCAAAATGACCATATTTTATAACAAATTTTATTAAAATCTGTCCACTCGTTTAGGCTGTAGAGCCGATTTAATTCGATCACTATTGCCTTATAGATATATATTTATAAAAGATCCTTAGCCCCTAATTATAACCTTCAACAAAAGTAATAAACAATCTTCAATTTTACAAATCGGACTATTTTAGAATGTATTTTTTTTTGTATGATTTAATCAATTACTCAGAATTACTTTTTTACCAATATCTTAGCTATTTTTTTAAGAATAAAAAACGATATCATTATGTTTCAGCTGAAAAAGCAACATATTTAATATTTTATTTATTTCAAAGTATTGCCTTCACAAATTTAAAATTAAGAAATTATAATTTTGTGTTGGCGTGTAAGCAATATGATATGAAAATTACATACAAAATTTGGATCTGAATGTACACCTTAGAAATAGCATTTTAAAGAGAAAAAAGTACATTAAACTTTATGTATGGTCTACTAGACCTATTGATTTACATTTAGGCCTACAATAATATTCAGTTTAAATAGGATGATTCTGAAAGACAAAAAAAAAAAATTCAATTCTATTGTGAAACTATCACTTGCCTTAGTATGATGCATTAAAATATATTAGGCTACTATTAAACCACACATGGGAGAATGTTCTAAACATTTTTATTTTTTATTTTTGGACATAAGTTGTTCCAAAATCAGAAAGAAGAGTCATGGTTCGATTCTTCTAATTTTTATTTGTAAAGGTGTACTATGCCTTAATTTAAATAACTTTTGGATTTTTTTTGAAATTATTAAACGTGACTTTTTGAATTCAAATTCAAAATTTTAGTATCAATCTTTAAAAAATAACACAACGTCTATAGCTTAATTTGGAGAAGAGCAATTAAAATTATAGTAAATGCCGGCAGAGCGATTGTGGGCTAATTTTGAAAACTTTAAATGGACTTAATTAAAAAACGGGTTGACATAAAAAAATTAAAACAACATTTTTCTTCGTCTACATGAATTTTACCCAAGTGCCAAATTTCATCAAAATCTGAGATGGCCAAGTAAATTTTTTATTTAAGTGTGTTTGTTGATTTGATACGGAATGACCCTGCTATTGTAGCATCATGGATAAAGTTTCTACAAAGAAATAATGTTGAATATTGTTTTCAAGCTCTTTTAATGGTGATTAGGATAATGAAAAGAGAACAAACATAAGGTCATATATTGAACTCATTTTAAAGTAGACATTTTGAAATGGTGAAAGAAACTTTTTTTATGTTTGGTTTCTTCATAAGTACTTTAAATTAAACTTAACCCCTGTTTATATTTGAAAATCTAAAGAATCAAACTCTGACTCCTAATTTTGGAACATCATGAATAATAATATTTCTATGAGATTCCCCATGTGTGATTTAGTGGTAATACATAGTACTAGATTTATAATTCAAGTGGTTCATTCTTAATAGAATTGTCAGAATAGCCAAGTAGTATAAGCCATAGTGAGCTCTGATCAAAAGTTCAATCCACTATTAACCCTGTATTTTTAAATGTAAAAAAAAAAAAATTGTGTTTTGTACTCAAAATATTTAGAAATGGCTTTTTTTGGTTGATACTGTAAAAGTATAACTTCATAATATTATTTAAAATTTTATAGACGGTGGGTTTATCATATGATTTTGTAGAGAATGTGTTATTTTATGTATTTACACTATTTTTATATTCACTGCGCTTGTGGTTGTGCGGGATTGTGGGTGCATGAGTTTAAAACTAGGGAATATGGATGTGAGTATATGGAAACACGAGTTTTATAACTCGAAATTGGGAGAATGGTTTGCGTTGAAAGGCAATATAATATCAACTATTATATATTAGGTAATCGTCTTTAAAATAAGTTCTAAACTAGTTTATAAGTTCACTAGTTTTTTTTTTTTTTTTTTTATTTTTTTTTTTTTATTTTATTTTTTTTTTTTTTCAGTTTTATTTTATTTAAAAAAACAGTTTTGTTATTTCTAAGTTTAACATGCTTTTTAGTTGTATTTTAATTTCTCCAGTTTTAAAAATTTACATTTAGTCTTTGAAGAAATCCTTAAATGTGTTGATTCTCAGGGATTCCTATTTATTTCACATAAAGTATAGTTGTTTGTATTTGCTTATTGTCGCTCAGTTATGGTGGTTTCCCATCTTTATAAGTCTTTACAGCATAAAATATGGGGAAAAAACAAAAAAAAAGTTAAATTAGTAGCCTTATGTTGTTTCTTGACTTTTCTAAATAAAATTCCTAAATTTTTACTAAGATAAGTCAATTTGTTAATAGAAAATAAATTGATGTTACAGTGATCTTCCAAATAACAGAAAATATGACAAACACCAAAATAAATCTGATGTGTGTGGTCTTAGTAGTTAGAAAATAACATCCTTCAAAATTGTATATTATATATATATAAGTTGCACCATTTAAATTGAGAAAAATGGATACCGGTATCTCAAAAACAGCAGGGTTTGAAGAAAATATTTTAGAAAAGTTATTTGATACGAAAGGAAAAATAAAATGGCAATATTAATTTTATGCTTTCAAGGCCCTTTGAAGATCAACTCAGTTTTCTTAAACAAACTTTCAATTGAAACATTTTTTAAAATTAAACCTAAATTTTCAACATATCTAACTTAATATTTGGAGAGCTTCTGACTTTCAATCATTTGTTACTTGTAAATCATCAGTTTTAGAAGAATTCTTACGAGACAAAAAAGGTTTTATTTTAACTTTATAAAAGTGAAATTTTTTTTGTCATAATTTGTTTTGACATTGATAATTCATCTTCTACAAGAACGAAATAATAAATAAAAATTCGGAAAAAATTCTCCGAGTTTACCAATATATTAAAAACGACCATTTGTTGTCTCTTAGAATTTGGCTCTAAAAACTGTTGTTTTTCAAAAACAAATTCTTATAGCCTAGGTAGACTCCAATTAGGCCTACACTATTTAGATTCCAAATATTTTGTTTTGATTTTTCAGCACTGAATGAACAAAACAAAACTAGATTCTATTAAAAAAATTAAATTGACCTTCAAATGAACTTGAAAACATAAACCAAACAAAGAATTACTAATAATAAATTTTATGTCCCCCTCCATACCAAATAACTTTTGTTTAAACATTTTTCTTCAAAACTTGGTGTTTTTGACATATTTAGCCTACTTGTCCCAAATTAAAATATGCACCCTACATAATGGAAAAGGGTTTTCCCATTATATTTATTTTTATAAAACTAATATAAGGAAAATAAAAAATATGAAATTTGTCATTATTTTATTAGTATCTGATACATTAATTTATTAAATAGTTCCTCGTAGGTTAAAATTCGTTTTAATAATTAGTTTAAAATCGTTTTTATTAAATTTTTTAATAATTTGTTTTGTAAGTAGATCTATTGCACATGTATAAGGTGATCAATTTATTTTATTTAAATTAAAATTTGAGTAGGCAATGAAAAAAATGAAGACATCAAATTTAGGCTATTTTAGATAGGCCTACTGGTAATGTTAATTCTTGTGCAACTAAGTCAGGTTGTCATATGATTAATGTTTCTCATTGTAGGTTTAATAATTTAATGAATTGTATTGTTATAATGCAGTATACAAAACTTAATACTTTTTAATAAATTACTGTACCTCTGTTCACCAATGATTTAAGTCTACCAGCTTGAGGATTTTAAATGTGGTTTTCAAAGCTAGTTGAAAAAAATTCCTTTTACTCCACAGACTACGCCTAATTAAGACCTGTCTAAAATTTATTGAACTGCAACTTGTAGTTTTAAGAATTTCACTTTAATTGGTGTGTATTTTGTTGTTTTTATCATATTGTCTTATTTGTTTTGTTTTTTTTTACTGTACATTTGTTCTATGACAATGAATATACTTGTTTTATCTCGTTCAGATTTAAAAGTAAAAGCGATTAAATGTTATTTATTATAAAAATTTGTTGATGTCAATTAAATTGTAAAAATACTGAACAACTTTTAATCCACCAAAATCTTTTTTAAATCTTCTATTTGTAAGAACATCCAATGCCACAAACCCATAATAGTTTACCAGATTAACAAGATACCTCTATTCAAATTGAACCCAAAAAGAGCAATATTTTACAATAATGTTTTCTTATATGAAAAATATATTTGCAAACATCCGTTTTAAACTTTTAACAGCTGGAATTTTGGGAGTAATTGAATTTTCTTTCGGTCAAATTATTCTTTATTTTTATCAAGAATTTTAAAATGATGTTGGCTATCACACATCCCCTCACTTACCATTTATGGTATTTGAATTGATCAATTCATAGCTGAGGAGGTAAATAAAACTTGTACCAAAAAGTAGAGTCTGTACCCAAACTAAAATTCCCAAAGTTGGAATTTTTTAATTATAATTATTAACAAAAACTAGAGGAGTGGGGGGGAGGGTTGCAATTTTATGACCACTCTGCATGTATTTTCCTTAACAGGATATAGTATAGAGGTTCACAGTACATATCTGTAGAAATACCAATAAGGAAAACAAAAACAGGTAATAAATCTAGGGCTGAAATAAATCTAGTTATGATGTTTAAGAAAAGATTTTGATAAGCCCAATACAGATTTTTTACAACTTGATTTAAGCTATGGGAAAGTAAAGTTGATTATAAAAATTGTTGTAAACCATATTATATAGAATATAGGCCTAGCCCACAAGTTTTTTTATTTTATATATATATATATATATATATATATATATATATATATATATAATTGCTTATGGTAAAGCATTTTAACATTTGTTGTTTAGCCACAAAGTGTTTTAAATTTTTGTCAAATAACTTATTGGAATATATATATATTTATATATATATATATAAGCCATTAGCCTACTAGAAGTATATAACAGAGAGGTTGATAATATAAATCTAAACGAAGAAACAATTTTTAACATTTTGATTAAGTATTCTGTTTAACTACCGCAACAACTTTATTTTTTATTTATTGTTTTTAAGTATTGTAATTATTGTTTCCTTAATTTCAACTTTGTTTACTTTGAAAGATAGTTGTATTCTTTAACAATAATATTGATGGCCATATGGTTTAAGGTTTTTCTATTCGGTGTATATACCTAACAAATATTGGGCACCAGTAAGAAATATAAGAATAAGTGAAAAAATAGAATAACATATGATATTAATAGGTACCTAAGTGTTGTAAACAGTATTTAACTAGCCAGTAACATATATAAGGACTATATTTAACGTATTAGGACATGCTGAGCTTTAAAAAAGTTACGTGTAAGAATTTTTTTTTAATTAAAGAAGCTATTTGTCCTATAGTTTAAGCCAAATATTTGTCATATTTCCTTATTATTATTGACAATTGATTAGAAAGAGCATAAATGAACATTAATTGTCAACAGTTTCATTGTTGGAATTCCACTCCTTGTTCATGTCAGGGCCTGGTGATGTATGTCACAAGGTCGCTTTTGTCAATGATTCTAAATTAAAGATATGATGTACATATATACCATATTGATGAAAATGCATCACACATAGGCTAATTTTTTTCTAAACTTTAACCACCTAACTTCTAAACGTGCGGGTTCAACAGAAAATTACAAGGAATAAAAAAAGTATTATAATTTTGTGTAAACTTGGAAAATATAAAAAAATATAGGAGTTCTATAAGAAATTGTAAGTTGGTCACCATATTGGTTAATGGAGGCCATATTTTTAAGTTTGCAAAACCGATTTTTTAATTAGCCTACTATGAAAAATTAATGAAGGGTCCCCATTTAAGGTTTGTCGACAGATCAGATTATCTTTAGAGAGTTCATTGTAGTTTACGACAATTTTCATTAACACATTATTTGTGTAAAAATATGATCAGATTGCTTCTAATTATTTTCCATTAATCAAAGTATCAATAGGCTATATATATTAAAGTATGGGAAAAAATTGTATGTAAAATTAATTATCTATAACTTTTTGGGCCAAATGTCAATATATTTTGGATAAACTTCATATACAATAGGCCTACTCCTTTTTTTAATTCACAAAAATTCGAATTTGTAGTCCAAATAAGTGTAAATGATACTCCATGAATTTAAAGTTTCTTTTTGTTGCCATAGTGTCAGCCAACATTGGCAAATTTTGTGTCTATGCATCTACGAAACTTGTGTGTAACAGATATTCCAACCCATTGCTCTAGCTTTAAAGATACTAGGTATTACTGTATTATTCATTGTTCTCTTTAAGAACATTTGGAAAGATCTCTAAAACTTTCCAAAGTCAGACAACCACATAAAAATAGAGCTACGTTGAATGAAATTCTAAATTAAAAATAAGTTCTTAGATAATATTATGATTTAAAGGCTTAGAGCCTCAATCACTTCGTTTTGGGTTTAGTGTGCTTCTCCATTCACCTAGCCTCACTGACTAATGCTAGCATAATTTACACCCCCCCCCCCCAGTTGAGCTCCAAAAACCTCTTTGCCTAGACCCAAGCATCAAAAAATTAAAAATTATGTACTATTTCAGAGACTAAATGATTTGACAACATAACTTTCAAATTGGATTTACACAGAAGTCATATTGACAGTAATTTGGTTTTTGAAATGAGTATGTCCAGATATACCTGTCTGAACTGTTTCTGATTCAGCGAAACCAAGGACTGTGAGCCAACTTCCTGTGACAAAAATTGACTCTATTCACAGCAGTGCTCAATTTGTATGCTGTACTTTTAGTGATTGATTAGCAAACACAACTATCCCTTGCTACTAACCCATATGAGATAATGCCCTGTGTTTGGTAGGGATATCTGGCTTCTTAGGTTCCTTCCATACTCTGTGATCTCAGAACCTTGCCCATCACACTTACTAGCAGGCCCGTTTTTAACCCTTGTAGCTCCCCTGGGTAAATTAAAGAGATGCGCCCCCCCCGATTAATTCATCTTTGCCAGTTTTTGTTCGGGAGGGATTTCTCCCTTAACTCCACCGAACTCCTTTTATTTAGTGAGTCGGTAAGTCTTTCCATTATCCACCACATATGGACCCGCCGTAGTGGCAACCGGCTACTGTAAAAACTTGCAAGTATTATTACTGCAGTTACAAGCGTAGGTGTTATGATTGACGTCACAACATAACAACCTTGTATTTTACAGTATCACGGACCACCCACCCACCCTAAAAAATAGTTCTTAATTATTTCAAACGTTTATTTCTATAGGCCTACATAACCATAGCTTATTTTATTTCAACTGTATGTTCACTTTTTAATTGAGTCTTGTAAAACAACTTTAATACTCAATCATAATATCTCTTATTTCCTTTATACTTTCTTTCTCTTATTACTATACTTATATATATATATATATATATATATATATATATATATATATATATACTTTATATATATATTCCTCATACTTTCCCCTTATATCCTATTTACATTATTGCTTTTTTTCCTACTGATCTTTGATATGGCAAAACTATCAATTATATCTTTGAAGTCAAGCCTCAGTGTAATGTCATTCTGCGTACATAACAGCATTAAGCTATACAGCTTTTCGTCTTTTATTGTAGAACGATTTTATGAATGAATTTATACGAAACGAGGTGATTTTTGCGATGCGCGGGTGAAGAGGGGGCAAAACGAGTTTTCTGTTTCGGACGCTATTTTCTAACCGATAAGCATGGAAATGTTCCCAAATTGTTCAGAAAGATCTGAAGAATGGTTGTGCTACCTTAAAATTTTGATTTTTCAGCTCTATAATTTTTTATAGTTTTTAAATTTATAAACTTTTATCGACATTATACTGCCTTTATATGGTTGAAATATTTTTAATTAAAAAAAAAAAAATTTATGACCCAGAACCCTTGCGCCCCTGGGCAAGTGCCCATGTTGCCCAGTTATAGAATCGGGCCTGCTTACTAGTTAAAAAGCTAGGGACAAATTATCAAAATTGAGCATTTCTTGACACTCTAAACTACATAATCGCGCTATACATCTATGTATCATATATTACGCATATTGAAATCACTCGTGGGGCACATGCTCACTACAATAAATTTCACAGGTTCATATTACTATGCTTCTATGAATCATGAGAACTAGGTCTCGGAAGTTTATATATATGTTTACCTTGCCAGACCTAGTAAAAGAATTAAAGTTCTAGTAAAGTAAATATATATCTTGACCTTCCTAGACCTGTATTTCTTTAACTAGATCTGGTTAGGAACATGACTGGCAGTAACTGACATTTCTTTAAACAGATCTATTTTCTCGGATGAACATAAACATGGAGGGATGAGACATTAAATAGATTTACGATTTGTCACACATAGTAATGTAAACAGCCAAACTAATATCAAAAGGCCCGCAAATCATCAATTTAAATAGCTTGTTTTCGATAGAAATAATGGATTTCTGTAATTTAAAAATGAAATGTCTGTAAAAGGAAGATATAATTGTTGCAAAAGGAGGTAGGAAGAACACAAATTGCCTAGATTTAGATAGTAAATAGCAAGGACAGGAACACTATTATATATATATAGGCTATATATATATATATATATATATATATACCCTTAAGTTCATACTTCATGCTAAATAAACTAAATTACTCAAAGTACAACTTATAAGCCAAAGTTGTTTAATAAACATGTTTTATCTTACCTTTGTATTAAAAATCCTTGGTTTATCCCAAATTGGTTAAAAAATAATAAGTTAATAATGAATTTAAGCACATAGTTAATTATTAGTGGCCTAAAGTTGCAATAAAATAACTGCACACTTAACACCTCACACTATCTTTTAGTTTTTTCCATAATTATTCTTTTACACATTCTTTGTTTTCTATTAACGAAAATATCACAGCATGTAATTGAAACAACGGCAATAAAAGTCCATGACCATTTTTTTTGTCTTCACAGTTCACAGTAATACTGAGATCATGAAGATCACAATGATCACTAATGCACAAAAATCATACAAAGGATAAAAATCATCCTTTGACTTTAAGACAGGTAAGGTTAGATTCTTTCGATTTTATTTCTATATTTAAAAAACCTCATTATAATATATTTATTTGTCAAATTTCAATAAAAACTGAGATACTCATAAACTCATAATAACAAGTTCTCGCGCAAGCGTAATAATCTGACATTTTTGATTCTAATGATCTTTGTACTTTGTAATCATATACATACTACGAAGACTGTCTTCCGTCCATGACCTAGCTCAATGCCAACGCTTGCATTCCTTGATGGTACAATAATTTGTAAATGTAGAGGGTCAAGGTGACAAGAAATAATCCATTGGAAAAGTAATTTATAGGCCGAGAAATACATGTTGTAAAAACGACATTAAAAAAACATTTGTTTGTAAATTAAATACAAAACTTTGTTTAGATCATTGTAAAATAAATCATTATTTGCCTTAAAGTGTTGTATACTGCATTTTTTAAAGTGTGTGTTATATTTTTAAAATACATTTTTATACATAATTACCAATAGTACATTAATTAAAGAACATAACACAAAATGCAAAATGCCGACAAAATTTTAGAAAATTGTAACATTTAAATTTAAGACTTTATATACTCATATACTATCACCTTTGAACAAATAAATCCAGAATTCAAGACATAGACAGCCGTGGTAACAACGAGAACAACACTAATATAAAAATAAAAAGTACTGCTACTTTGGTTGTTGAACTATATCATAAAAAATTCACGGCCAAAGATAGTATACTTAAAAAAAAATTATTATTATATGGTAGATCCATTGTAACCATACGGTTAGGAAAGCATTTTGTTTTTTCAGGAACAACATATATTATAATACTGTATTATATATTTTATTCGTGGCCACCCCATCTACTTACTTCAGTGTCTACAAATTACATTTTCTTTTGTGCTGTAGTTGATATATTTTAGTTGAAAATGAGTTACCTTGTATACTTGAATATTCTCAAAATGTCATTAATTGAAAAAAAAAAAAAAAAAAAAAAATTAATCGGCATACACATTATACATAAATTAATATATACCCAATTTGTATGGCATGATATTGTCATACGCTAGTTGGAAGATCTACAATGGAAATCTGTTTGAATTTCATCTGTGGCTTGAAACAATATCTAGGTTATGTGAGTTGTGATGATTACTATTAAAAAATATGTACTTATGTTTTATGAGTAATTTCTACACCAAAATTCCGTGTAAGTTAAAGTTAGATTTTCTCAATTCCTCTTAATTTGTAAGTAAATGTATCTGGTATTGGGTCAAGTTAAGAAATCCTAGATCTGTACATTGCATCACTGTAGCCCTCTCTATTTTCAATAAGCTAACCTTTGTTTTGTATAATGTTATTTTAGTAGAAAAATAATTACAATTAATATATTGTTTCCAGAAAGTATACCTTTTGATTTAAATAGACAAGAAAAAAGTGTAGTCATGAAAAATCTATGTAAGTTACTTTATTATAAATTTTAATTAGGCTTAACACTATAGCCTACTGTTTATTTTCAGAATTGTAAATAGGCCTATGTTCTAAGCCTTTATTATAAATATTGATATCCTAATAAATATGATTGAATTAATGATTGACACACTAATACGAGTCTAAATATCGCTCATAATTTCAAGTGTTAGCCTAGATGAAACACTTGTTGTGCCTTCTGGACACAAACTTTTTAAATGCAACCACATCTACATTCCAGGATTCATTGCCAAAATCAGCAGTTTAAAAGAAGTTAAACTTAGAACAATGATTTTATCATTGCCAATTATATAAATTTATGGCGATTAAACATAAAATATAAGAGAGATTTTACATAATGTAGTTTACTTTACAAAAAGGGTAAATATTCATGGTACATTATTATCGGATAATTATTTTGTTATTAATAATTATGAAATCATTAACTAATTACCTTGTAATTAGATCATATTAGACTTAACAATCAGATCATATTATTTGTTAGAAGACGGATGTGTAATCTTTCGATGTTTTCTTTAAAACTATTTGTCATGGTAAATATATCACCCTGGCCAAAACTATTTAATTTCTAAAATATAGAAATGTACCCTATTTCTAATATAGTCACCTAGTGAGAACTAATGAAACAAGCAATCACAACATGCACTGACTTGATGAACGTAGTTATCAATATTCATGTAGGCAATTTTCTACTAAACTAATATATTTTGGTACTGCAAAAATATCTTCTGACACCTAATATGATCTAATTGTTTCAAAATAAGATAAGTAGTAAACTATTTAAATGATTATATATATATATGTGTGTGTGTGTATGTGTGTATATAGGTTAGTTACTCACTAGACTATATATATATATTCACCTAGCCAGACATAATAAATACTTTTAATAAAAATCGTAAATATCTTGCTCTTGAAACTCTCCCACATCAAATAACAACAACTCACACTTAAGACTGACATGACTGACAATACTGACAAATATATTGAGCGATGAGACATTTACTAACTTGAATAACGTAATTATAACTATTAACTTAGGCATTCATTACCAGAGCTAGATTTGCATTCCTAATAAACTAACCTCAGCTGAATTTCGTACATTTATATTTATATTTTCTACTAAGCTAATGTATTTTGGTACTTCAATATAGTTTTGCGACACTTAATATGATCTCATTTTTTCAAAATAAGGTAGGTAGTAAACAATTTCAATGATTTTCTTAACTAAATTTTAGGGCAAGCTAGATAGCATAATTACCTTATTAACTATATAAATATTCAGGCCTAGCTATTTAAAAAAATTGTACATATTTCAGTGTATAACCAAAATATAATACTGTTAGTATTAAGCTTATGTGTACATTATGTCCGAAATTAAGGCTTAGGCCTAATAGTTTTTACAGATAACTTATTAAATAATTAATAGTTGTATCAGAGAGGTCTCACACTTTTAGATCTCATTCATTAAAAATTGGTACTGTTTGTTTTGAAAACTTGATAGATACTAACAGACAAAGTGGTGGGCGGTGTTTTGGCAGAGAAAGAGTGAGTCAACCTCACTTTACAGAAGTACAGTACATCTTAAAACTATTCATAGTATCATACAGCACTCATACCTTGCATTCAGATTGAGTTAAAAAATAAATGGTAATGGGAGGGCTACATACTTTAATGCTTACTGTGATCATATATTTTTCTGTTTACTATTTATTACTAAAACCAGGTAAATATATGTTTAAAAATAAATAGTATTTTCTTAATTTTCTTCTTTGTAACCCTACGCAGGCTTGTACTCCATCTGGCTATATGATGTAGTTGTTTATTAGTAATGTGCTATAGTATGAATTATCCTCCCTTCACTATAACATATTGATTGATACACAATGAATACTGGTAATTGATATCAAGAACAGGTTGGGTTAGGCTTTTTTGGTTTTCTATTGTAAAATGAGAATGGTTCTTAATAAATAAAATCGGAATGCTCCTTTTGATTGGAAAAAAATGCAGTAAAAGATATTAATAAAAGACAAAACACAAAACACTATCTTCCCATAAGGGAAAATTACCCATATTTTTGCTCAAAATTGGTCCAACTGATTTGATCAAAATTTTTTGAAATCTAGATTTTAATAATTGAAACCAATACCAATATTTAAAACCATGTGATAGATAAAATAATTTATTTTCAGTAAATATGTTAGGCAGCTTATCAGCCAAAACTTAACTTCTTATTAATTGTTAAACACCAAAGAAAAATATAAGCTATGCACTAACTTCAGAAAATTTTAAATATTTTGAAGACTGTTTAATTTAAAAAAAAATTGTATTGATTTCAGGTATAGATACATATTGGAGATGACGAAACTATCAGGGCAGTTTCGAAACAGCCAATGGGATCCTTGGTTAATCATCTCACAAATAATAGCATTGCAAAGTGTATATTATGTTACGTTAGGCCTTTGGGTGGCAGCCATGAACCTTCTTGTTGGAACATCGAGGTCTCTTGACCATCTGTTTAAATACCAGGTAAATTAAGAGTATTCTCTAGAATCAATTCTTTAGGCACAATTCCATCAGTAGTCCAGAATTCACAGACATTTCTTTAATTTTGAAAGATAATCATATTTTTCATCCTAAACTTTATAAGAATATAAATATATGAAATGAAATGAAAATAGTCTTCATTTTATTCTAACATTATGAAGTATAAATACAGATAAAAGAGAACTAGAATATAATACCTACATAAGTGTAAGCCTGTGTAAGTAAGAGTTGTCTGTTCTTATGCATTATTATCTTTGCTGTACTGACAAGGTATCGTCATTGAAAAAATAGTGTGGCAATAGTGAAAAAAATATCCATCAATACTACTGATTGTACATAAATATCAAAAATAATATACAGTACTTATGTACAATTAAAAATATAATAACAAATAATAAGTTATCATTATTTAAAACAACAATAGTTTCATGTAATACCTGCCAAAACTGAGTAGGTCTGTTGTAAGCACTTATTGATGTTCTGTTCAGTATTTAGAAATTTTAATGCCAATTTATTTTTGCAGAAGTTTTAGTGTTGTAAACATGCTAAACAGTTGAAATAGATATTTTTAAACAGCATATCCGATGCATACTTCAGAGGCTTTTTCAAAGCTGTCTTAAAAATAGCTTTTTTAGTTACAAAGAAAGACTTGACAAAACTTTTTCCTGCACCACCACAAACTATTATTTCAAAATGAGCGTGTAATATGGTTGTTTTGATTCATATTTATTTTAAAGTTAGTTCAATTTATAAATTTCATCACAGTATTCATACAACGATTTTTATTGAATTAAATTGAGGATACTATTAGTTTTCTAAGTGTCTTAATTTTTTTTAAACGATTTTTATTGAATTAAATTGAGGATACTACTAGTTTTCTAAGTTTCTTAAATTTTTTTAAACTGTTATGTTTTTCGTTACTTTTTAAGGTGTAATATTTACAAAGAAATATATAAATTTTTCCTACTTTTCAAAGTTTGTAGTTGATATATTTTTCTAAACTTTTTATTTTGTACTTATCTAAGGTCAAAAACATTTTTTTTTTAAATCAAATACAGTCCAATGAGCTAAACATATATTAATGTCATTTTCATTAATGACCCCCAAGTGGTCAAGTAGTCCACAACTAAGCCCAATTTTATTTTAATGTGTAAAAAAAAAGTCAAGAAATTAGAAAAAATAGTATAGTTAATAAAAATCATTGGTCCTATGACTATTTGACATTCTGGATAATTATTTATTACTAACCTGACTTTTTCAAAGCTTAAATTTTACTTGAAAATATAGCAGCGTCGCTCATATTGTGTTATACTATGTCTATGAAAGAATACAGTGTAAACACTAGATTGAATATGATACTGTACCATCATAACTTACTTAAAAGTAACCCCTATGTGCCCTGATATTTATCTTTATTTAAGATCCTTTTATTAAGTTTTTTCTCTCTTTTTAAATTTATGTTGCAGGAAATTCATGTTAGAGATGCTCCAGGAAAACTTATCATAGCTTCGTTTGTCCTCAACTCTCTCACTGGGTGAGTACATAAATTCCCCTTAGCAGTACTCAATATTTAGATATTTTTATACACTATGACCTCGTTAATCCGGCTCTCATAGGTTCGGCAAACTTAGTAGTCTGGCACTTGACCCAAGTCGCTCAGCTTTGTACGGATTCAGTCAGTAGTGGCATGAGTGCCACCACCATTAGCTCAGTTTGGTCCTAACCAAGTTACTGAGCTGTTGTGTATCTTGTGACGTGGTCTTACAACTACAATTGAGTGGTTCAGTACAATACTGTTTATAAAACACAGCATTATCGTAGTTTTTCAACATTTTACTTTCACAGTACTATATTTAGTAGTACTGTATACGTACTATATATCTCAGTCTGGTTACTGTGCTGTTATGTTTCTTGTGTCTTGGTCGTACAACGAAAATTGAGTTCGTAGCTATTTATAGTGAACAAATACGTTTTCAAAAACTAGAATAAGTGTGCCTAATTTAGGAAAGCGAAAGCATGACAATACACCATGTGTAAGCGTGGGTCATCTCAACCAATAAATAATTGGTAATGGATAATATTAATAGTAAATACTGGTCTGTAGTCAATAATAATAAATAAATTGTAATTATAAATAAAATGTTAGATTAACGAAAGTAAGGTGACAGTTTATTGAAAAATAAAAGTGAACTTTTATATAAAAGTGCTTTTGTTAAAATGTGTAAACTATAATTTTGAATAATAATGTTGAAACAAAGAAACAGACTGTTACAGAAGCTCTGTATGGCGTGACAAGCCATATAAGGACATATTAAGAAAAAACGTCCTTTGATTGTGGTCAAATTCATATAACATGCGATAAATTCTAGGAGAGAGAGAGAGGAAGGCGCGAGTCCTTTCCAGTCACTCTTCTTGGACTTGCCAGAAGAGGGAATGTTATCTTTTTCCAAGAAATGAGTTCATAATTTCAAGGTTCAGCATGGCATATACAAACTGGACATATTCGGTAAAATAAAATCTGTTGATGAGGCTGCTGCTAATGAATACAAAATAACATTCCAAGCTCTTGTCAACCAGCATTAATTATCTCCATTTCAGATCTACAATGCAGGCGAGACTGGCTTTTTATGGTGTTGTTTATTAAATTCTACACTTGCAGGAGCTGAAAAACCAATGTAAAGGCTTACCTTTTGCAATTACCAATTTTCTAAACGTACTGGATTATCAAGGTCCTACTGTATGTAGAGGACAAGATTTTGTAACTATGAGAAAATTTTGAAATCTCTACATCACTGAGAATTTGATCTTTCTACAAAGTTGATGAATGAAATATTTTTATGTAGCAAAACATGACACAAAAACTTTCTTACTTATACTTGTAGGTTTTTTAATACTTGTTAAATTTAAAAAATATTGTTCTTCAATAAAACTTAATTCACTAAGTAAATAAGGAGACATATTACATAAATAATGTTCTCAACTTTTTTTGATAACTGAATTTACAATTACTATTTTTACCAAAAATTATATCTAATTTAATTATACAGAAGTTGTTCTATCTCTGGGAACTATATTTGAGCTAGCAGACGCTCCTTCCCATTAAATTTTTCATAACGTTAAAAAGAAAAGACAAATTGAAAAATAAATGCATAAGAAAAACAAAAGTAGTAAGTTTAATATTTGAACCATGTAGGAAAAAAACTTTTTGCAGTTCTAGACTCTGTCCAGAGATAATGAATCTTGATAGACAGCTAATTTATTGAGAAACTTACTATGATTAGTACTTATTAAAACCTTTACCAACTTTTGATAAGAATAATTAGTTAAGTTAATACTAATATGAACGTTAATAATTTAACTTGGGATTATATGTCACCTTTAACCTATGTCTGTTTGGAACAGTTTTCTGACATTTCTAATTACTTATCAACCCAAAACCATGTGGCCCTTTAATCAGATCTATGGGAAAAAATTGGATCCGAAAATTGCTGCCTCGTCTTATGGTATCACAATGAGGTCCTGATAAGACAGGTCAGATGGGACCTGTAACGGCTAACGTACCTTGGTATTAGTGGTGCCATAAGCAATTGTCTAACAGTAGCCATAAAAGTAATACTCAATCATGCCTCTTTGCAAATCTTTATTAAAAATGAAGTGTTGCTGGATGGCCTTGAAGCTGATGGAGACGGTTAGTTATATACCAAGAGACCAGGTTAAACACCTGGTAATGCTGCATGAAGTACAGGATTTCAAAGTGGACATATTGTTTATAACAGTTAACAGTGTCAGACGTAATAAGGACATAATCATATTGTTTAGTATGATCGGTCTTTTAACGTCATTGTTGTGTACTACCAAGAGTGGACAGATAAAGGGGCTAGAAGTAAAAGAGGGTGTGTAGACAATGGTATGTAGATTGATACAAGGTGGGTTAATAAAAATTTTACTTTCAAAATTAACGTGTCTAACTAAGATTTATTGAGAACACCTATGACATTGTTTGGACTAGCGGAGTCTAAAAGTACAGAGATGAAAGGTAAGAACTCACCAGCATAGAGATATTTAAAAGAGGTTACAGATATACTAAAATTCATATACTCTCAGATAGCCAAGCTGCTATGAAAGTATTAGGATCATTTACCTTTGAATCCAGACTAGTGTAGGACTGCTTTAATATGGTAAATGATTGGACTAAGGTAAACAGTGTTGCTCTAAAATCGGTGTCTGGTGGGAACTAGGCTACTGATTTCTTTGCTAAAAGCTGGTACTCAAGACATTTCCATAGACCTGAACTCTTCTGTGGAAGGCCCAAGTGCATCTAAGAAATATGATTAAAACCTGAACAGAGAGATGCTGGTCTATCCATTAGAACAAAATTTCTGAGCTTAGACAGGCAGAGTTTTATCCAATTTTCCAAGTTGAAAGGCATAAAATATTTATTACTGGGTAAAAAGGACTTAAGTCGGATGACAGCTCTGTTGACTATTATTGGTCAGTGATATACCACCTCGAGAAATGGAATTGGTAGAACAGGGTAGCTGTCGGGTCTACTTCAATGGGAAGTAATTGGCAGAACATCTTATGTACAAATGATTGGTCAGCAGAGGTTTAGTAAATTAGGTAGAGCATCTGTAAACCCTGAAGATTTTAGAGATGCTGATCCCATGGTTCCCACTGGCTTCATACAAAGTCTGGAATATGATATGAAATATAGTTAGATCACCTTCCACAATAGATCCATAAGGGTTGTAGTGGAGAGAGGCCTGTATGATCACCTTTGACCCCTCCACAAAAAAAAGAAAAAAGTACAGTAACATATAATGGCATAGCTCTTCTTTATTTCAGCTTTGCGATTTGCAACAAAATTTGAATCTTATGTTAACATATCAGCTTCGTGACAAGTTTTATATTTTTCTATTGTTTTCAGAGCATGTGGATTGTGGTTTCTTGTACAGAGAACAAAGCAATGTCTGGACTTCTCTTGCACTGCACATTTAGTCCATCTCATTATCTGTTGGATATACAACAGTCACTTTCCAACAGCATTCTCGTGGTGGCTTTTGAACATCGCTTGCCTGGCCATCATGTGTATTTGTGGTGAATTCCTTTGCATGCGTTCAGAGTTGAAAGCTATTCCTCTTAGTATGGGACCAAAGGCTGACTTATAACACATTAGCTGTTGAAACAGTGTTGCCAATTCTAAGACAAATGTAACTAAAAAATTTATACCATACTGACCTAACAATATTATATTCATTCTTATTCAAGCATAACATTAATGCATTATTTGTAATGGTTTCTTTTTATGTGTGTGTATCATAATAACAAAATATAAACTTGAAATTATTTGTTAATAAGTAATAATATAATTAAATTAAAACATGAAAAACTGGTTTTACTCCAGTGAATAATTATAATATTAAGTTATAACACTTTCTGTTTATTATATTAATATTGGTTGATTCCCTAAATCATTATTTTCGATTAAACATTTAACTTTCAGTATTCATATCAATAATGAGTTTTCTTGTTATCTATTCTTTACCACATAGGTTAGGTTAAGGGTGATTTGATTCTTCTCCCTCAAACTGTGCAGATTTCTAAACTTTTTTACTAAAGATCCATACTTTATGCTCATGAGAGTAATGAGATATTTTATGTTCTTTTTTCCTTTTTATTTTATAAGGTGATGATGACTGAAAAAACAAGGAAAAAGACGAATGGGAATCCATTTTAAAGAGAGAAAAAGATTCACGTTTTTGGTTTCAACTCTTATTTTGCGTCAAACACCATCTTGACCATATTGAAGCTTTCTTTCTTAAAATCTTATCAGCCTGTATTACTTTCTCAAAATGTAAAAGTTTTTAAGAATGAAAAAAAGTACTGTCCAAAAAAGTTTATAGAATGATGATATTTGTCCAGTTTGATATATCTTAAGGATGGTATTTGAGCATATTTCGAAAATATCTCCGTGTGATTTTTTTTAATGGAAATTTAGAAATAGCTGCTAAATAATCAAAACAATATTTCGATTTGCTCAGAGGAAGAAAAGTACTCATGTGGCCTAGCCGAGGAGCTCACCATTTATAATACAATAATTAATAATTGATGATTAATGAAAAGGGATTGTAAATTTATAATTTTCTATAACAAAAAAAAAAACGCAACAATCAAGTAGATGAATTTTGTTGAATCAGCGTGAGATCACCAAAAAGGGGGGCGAAGATGCAGTCAAAGTGGCTAGAAAAAGTCAGTCCGCTTCGAGAGCCATTGGTGAGTAGTCCACTCCACGAGGGAACGATGTCGGTCCACTTTCGACAAATGTGATTTTAAATTAACCTTCCATGTCTTTTTCGGCAAAGAAAGTTTTGAATTATTTAGATTTAACTAATAACAGTATATAAACTAAATAATTATTTGTATTAATAAAACTTTAAATCATTTAACATTAAACTTGCGTTGCGTGTTATTTAATTATCGCCTGAGACCGCATCCTCTAGCCATCCTGACAGATTTCTGCCAATGTGGATGCAGTCTTCAGCCAGCGGAGGACTTCAGATTTTTAACAGGGGTTTTCCGCTGCCAAAAAACTAGCGGTTGCCACACTCGTAATAAAGACTCCTAGCCCTCGAATACTCTAATAGCATCAGAATCAGAAAAGAATAAGTTGGTCAAAAGAGATCTGATAGGAAAGATGAAATAAAGGGATCTAATCCAAACTATATGACAAAAGTGTTGATTGAGTTAGGTCACTCGCGATTGCCACACCCACGCTCACTTATAAGTGAGCCCCTGACAGATGGTTTCATATAAAAGAGTAAGAAAAGTTTGTATAATGTTTTATTGAATTATAGGAACAAAAATCTTTAGCACAACAGCTCATCAGAGGCCTAAGCCTGCTAGGTGGTTTTTCATTAGTTTGATGTATGTTCAGCACATAGTCACCATAATTCTAGTTTTTGTGACAGGATTTTGTGCTAATCTTCGTCATGCTGTTGGATCCAAAATTTTTTTAACTGTCCATGAGGATCATCTAACTTTGAACCTAGATGAGGGCTCTATTAATTAATGGGGGTCATTTCAACATTAATCTAACCTAATTGTTGTGGTATCTAAGATAGACTTACAAGTACTTGATTATTAATAGTTTATTATATGAATTATTTAAATTTTAACAGTTGTGAAAGTTCATTTTATATATTATTTTGAGAAAAGGTAATTTTACTAAATTCTAAGGCAACTATTAAATATTCTTGGTGTAAATAATCATGAAAATTTGTAACATAGTTATTGTATCATTTATACATTTTATTAATTAATTTATTTAATATTATATAAGTTGTATTTATTCAAATGTTTATAGAAATCAATCTCATTATATTGAAAATTTTATTTTTTACCATCTTTAAATGATTTCTTAGTTATACCACATTTCTTTATTGGTATATCAAAATACATACATACACTTCAGACGAATTTATGTTTCCTTTTTAAGTTGTTGTTTTATGAGATATATGTATATTTTTATCAATCAGTTATTAAATTAAGAGTACAGTTATATTATAAAATAATAACTACTATTATGAACTTTTAACATTCCAGTAAAAAAACATTTTAAGTTGGTCGGTGTTGTAACAGTGCTAATTGTGATTATAATAATGGTATTCTTCTTTTAACTACCAAAAAATTATGAAATGTCGTTGCAAGGAAGAAAGTGTAATAATCAATAGTTTAATTATTTATCTATTTTTGTTAATATACTTTATACTTTATATCAATGATACTAATTAGCAAAGTAAACTACTATAACAGAGCAGAAAAGATATAAGGGATTAACTGGGTGTAAACCCTAAATCAGAAAAGACCCTTACTGCAGCAAATGCATACCTCAGACCATTCAGCTATCGTGCCTGTGTTATAATAATCATAATTTAGATCAGTCTGTGTTTAACTTTGATATATAACACTTTCCAATTTTATTCTAAACAGACTAGCTTTACCCATGACTCTACCCACATTGAATTCGAACTTTGTGTGATTATCCATAATTTGCATTATTTAGTATGTCTGAAAATTTTAAGAAAATATGTAAAATTATGTTAGAAAAATCAGGATTTCTTACTTTTCAGCAACAATAAATGGTTATAATTCAAGAACTACTTTTACCCTTTTAAAAAACTTCAGTTCTAATTAGCATTTAAATTATATAACAGTTTTCCCCACTGACGATACATATACACTGATTTTTTTTTTTTTAAATTGGTTAAATATGCTGAAAAATGTGGATTTCCTACTATTCAGCAGCAAGAAATAGTTATAACCCAGAAACTTTTAAGTCAGATTAAAAAAAAAAGAAAAGAAAAAAAAAGTCAAATTTTGGTTTTTGTATTACACTTGCAGACAAAATTGTTGTTAAAACTTAGGAACTACTGAACAATTTTAATTAATCAGAGTAGACTAAAACCTAACCAAACAACTTTCCTACATGGGAAAGAAAACTGTATGAAAATCAGAACAGAGGTTCTTGAGCTATAAGTTTTCAAACAGAGACATTGCGTTTTTATATATGTAGAAATGTACTTTTGAAGTTCAGCGTTTGTGATCAACAAATTTCATCATACTAACATAAACTCTGAGTTTCCTGGTCTTCTTACATTTTTAACATGTTCAATATTTTTTAAAACAATAAAAAAAGACGACCTCATTCAAGTTTCTAACACTTAAAATTAATATTATTCTATTGGTCTTCGAATCCAAGATAGTGGTTTGTTCTGTAGAATACGTTAACATATTTTAAGAAAATGCTTATCACCAAACATTTTATTATTTTAAAGCTTGATTGGTAAGTGAAAAGTTTATGATCGACTTCCTACTTTTATTTAGTACACTAAAACGAGGTTGTAAAATATAGTGTAGTTTTTTGATAAACTCACTGTCATCGCCACAGCTGGACATCTAAATTGATTTTCTTCCTTAAGTAGTAGCCTAATTGTGATCTACAAAGTCCAAATTTTGACTTTTTGTGTGTTGAAAAACTAAAATTTTGTATATGAAGTTTTTGTATAAATTAACGTGGATTTAAAAAGAAATTACAATGTCTTTATCGGTTAACATAAGTTAAATTATGCTATTTTAGTTTCTGTTGATAAAAATAGTTTTAAGTTGTTAATTTGTATTCCTTAAAATTCAAAATGCTGCAGTAAAGTTCAAATATTTGATTCTGCACCAAATTTGACATATTTTTGGTTTCCTAAATTGTCATTTATTTTGTGTACTGTAACAGTCTAAAATTAATACCAAAATTAATTTTCTAAATAGACATACCAGTAATTCTTAAATTACACCCATGCCTATCTTGCTACAAATTATTATAAAATATAAAGTTAGTCTACTTGTTATAACTTATGGTTAGCAAAATTAAATAATTCAAGATAAGCTATTTTAAGAAAAATTAGTATTACTACCCAAACAAAATAAAAAAAATATGGCAATGAAAGTACCTTTGGAAATCTACGTTGTATTTTATAACCTAAAAATCGTTATTTTTTAAAATTATTAAACATCAATAAATATAAAATAATGGAGGTATTATAACTTTATCTGGTAATTAATAGCAAAAAATAATACATTGAAATAATAAATCGGTATTTAAGCTATGTGATAAACACATTGCTCATCCAGATCAACCACTTATACAACTTTAAGGCTTCATTAAATCAGCTAATTGGAAGAGTCAATAATAGATTTTTAAGCTATAGTTAATTTCAGTACTAAAGTACGATATTATATACATAAGTTATAACATTTTTGTGTGAATAAATGTGAAAAACCTTCCAGTCATAATCGCCATATAAAAAGAAGGTAAGATGAAGACCCATAACTTTCAAATACTCTAATAACATCAGGTCTAATTACAAAGAGATAAGATTTCATATGAGTGACATGGTAGGCTCATTAACCATCCACAGAGATAAAACAATATCATGCATTGATTAATGACATTTCTTTAGAAAGTGTTAAACCAGATTTTCTTTTCTTTCTGAAAATTTGTTTATGTGGTAAAATGCTACCATTTCAATATTTTAGTTCTTTATGTCACGATTTATTTATTTCTTAAACATACACACTCCCTATAACAAGTATTTTTTACATCTAACTTTGTATCTATTCAAACCCATCTACAGTATTTAGTTACAAATGTTAAGTATAAAGTGTATATACACAGCAATGCAGATTATGCTATTTAAGTCTAGATTTTATTATATTATGAGGAATATTATCTTGTATTTATTATATTTATATATTATGTAATGTATTGTAATTAATATTTTAATAAACTTTGTTCATTTACTGAATACAAAATCTTTAAATCCATTGATCCTTGGGCCCTAAGTTAAACTAAGGCATCCCTTAACACTTTGAAGCCTAACTCTCTAACGCGCTGCTTTCCTAATGTGCTTGGGGATTTTGGACATGTTTTTAAAAAATTGTGGTATTTGTTATATTTATCATATATGACTTATTATATATCATTTTAAACCTAAAGAAATTACCTTTTTAAATATATATACTTGTAAATAGATATTTTACTCACAGTCAACACTCCTTAGTCTTGAAAAAGGGTAAAATACACACAAACAAAAATAGCTACACAGCACTTCACTAAACATAATTGGCCTTTGTATGATACTGTGAAAAAAATATATACACCTTTTTGATCTCTAGGTCGACGCCGGTGAGGCCTCTGAAGGAGGCTCTCACAGCCCAGAACAAGGGGGAAAAAAAAAAGATACAGTTTGAAACATTCAGGTACACAAAGGGGTACTGAACATTCTGGGTTGGTTCACCATAACTCAAAAAGTATTTAGTATTCAAGAAAAACAACAAACAAACATAACGAATCTTGATTACTCAGTCACTAACTTTGAACTAAACAAACGTCTGCTACGTTCCTCATAGACGTGTTACATTGCCTAGTATCAGCTTTATAATATTTATATTTAGTCCATATCAACAGCACAGACTATTCGAAAATCAAAGATAAATAACCAATTAGCTAAGCAAAAGTGCCGAAACCCGATTATATGCCGACATCGCGATCGTATAGAATTATTTAGCATAGCCTGATGTATACTCGGGCTTCGGCGTCGAGCGCTGTCGCGACTGCCCGACCTATACTCGGGCTTAGGCTTCAAAGTGTTAACTAACTTCACATTTTAAGAACACTCTCTAAGATTTCTATCTCTTTATTAACTTCTCCTTTATAAAGGAGTAATTTAAGTAACCCTAAAGGAACTATGTCATAAATATCAATTATTATGTCATCAATAAGAACCAATGAGAATTCAGTAATCACTATAGCTGATTGTTCATTAATCGCTAAACAGCTGTCTTCTGCCTTGTGATTGTACGTTTTGATTTATTTTTATTTTTTTGACTATGAATTCACAATCACAAGTAGCAAAAAGGAAAAGAATGCAGAATTTTCTAATCTAAAAAATAATTGGTTAAAAATATAAAATATGAACTGTATTAATATTTTCGAGTCTCAGTATACATAAAGTAAGTTAAGAAAACAGTTAAATCTTTTAGCAAGGTTGTTTTTTGCAAAAATATTGTACAAGAAATAAAAACTTTTTAAATTTATAGATTTTGTTCTTAAAAAAATAGATACAAAATGATTGAACGATTTGATGTGTGTGAAGTGTTTTAAGATATACAAAACAAGTCCTCTCAGATGTTGGTTTGTATGACAGAGCTGAGTATGCACTTGTGTTAGCACCCCACTTGCAGATATTTTGGTCGAGTTACTATGTCCAATTAACCAATTATGTTTGCTACAGTTACATGAATTAAGTGAAGATTTTGAGTACCAAATTTTGATTTGATTAATATTGTTTGGCTTATTTTGAAGTAAATACTTATTACTAGACAGTTTTAGGAAGCAAATTAAGATTAAGACACAACATAATGCACAGACAATAAAACTAATCTCAATAAAATAATCTTAGTTTTCCATAAGTTACTGTCGGTTTCAAGTTCACCTTTTAGTATAGGAAGTTCATAACCAACGTAAATCAAATGGGAGTTCTAGCACTACTATTCGTAATGGAAATATTACCACTACACTATTGGGTGGGACTGTGTGAAACATTCACTTCAGACCGTAACGTTTACAGGTTTAATTAGTAGTAGTTTGGCTATCTCCTGTATGGCACACACACTGCAAGGTGAACTTAGAACCAAGATTAGACTAATAATACTTATTTCCCCAGTTTTTCATCCAACTAACGAAATATATTTTCATTCAAAAATATACGAAAGCCAATAACTCTAATAGTGATTCAACTCGCAAATTCAAGATTCATTAGACTCTAGCTTTCCTATAAGACCATACTGCTAACGACACAGAAGCATTGATCATAAAATGGATAAAATACATAATAATTATAATGATAAATTTGTTTTATTAGGTTTTCATTGACTTACAGACACATTAAATTAAAAACAACATTGAAAAATAAATCGAACAACATGTAATCTGTAATAATATGGAAGAAATGCCTTAAAAATATAATTCAGAAGAATCTATTCTATTGATCTTACAATTAGAATTTACTTGATCAATTTGTAAATACAAATCAAATTTAGTTTTTATAACGATATTATAAATTAAAATATATTAACTCCCAAACTCTCTTAAAATCACAATATCTGTTTAACAAAAATAAGAAAATAAAATTTTAAGATGATTTAATTATTGTAAAATTGTTAAATATTTTAGGAGGAACTTTGGGAAAATTTAAAATTGTTCAAGACCAGAAAGCCTTTAAGAGGAGTCTTCTACAACTCTTGGTGTTTAACTCTTTTTACTCGGTGGAGGAGTTCCTCAGCCACAGGTGGTAGATCAAGTTATATATTATATTTATTTGTTTATTGGTTTTTATAGGTTATATTTGGGGGTGGACCTGGGTGCTTCATGAGACGATTGTTTAGCTTGGTGTTACTTGTCAAAGGGATTAAATTTATTTGTATTTATAATTAAATTATAATAAATTGTAATGTCCTATATTTATTGAATTTAACTTTTTAAGGATTTTTTGGTGTGTTTTATATATTATTATTAAGTTGAAGATATGTTATTGATAGTGATACTTGGAACGGCTGATTGATTTGGACATGAACAAGTCTATACCTGTGTCTTTATTTGTACTTGTATACTTGTCACTTAATTATAGTTGTAATTTATAATGATGAATTTGTTAGAGAGAATAACTTTGATATAACATGTATTTTGTAATATGACTCTTGTTTTATACAAATTATTTTGGTCAACAACAATAGAATAAATAAATAAATAAATTATATACTCTTTTCTTCTCTTTTTTTCTATGGCGATGATAACCAAGAGGTTTTTCTGTTTTAAACAGCAAGAAAATGTAAAAGAAGCTGATCGAAAGTATTTGTAGAATTATTAGCTATTCATATAAAATTACATATTTATTAACATACCATGTGAGCCAAAAGTGACTGTACCAAGTAGATATTATTTTAAAGTTAGGATGTACAATGCTGATAGTCTTATTGTAACAACCTCTTTGTACAAAAGTAATAAATTATTATTGTGGGAAAATTGCTATTAATAACAGTAAATTTTCACAGTACAAATTTAATTATTACAGCTACTCTTGTGATAAAACCCAGGAGTGTGAAATTACTTGCTTACAAAAACATAACCTCTAGAGCAAATTTTGAATGGTTTTGAAAAAAAAAAAACACAAATAAAAACTATATACAGGGTGGTTTGGTAAGAAATGGAGATATATAGGACATGTTTTACTGGTAAAGATACGAAAAACGTTCATATAAACTTAGGTCTGAAAATGGTTAGGTCTACAGGTCTACCATAGGTCTACCATAGGTCTATCAGACATTTTGTTTTTCTACAAAAACAACTTGGATAGATAAAATATTGATTTTTTTTTTAAATTAAGATATAGACTAATTTTTTATATTATGGTTTACTTGTGTACTAAAAACAAATACTTTTGTATAGGTTATTTTAAAATGGTGGTTTATTAAAATATGCTTATCTCACAAATTGGTAACTTTACCACACATTTACAAGAGACAAAATGTTTTCCTCTTTTAACGACAAACAAAACTTTTAAAATTTGTTTCTATATTCAAAGAATAACAAGTTATTAATATAGAACTAAAACTTTAATTTATTGTTAAGGGTAAAATTATTTTCCTTAGTGTTAAAGCAGTTTTTGGTTTCGTTTGACATATTCAAATTACTGAATCTCCATTCAATACAATAACAAGATATATTCATAAAAATAAAAAATTCTGAGATAAAATGATCAGAATTTGTAAATATTTTATTTTTACACAAATTTAATACAATTACAAAAAAATTAAATGTTTAGTTTTGTTTACAAATTAGCTATCCTTTGACCTACAGAAAGAAGAAAATAGGATTTCATTTGTCTTAAAAAGAGAAAATATTTTACCTCCTGTAAATCTTTGTAAACTTGACGGATTTTGAGATGCAACATTAAAATATTTTAAATGGCCACCATTTCAAAAATATACAAAATAAAGTCTTTGTTTTTGATAAAATTGTAAAACGTAACATAAAAAATGTGTGCACCAAATCTGAACTTATTCATTTCGAAAGTTATAATTTTAAAAAATGTCAGAAAGACAGGAAACTAAGCATTTTCGGACCTGTGTTTATATAAACTTTATTCATTATTTTTACCAGTAGAACATGTCCTGAATGTTTTTCTATATCTTCTTGAATCACTGTATATATACAATTTCAGCAAAATTTAACATAGGTCTATAAATAAGTAATAAAATAAATATAGATAATAAATAAATATTACTATATATCATTTTTGCCTTTGTAAAAAAGAGAGCATACAGATATTTAACTTAATATAATAATATCTGTTATTGTGAATACATATAATACAATAATAATAAATATTATTATATTCTGTTAAATATCTGTATTTTCTCTTTTGACAAAGTTAGAAGCTGAAATATACTAACAAAGATTGTTCATTGTTATTATCTCTTATTACTTTTTCTTTGTGAAATCATATATTTAAGCCGTTTAGCAAATTAATATTTCAAGAATATATAGTATGACCAAAAAATACCTAAATCTCGGTAGGAACAGTTTTTGTAAAAACTTAAAATATTAAAGTTATAGGATTCTGATCAAAAAATCGATTGTGACCTTGGTTTCAAGGGAAAATTTTATTTTCCACCAAACAATTTGTAGAAAACATTTTTAGAACAAATATTCCATCAAAGTGAAGTAAATATTTACCTTTATCAATAAAGAGGTAATGTGAAGTTTTGGTTGAATTTCTAACTAGAAAATTTTAATTTCTTGTAGCAAATTGGACATAGCAAGAAACTTTATTTGTGAATCAGAGGTTATGTCATGTCTATATTACTTTTAGATAGATACAATACTTTTTTACATAACACTATTAAATATCCAAACGTAAAGTATTCTGTACTATCCCTTTCTGGCATAAAAAATTGTAGTTTTCATTTTTGATTTGACCTTAACATGACTACTGTTACCTTTCTGTCAAAAACTAAGGTCACCAGCAGATTCTTCAGTCAAAACCCTATAACCACGGACAATAAACAATTGTGGTACAACTTTTTTATTTAATGATTTTAAGAAAATTTTGTTTCTACCAATATATTCAGAGGTCCCAGTCTTTTTGCCTATTTATGTTATATGAACATAAAGAAGGCTTGAAAGATAAATAAATTTAATATTTTAATAAATTTTGTTTAATAAATATTTAATATTTACTTCATAAATAAATATGGTTTATTCTGATAAAGAAAAGAGGATAGTGAAAATATACATACATACATACGTGTGTGTGTGTGTGTGTGTGTGTGTGTTGACATCCTACTGGTTGCAATTTTATCCAATTTTATGCAAATTTATACACAAGTTGTTTTTATCGTCATCTGGGTGTAGTTTGTTATGCAGTAATATTGTTCAAATAGTTTCAAAATGGACATTTAATTAATGCCCATAGTTTTTCAATAATTTACTATGTCAAAATCATGAATCTGGATCTGAATATTAACTCTAAATTTATAATTTAAATAAATCCAAAGTAACCCCAAAATTGAAATTTCAGACCTAGAACATCCAAATTTAAATTAAGATAGTGAATATATATATTATATTTTTTATGAAATAAATATTTTTTTACTAAGTTCTTAAAAATGGTTAAAATATTCGCATGAAATAAGGAACAGTTGTAAAAATGTCCATCATTAAATAAAATAAAACACAATGTTTAAAACCAAAATTTTATTTGAAAACAAGATGATATTTCACTAAATTAATCATCATCTTCAGTCATTACTTGTATGTATCACTAAATAAATTCAAATAAAATTAGATATTTCAGAGCTAATGTTAAAGAGTATATTTGGACTTCATCATTAATAACTTTCCTTATGTGTTGACAATCCAAGGTATGACTAATTAATTCATAATTTTGATTTATATAATATTTCCTGAAATTATAATAAAATAATTATCGTTAGAATACATAATCAACTGAAGATTGTGACCTAGTCATCGGAACATCATCTTGTTTTCAAATAAAGTGTTTGTTCTGAAAAATTATGTTTTTTTTTGTGATTTTGTTTTGTTTTGTGATAAACATATGTTAAAATTACAGTCACACTATGGTAATAAATTACCAAATTTTCAATTTGGGTGCTCAAACTACCACATAACTGCTTTTTTCAATTATGAAATTCAGTTAGTGTTATAATTTTAATTTACCTTCGTGTCCAGTGACTTTTGGCTCACTGGCTATAATAATACTTATTTTAGTGTAGTTTAAGTTTTTAATCATAAATTTTAATGATAAATTCAAATATAGTTAATATCAGGAGTGTCACAGAATGAAACTGTTTAGACGAAAGTCCCCCTGAACTTTTATTCCATGGCAATTTCAACCATATGGACACAAATCAAGTTATATACTTATAACTAACCTAGACATTTAATCTACTTTTGAAACTTTTAAAAATACGTTCTATCAGTACAATAAATAACAGATATCTTAATAAGTCTTAATATTTCATTGTGCAATTTGTTTCACTTAACATGTGCTTTACATTTAGTAATCAATTTAATATTTAGTCTAAAATAAGCAAGTATTTAAACATGGCACAAAGTAAAGCTACATTTTTTATTTATTATATGAATAGGAAAAGTTTAGTACAGTATGATGATGAAGCAGTAAGGAAAAAGTAAAGAATCACATATAAATTTAGAAAATGATCAACAATTTTTTGTTTTATTTTATGTTACTTGACTTAATTGACAAATACAATTAATTATTTTTATGTTAAATTAAAGGATGGAATTGCTTTGTTTAGCTAAACGTTTACCCCTTGTAATTTGTTAAAATATATATATTTTTTAAGTTGTATCCAGAAATAATTAGAAGAATGTGAGATATACCAATTCAGATATATTAATGAATTATCCCCCTTTATTTGTTTACTAAAAACCTCTGTCATCCTTATAAAAAAAGAAGAAAAAAGGATAAATTAACCCCCTTGCCCTCGAATACTATAATAGCATCAGGGTTTGAAGAGAACAAGACTTGGCTAAGAGAGACATGATAAGAATTATGAAAGAGAAGGATTCTAACTCAAGACTACATGAAAAAAGTGTCCATCCAGCAGGATCCCTCAGGATTGCCACAGGCCTACTCACTATAGTGAGCCCATGAGGGCAAAAATAATATAATAATATCTCAGGACAGAAAAATATGGCAACCACCTATCTGATCCTTATGGTCTAAGTAAAAAGCATTCTAAGATTCATTAAAAATTATATATATAAACAGGAAATTCTGCCTTTAATTATCAAGATGGGAGCCATTCAAAATCTCTAAAAAATCATATTCAGTTTTCTTTGACATTTTAAAGATATTAATTTCAACATCTGTAAGAGAAAAAAACACTAGGTTTAATACACTTTTAAACCTGTCCAACCTTCAGGAGTTGTCTTAACCTTCAATTTTAGTGAGTACAAGTATTGGCAATCCTGAGGTAGTCTAGTTGGATCTATAATTTCTTTCATCTAGTCTTGGGTTAGATTCCTATCCTTTATCTTTCCAATCAGATCTCTCTTGACCAACTCTTGATCTCTTTTGACTCTGATAGAGGATTTGATGACTACGAGTCTCTATTTTATGCTCTCTTTTTTTATTGTGATGATGACAGTGAGGTTTTTGCCTTAAAACAACAAGGAGGATTAAACCTGCTCATTTTAAGACTGGAGGGAACATATTGTGGATAGCTGTGACAGGAATAGTTTTTCCAATACTTAAGAGTTTATTAACTAGAGTTGCTCGATTGTATGTGTGATAGAGAACAGTGGATTCATATTATGGAATCTACAATAAATAATATGATAAATGATATATTTTGATATATAAACTGTGTCAAATCAATAAATATTTGATGTGGTCAATACATTCCAATTACTTAATGAAAATAATACAAGGGTCTCCAAAAAAGAATGCCGGGATTTCGAACGGCCATTGATTGGGACTATTCAAGATAACTAAACGATTTAAACGTCAAATAGAAGAGAAAAGAACAAAGTTTTGTTTTCCGTGTAGCGTGGGAGGAAGCGTTGACCTTGGTAAGTGCAGAACAGCTGCACGGTGGCAGGCCGCCATTGTGATTCACACGCCTGATGCCAGTCGCAAGTACGATGTTTACAGCACAACAGAAGGCACAGTGTGTTCTGTGGTACGCAGAATTTAAATCGATTGTTAGTGTACAGCGTTGGTTTCGAGTTACGTATCGAGGTCAAAATCGCCCGATGATAAAGCAATTCGTCATTGGTTTAACCAGTTTTGTGACACAGGAAGTGTTTTGAAAGGACATTCACCTCGCCGTCCTAAAACAAGTGATGACAAATTTGAAGAAATCTGACATTCTTGCATCAGAAGCCCGAAAAAATTGATTGTCCGACGAAGTCTTCAGTTAAACATACCTAAATCGACACTCCGCGATGTTATTCGTAAAAGATTGAGACTTCGTGCCTACAAAATTCAGTTAAGACATCAGATTAAATCCGCCGATCGCCCTAAGCATAAAGACTTTACCAGTTTATGTTCAGTGAGATTGATGACAATCCCAATTTTGTTAAAAGAGTTCTCAGACGAAGCTACATTTCACACAAGCGGTGTTGTTAATTGTCACAATTGTCGTATATAGGGTTCGGACCAGCCTAACATTGTGCAGTAACATGTGCGCGATTCGCCAAAAGTGAATGTATGGTGTGGATTAATATATGACCAAGTGATAGGGCCTTTCTTTATCACCGAAAAAACAATTAATGGCATAATTTATTTAGATATGCTAGAATAATTTTTGTTTCCTCAAATTGAAGAAGCTGAAGAACGAGTCATTTTGATGCAGGGCGGTGCCCCGCCTCATTACCTTCGGGAAGTGCGTGACACACTTAAAAACAGGTTTCCAAATGGTTGGATAGTCAGGGGTGTGTCTATTCCCTGGCCTCCCAGGTGTCCTGATTTGAGCCCTTTAGACTTTTTTTGTGGGGTTATGTAAAGAACATTGTTTATGCCGAGAAAATCCTTGATTTACCACATCTGCGGTGGGCGAATTTCGGAAGCAATCGCATCTGTGACACCAGAGATGCTACACAACACTTGGCGAGAAATTGAATATCGCTTCAATGTCTGCAGAGCAACAAATGGAGCTCACATCGAAACATATTAAGGTATGAAAAAAAACTTTGTTCTTTTCTCTTCTATTTGATGTTAAAATCGTTTAGTCCCCATCTTAATGGGGTTAATGTTTATCTTGAATAGTCCCCAAGCAATGGGCGTTCGAAACCCCGGCATTCTTTTTCGAAGACCCTGTATATATAAAAATAATAGTTTCATAAAAATTGGTCAATACAAATTATGTTTTTACTATAGTATTTTGGAGTATAAGTACAAACTGTTGCCAAATTTAATGCCACAATTTAGATATAAAATTCATTAAAATTGAATGATATAATATAATTCTTTATAGTTTTGGGGTATACAAGACCTACATAGACCAAACAATATCAAACTAAATACTCCAAAATACATTAACAACAACATAAAGTTACATATAAATTGAACATTTTTATAAATTTAGTGCCAAGTCGTACCAAATTTTCACACTTACTCAAATTTTGATAAAAATCTAACAATTTTGTGAAACACTTACTCCATGTCAAACTACAAAATTTTGTGTTGTTCAGATTAGGTATTCATTCTAGAGACAATGCATAACAAATCACTTTTCCATTCGCCCTATTTCCATCACCAACTATTTGATTTTAAATCTGATCAAAACCTCATCAAACTTTAAAATTTATAACTAACCAAACTACCTGTTCTTGTGAGAAAATACCACAGATAAACAGATTTCATTCTCAAAATAATTTACAAGAAACTCAAAACATTAAGAATCATTAAAAGCATCATGTCAACATTTTAGAACTTTCACAATAATTCCTTACTCTTAATTGTAAAGGGAAAAAAAGTTAAGGAAATGACACTGGATGCAACACAGACGTTTAAAGGAGTAATTTTATAGTTAAATTTCTTCTCCCACCCTTTGTCAACATAAAAATAAATTAACTACCATTTGTATATCTGTACAAATGGTATAAATGTTATTTAGTTAAATCCATTGTGCAAATTTAGAATTCTCTATATTCTATACAAGATTAGAATACCATTGCTGGAAAGTCAATGGTACTTTTAAATATCATTAATATAAGTTAGACAAATTTTGTAACAAATAGTAAATAAACAGACAAAAAATATCACATATTAATATAAAAATATTATTTACAACATATAAAATGATCAAATCAGATATAAACATTTTAAAATCAGTCATAGGTCCTAACAGATAAATACCAAAAAATTCATTTGTCAAAAACAACAAATCCAACAATAAAAAATACAACAAAACTATTTGTAAATAATTAATTTTAAACTATATAAAAGTATATGAATTTAATTGACTATTTTAAAAAGTATTTTTAAAAAATATGAATTTAGAATTAGGTAAATTTAAATTCCAACAATGTTGTGTGTGTGTGTAGTTTACACTTTGATAAACACACCCAGACTAGCTTAATTTTTTATAAATTACAATATGTAACACCAAAGAAAATATAAATTCCATTGGCTTGGAATATCCCATTACTGTTGAGCATATGAGAGTATATATTAGGTATTGAAGATCTCTGAATGTTTGTCTGACTTTTTGGCTTCAAAATTTTTAGAAAAGGCTGTATTGAGTTGTAGCTTAATTTTGATAATTGATTAATATTGCAATGCAGTACAAATTTCTGTTCAAAAGAAATTAATCTTTGAAAATTGTTATTTTGGCTGTACAAAATCACATGGTGCCACATTTTTAAGAAAGCTATCAAAAATTTGTACAGATTACGTAATCAGTTATTAGCTTAGGCCTAGACTAAATCACATTTCGGCCAAGATTTTTCATTGTTTAAAACAATTTTCAGTAAAATGTTTCATTTTTTTACTTACCCAGTATATGAAGCATAAAGTAAGTTTGGTAATTGCAAATATTTATAACTAATCTTCACGTTTCATGGCCTCAAGAAACCAAAAAAGTGGTTTTCGACATGCTATCCATCTGTCATTGTCATCATTTTTGTCTGTACGATAGAGCCCACAAAAATTAAGATAGAAAATATGATTTGGAATAGGTGACTATATAGTGTGCTCATACAGAACCCTATTGAAATTCAGGAAAATTGACTTTAAATTATCAAAATGCTGGCCATTTGAAACAGTTCTTTATTGATAGCTCGTGTGCTATTCAACTTTTAACACACTAAATTAGATTTGGAGAATTCAGTTCTGCATATCATGGTACCAACCACATTTCTCTATGATGACAAATATTAAGCTTATCGTAAAAATATATAATTTCGAAACCTGACTTTAAAGAAAATGTGATATTCGTATAGTTATGAAATCCAACAGGGCCGAATCACCAACATATGACCACAATGAGTGGTGGAGGTAACTTCAATATATACAGCTTTAAGGCACATTAGGGCCTTGTTGATGCCAAGAACGTAGTGATATACACACTTAAGAGGCTTAGAAAACCATTTAACAACTGTTTTAAACAAACTTACTATGTATACTGGGTAAGACCCATTGATCTACCAATACAATTTAATATTTCCCACAAGGCCCAAGAGACCAATTTCTGAGTATTACATTTAGAGTATCTGGTTGAATTTTATTGGATGATGGAACTGGGTAAGTCATACAATAGCCCATCTACTTCTTTATTATTTGTGTTTGAATAGCACAAATTTTCATAATTATTATTATACTAACAAAAATAATAATTATAACACAATTGTTGTAACATAACCTCAATCTAAACTTACATTCATCAGTTGGTATTAGATCAGGTGATGGAGGATTTGATTTAAATGAATTAAAAACATTCTCGAATACTTAATGAGGGAATGTACATCTAGCTGAATAATAATCATCAAAGTATATATGAAAGATGAATTGAACTTAATCATATAACTTTTAAAATCGATTAGATAAATATTTTAACCAGTACAATCCTAAATAAACTATGACTAGAGATTTGTTAGATTCTTTGGCAAACACAATTAAAAGCTTCTAATATTGAGCATTATAAACAGATTTGGCAGGGTGCCAAGCTAGTATCAATCAATCTATTTTTGGTTTTAAATCATTGATACATTATATTAAGTAAAATATGTATTAAATATTCTATTATATAAATTGTATTTTCTTGCAACTTATTATACAGTGTTTGGGAAATAACTATTACAGGTGTGAAAGTTTAGGTAGGCATGCTGTGGTGTTGAAAAAAACTATTATTTAACATTAACAAATTCTTTTTTTTAACCTTTGCTGTTCTATTATCAGATGTGTCCATGATTTTCTTTTCATAATTTTATTTGAGGAATGTTCATACAGCGTACTACTTAATTTCTTACAATATAGATTTGTTGTTGACATATACGGTTGTTCTAATGCTATTTGTGATAAACGTCTCCACTTCTTTTGACCAGCTGGAAGCTCCGGCTGGCTGGACACAGCGTACACTTTAGCCGAATCTTGTCAGGATGGGCCAAGGAGTCGGGTTAGAACGCTAATGAACGCAAGTGAAATTAAATGTTATATTTTATTTGAGCGCCGAATTAGATTACAGAAATATTTATAATTTATTAAAAAGACATAACGGCAAGATAAAGCCTTAATAGTGGCCGAAAAACATACCGTTTAATTTAGCTAGCACGTGGCCGAAAATGGACTGACCTCGTCCCGTAGCGGTCTTCCTTCTCGCGGCTCTCGGAACAAACTCTTCCTCGGCTCGCTGGTTCAAGCCCTCCACTCCTCGTCTCTCCCCCCTTCTACGTAATCTTGCATTGCTCAACAAAATCGCAAGTGCCAATATATATTTTATTATTTAGAATTCCTTTACATCCTAATTTATACTTATTATAGTTTTGGTTTGGTGAGCTCCTTGGCTGGGCCACACCTCAATTATTAAATATAATTTGACATGTTTGATTCAATTTTTTAGGCTTAGTTTTTACAGTATTTTAGATTGAATGAGCTGGTAAAAAATGGTTGATCCATATTCTGCAGTAGGAGATATATTTGTATATATGTATTATATGGTTACGAACCTTGGAGAGTGCAGCCTTTTTGTCAGGAGTTGTTCTCTAATGTTTTGTCCAAGATATCATGCTGCAAAATGATTGGTTATCTAATTTTAAAGATCAAAATGTATTACATTGGAATTCCTGTCACTGTTATTGTAGCATTTTAAACCAGAATTTTCCTCCAATTGTACTTTCTTACTATCCTCATGATGCTTAGTCAACACCGTAAATGTTTGAACCCCGTGAACCTGGACTCTTTTATTTGTAAAGCAAAAGTGCTAACCACTAGACCAATTAAGTGCTCTTGCATAGTTTTAGCCAACCATAATTAATATGAAAAGTATCTGATAAATATTTTCCATTGTACTCATTTCGTGTATCAGTTACAACTGTGTATCAAGTTTATCAGGTATTAAAGTAACAGAATAGTAAGTTACAAACAATCTCTATAAGAAAACAACATTTAAAACATAACAATATTTTATCGTCAGAACCATTCAAAGAAAGGCACTCTAAGACTTTGTTTAAATAAATTAAAATTAGAACATGCTTATTGAGAATAAATCCACCAATAGAACAACACCTAATAAGTATTGAGAATATCTTTTAGAAACTATTTGTGTATGTAACAATACTTTTACTTCCTGTAGTAAATATGTAACATTATTTTCCAAACAATGTATAAATTGATTAATATAAATACCCTTGCAAAAAATGATCTTGAATTATTAAAAAAAAAATAGCATAAGTAAACTTACAATCTAAAAGAATATTAATTTAATTAAGATTACTTTATTTAAGAACTATTTTCTTTTGTTAATATTTGCTATTATTACTAATAATTGACATTTAATGACATGACCCGTTGTGCCTTTGTAAAGTACAACATTCTAAATCTAAACAAAAATAACAAAACTAATTACCAACAACAAAAACAGCTGGACACCCTGATTTTGAAGCAAAACTTACCTTTAACACTAATATTAATGCTTAGCTCCTAAATTGAAAGGCGAAGTTAGGATCGGATTGTTGGAAGAGGCGTTCGTGATTAACGAAAATTGTACATGGACGTTGATGTCTGGGGACCAGAAAATTCGGGAAGGTCTGGAGATTTTGTACCTGGAAAAGAAATAAAATGATAAGAGAAGTTTGAAAATATTATTAATCTGAATTGGATTAAAAACTTGTTGCATTAGCGACAGGTTTTGTATTAATTGGGAGAATCACTGAGAAAAACCATTTAACTAAAATTGATTCCAGATTAGAATAACTACAAATGTTGCTGATTTGATGCAGTAATATCATTTTTAGGAATCTCCTTTCTAGCTATAGAAGCTGCCCCATAATATAGTTTTGACCCGAAATCATCAAATGAATACTCATAACACACCCAGATCTGGCAATGCTTAACTGAATTCTTTAATGTTTAACTGTGAAAAGTGTATTGGTCAATTATTAGTCAGTTTTTAAAATCCTCCATCTTTAGTTTGATTTTCATGATTTATTTTAATGTTAGCCTTCAGTGTAAATATAATTTTCTAGTCATTAAAAGTTTGTGGTCGGCCATGTAAACAATTATAAACAACATGTAAACAATTTTTAGTAAAGAAATTATATTATAACGATATCGAATTTCAGCTATGTAAATAGACATATATGAAAATCACCTCAGGGCTCATATAATAAATTTCAAACCCTGACCTCATAAATATTAGCCATAATCAAAGGAAATCCATTACATAGCCCATTCCACAAAGCATCTGCCATTTCAATAATTAAATAAGAGTGAAGTTAAAGTCGAGTTAAAATTAAAAGAAGAAGAAGAAGAAAAGAGTAAGAGGACTTAAGCAGACAGAGGAGACAACAATAAGAATCTTCACTTGGACTCGGGACACCATTTAAAACAGTTGGATAAAATTTGTGATCAAGCCAATTCAAGATTATTATATTAATTAAACCAATTACACGAGATTAAGAGAAGAAAAAAGTAACTTCAATAGTTGGTAACTATAAAGTAGAAGAAACTAATGGTTAGTGAGCTACTTAATTATAAATTTATTCATCAGAAAACTTTGGGAAGCTTAAGACATTCTTCTAAATTAGAACTCCTTATAAACTTTTAGTGAACTTTCAATGAACCCATAAGATTGTATATAGTAAAGACAAAGAACTAGTTAAACATTAATCAGTCATTTCATATTTTGACAATATAATCACCCATATAGTCAATATGTCTAATAGCTATTTAATTTCTGTTTTTGTTTAATTGTATCTAAGAACTATTTTTATTCTGAATACATACATTGTGAATTTGAAAAAAATGATTTTTAAACAAATAATAAGTCCGAATTTGTACTCATGTATTGCCTATTTTGTATTATCTAAAGTACCTAGCACAATATTTTATTTTAATAGATAATTTAAAAGTTTATATCCAACTAGGCTGAAAAACTTAACCTAAGGGGTTTTAGGATCGCTGAAAAACATATACCGTACATTTTACAATTTAGGATTCAAGGTCCAAAATGGTTCAATTAAATGTAATAGAAAAACTATAAACTATATTTTTTTAACTTTTAAGGAGGTTTTACAGATTGCTGAGCAAAAGTACTAAATATAGGCTACTTTAATTAAGCGGGGCCAATTCATATTTTCATATGCATGTAGTGGCGTAATTTTAACAATTTTTAAGTAATTGACTTGAAACTTGGTATATATGTTAATATAAATTTCACTAGTATGCAGAGATTAGAATTGATATATCGAAAATAGAGCTGTTAACCCGTACAGAATTCATGGATGATAACTACGAAAATCCATCCATCTACAGACTCCAATCTCAACAATTTTCAAACTATCTAGTACCACCAGAACTAGAAAAATAAATTCATTTATTGGTTCTATTTTCAACAATTTTTGAGATAATGATTTGAAACTTGGTATACAAGTTAATATGTATGTTTTACACTTGTGTAGCAAGTTTTAAGTTGATTGTTCAATTGATGTAATATTTGGTAATGTAATAAAAGAAAATTTGGGTTTTACATATGCTCGGAGGACCACTGCTTTTAATGAGAAAGCAAATAACAAGAAATTCTAATATTCATCTAAGCTACAGAATAATTGTATGTTAGAGTACTCACGATGTCCAATGACCATGGGACCGAGACTTGTAACAATATATTGTATAATAATACACAGTTCACACAAATAATATAGTTCCAATATTGCACATACAATACAACTAAGACTTTCACAAAGATGAATATTTTATAAAGAGTAACATAAAACGGTCAACTGACAAGTGAATATAAAATAACGTAAAATAGAAAAAGAATTAAACGATACTTATTTAAATTAAAAGTAAACTGCTGCGTTAATAGCGTGTATAGAAGCGAAAGGAATTGCGTAGCGAAAAAACCCACGTGTTCTCTCTTTAGACTCGTCTTGCTTAACAACTCTAATCATACTGGCCCTTTTTTCTAGTTAGCTCCCGACATCAATCGGACGAGTCGTGGTTTGTCGCTGGAAGCCAATGACCAATCCAAAGGTCCGGAAGTACTAAACATTGATATATTATTATTTTTTAATTTTGCTGAAAGGAGCAAGAATTGTTTTATTACTGGTGGCAACATTTACCAAAAAAAAAAAGTTAGTGGCTCTATTTTACAAAACAATGTCCAAGATATCAACTTGAAACTCAGTATACTAGTAAATGTGTGGATTCTTGTCTTTGAGAAAGTTTTACATGTTGTACATTCGACCTAAAATTACATATGCCTGTAAGGTTTGAGATAGTGTGGGCAAAACACCTAAGCCACTCAAGGCTTAAAAGGCTCTAGGTATTTTATTTTGGGTAGACAAGATTTTTCTTATACATTCTTAGTAATATATATATATATATACATATATATATATATATATATATATATATATATATTTAAAAGTTGATGTATATAGAGAGTAAGTTTCGCATGTTTTATATCTTTTCACACTTTATTTTGTTTTTGTTTTTTCTGTCTTGTAGAAAAAGGTTGTTAAATTTAATAATAATAAAAAGTCCTTTTGGTAACAAGATGGTATTTGGTTTGATGTAGAGGTGAAGTAGATTGGAAATAATATATCGCTTCTAGAATATCGACAATTTCACCAACAGATTGTACATTTTTGTTTACTTCAACTAGAACTAAGTTGAACCTATGAGCATAACAATGGACATATGGACAGGGATTTCCTGACATTTCCCTTACTATAGTTTGTAAATCTATGAATTCTCCTGACATAATAGAAGCTCCATCATAAGTCTGGCTGACACAGAACTGAATTTCAAACCCAATATTATTTTTAAAAACTTGTATGTTCTTGCCAAAGAGAATATGTCAAGTTTAGTCAATTCTACAAAACCAAGAAAACGTTCCTTTATCAATGATTCTAAAACCTATCGGCAACAAATGTTTATTTGTTCTTTATGGCTTTCATCACAGGCTGCATTAAATAATTATTAAGCTGTAGACTTTGCTTCCATTTTAAATTTCTTGTAAAATATTTCATACTATAATATTAGAAGTTGCGTTGAAAATGTCATCTTGTATGTCTTTTGAGATGTATTTTGAATTCTTAGCCATGCTAGTAAGGTTTCAATTTAATTTGTCATTTCCAAGGTAAAGTAAATGAACAAGTTTCTTAAAATTACCAGAGTCACTCTGAAGAACCATAGTTTTTGCATATTTTACAGGCTCTTTTGTTCAGACTCATTACTACTTTTTGAATTTGTTCATATAATCCTGTAATATTACACCTTTTGACTTATCTAGCATAAAAGAGTGCACTTCTTGCAACAGACTTTAAGCAATTTCTGTTTTTTTCTTCTATTTATTTTACTAACTGATCGTTAATTTTCGTTGTTACCACCAGTTTTTTTAGAGTCTAGCCACTCTTTATATTTTGAAAGACACATTTTGTGACCTTTTGACATATCACGTTTGTCAGCCATTTTTACCAAAAATCTTTCAATAATTATACCCTGAATTTCTGAGTACATTATAATTTTTTTTAAATGCCAACAGACCAAACAAAACACCAAATTGTTGCTTATTGAATATTCTAAATTAGAATATTTCTCATACCATGTACTTTTGAACGATCTAGAATTTATTTCTATTGTACATTGAGGAAAATTTATCCTTGGTTATTTGGGACCATCAATACATTTCGAATTAATATTCGTTATATTAGTCTTTGAAGTTTGAGAATCATTTAGTCTGTAGTCTGAGTTTTTTATTATTGTGAACCATATAACTTAACACAGTAATACTGCCTAGTTCACGTAATGCACCACCACTAAACGATCAAACTGACACGCATTGCTATTTTCCTAGCGTATATTGCATAGTCTGATAGACATGCGAGTCAGTTGTCTGCCAGTGGCGCAGAGAGGGAAATATTAAAGTAGGGGTAGTTGCTCTTCCCTTGCCGCAAGGTTGCCAAGCATCTCAGCATTGTCAAGCATACTGTATAATGAAAAGAATTTATGTTTTACGTTTAGTTATTTTAATAGTTTACTATTTAAGTATTAGTAATTTGGATTAAAAGTATTTTCTTAAATATATATATATACAATAATCAAAAAGACTTATTAAAAAAATATATTTATATTTTTAAAAACATATTGGTTAGGCAAAAGCCCACTCTGCCTACCCGCTAAACACTTAAGGCACCTAACACTATTGCATTGTACCTAGAAACAATCCAGAACCAAATCAACCAGTACCATGCAAATGGAACTCAATAACCTACCACACTTCCTATATCTTGAAAAATAAACTTGTCTCAATCATCTCAAAAACAACTCCGTAAAATTCCACAACACTTCTAGTTTGCTAAACCCCACATATAAATTAAACAAACAGTCCTTCAGAGCTAGAACCCATTTACTCAGCCACAGCCATTGCACTAGTACACCTCTGGATGTCCCTCCTATCAACCCAACACTACCCTGGATATGATCAGCTCCTGGAATATATACAGACACAACCAGCAGTTTAACCATACAAGACAGTCACACACATCACATTTAAGACAAGTGGCACTGGAAATAATCGACACTGAACGTTAAGATTTTCTATAAATCTATACGATGGGTCACACAATCCGAAAAATCTCCAATCGGGATCTGGCATCTACATTCCAGAAATGGAATACAGTTTCGATGTTTCTTCTGTCAATAATTCAAGCATGGAAACTGGACTTCTGGTCGTCCTTGTTCCTCTCCAACATTGCCACAAATTACCTAAAGAACAAATTTGCATCCTCAGATACTCAAAATTAGCCCTCTGGACGAATACACAGACCAACTACTTAATTTCTTTATACAAGCATATTACAGCCAACATCAGTAGATTTCAAATTTTAAATCATTCACTTCCAATAGATTCCTGGACATAGCGTTATATGAGGTAATGAGGAAGCTGACAAAATAGCTATAACTGCTCTCAATCTATATCTAAAAACATTACATACCACATTCATTCAGAAAACAAAGCAATCTTTCAGACAAAATTGAATAACGACACAACTAGCAGAAGACCTTTTCAACCTACAGTACTACCTCGTTTATCCGGACCCGCGGTCAACCGGATGTCTGGATTATCCGGATGTCCGGATTATCCGGATTATCCGGATCGATCCGGAATGAAAAATAAAAAATTTAATGTTGATAAAAATGTGATTTCCTGATCACTACAGTGTCGCCTTGCGGTAGTAGGGTGGCTTGTTGATGCGCTGGGAAGAGAAAGTGGAAAAACAATGACCTCCGCGCCATCATCCCCCTACCCTGATGCGGCGCGACAGTGACCTTGTCTATTGTCTATGCCAGCGGGTAGTCTGTCATGTGCTAGCGACCGGAATACATCATTACCATATCGTGCTGTGCAGTGTTTAGTTTCTTTACATTTTTGATTGTATACGGTTAATAGTATTATATTCGTGTGTTAGCGTTTGTGCGTGGAAATGGTGACGAAACGAAAACGTAATGTGCTTACAATGGCCCAAAAGTTAGACGCATTGAATCGTATAGACAGGGGTGAATCTTTAAATAAGCTTGCTGCAGAACTCGACGTAGGGACATCAACTGTGTCAGATTGGGAAAAAAATCATAAAAATATTGAAGAGTTTTGCTTCAAAATGATCACTAAAGACAGTTTAGAAGGTAGAGGAACTATAAAAAATGCAAAAATATAATCGTTGGACGAGGCATTATTTATGTGGTTTAGTACTCAGCGAGAACGTGGTGTTCCGATTTCTGGACCGATTTTGCCTGAAAAAGCGGCAAGCCTAAACAAAAAATTACCATATCCTGATCAAACTTTTACAGCTAACCAGGGATGGCTAGAGCGGTTCAAAAATCGGCATGACAGAAGACAATTATCTGTGACTGGTCAAAGCCTGTCTAGTGATCAGGCGGCAAGTCTGGAAACTTTTCAATGAATTATTTCGTCTCAACACTTTCTCCTGACCAGATTTACAATGCTGACGAAACAGGACTGTTTTACCGTATTTTACCGAGCAAAACCTTAGCTTGTAAAACTGATGAGGCAGCCAAATGCTACAAAAAGAGCAAGGATCGCCTAACTGCTATGGTTTGTAGCAATGATTCTGGAAACCACAAAATTTTCCTAGTGATAATTGGCAAGGCAAAAAGTCCTTGAGCACTTAAAAATGTAAATCGTGCATCCTTGCCTGTGGTCACGCAGGAGTATTTGTACTGTTTCAACATGGCAGACTCACCTCTATGCACCAGATACAGACAGAAGAATGAAAGTCTTGAGCACATAGTCATTGAATGTATTTATAGTGATGACTTGATTAGAGAAAACTACTGTGATATCTTCAAGACTCCAACAATACTCAAGATCCCTTGACATCCAATCTCACCTCTGCAAAACTTGTACAACATGCTGTTCATCTGTACAGGAAACATCATCCAATTGGCATGAGGCTGGACAAACGTAATAAGAAGTAAGTAGTAAATTTGTGCCAAATTTCAAGATCATATCTTGAAAATTGTTGAAATTAGAGACGGTTACATCTTGAGATAGTGAAATGATCTTGCCATCAGTAGTACAAAAATTGATGCATAAATTGGCATGCATGGTCTATTTTAAAACACAAGAGATATCGACTCAGAACTCACAATACACTTATAAAGCATGCTTATAAACTTGTATACTGAGTTGGGAGTAGATATCTCAAAAATTGTTGATATTAAAGGTGATAGACTTATGGATATCACGAACAATACTGTGAAAACCTCAATGTGTTTAATACATCCAACATGCACAGTTTCAAAAAATTTCAAGATATAAATTTTAAACTTGGTAAACAAGTAAAGTATTATATTTTTTACTAGTATGCCAAATTTTAAGTCAATTGGAAAACTGTTGAAACTAGAGCTGAGGCATGAAAGATGTCACAATTTTCATCATATCGACTGTGAGATCCATGTGTGTACCACATCTAAATTCAACAACGTTTTAGATGTCAACTTGAAACTTGGTCTACACATTTGCTATTTTTTTTTAGTTTGCAGAGTTTCAAATCGATACCTTAAAAATCATGCATACTACAGCTAGTGCATATCTAAATGACGTTCAGAATATATGTACATATATGTAGCCTATATTTAGATAAGATATAATACCAAAAAATATATTTTGTGAGCAGCTATAGACTGTAAATATAGCAGTAAGTACGAGTAGAATTTGTGTCTGATCTCCATTACATCTAAAAGTCTACGTATAAAGGACAAAGTTGCTTTTTTTTATTCCTTGGATATCAGTTAAAATTTTGAATTTATGTACATCAGATGTATCTGTTAAAATAGCAAAGCTAAGTTCCAATAAAATTCATATCTCTTTGTATTATAGTACGTTTAATGTAATGTTAATTAACTGGTGTGTGTAATAGTAAGGAGTTCATAGAAAAATGTTAACTCTTTTTGTGTTTTTTATAAGACTAAAATAAAGTTTGTATTAATTAAATTTGTTTCCATAACTATTGCCCAGGATATTCCATTTTATTTTTTGTAATAGTGTACATTTTTAGTTCGTTGATCTTAAATAGAATAGGGTATACGTTTGGACTCAATACATCATACAGGAAACGTATTTTGTTTTTGGAATAAAAATCAATAAAAATTGAATAATTAAACAAAATAATTAGTACAAAATGATCAGAGAAATTTATTGTATGTATTTTAAAATTTAAAACAATTATAAACTTAATCATAAAAGAAATGCAGTGTAAACATTTTGTAGACAAAGCATACAAGTTTGTCTTCAACCGCTTAAACCGAAAGTCAGTTAGTCTTTTCAGAACAGAGCACTCTCTTTTGATAGACATGATCGTCTTAACGAAATGGAAGTATAAAAAGAAAGTGTTTTCTTGAAAAACTAAGAGTTGTTTAATATGATATGTACTGTTATAAACTATTGTGAGTTAGTTATTTTTGAATAAAAATAAACTTTCAGAAGTGAAAAATATTTGATTTGGTAATATTGTGCAATGGACAATGTGCATTACGCCATCCGGAAAACGCGTATAAAAAGGACTACGTTTTTGTGTTTTCAATAGAAAACAAAATAATTTGAGCATAAACTTTTGAACTAATAATGAAGTGAACAATTGATATGTTCTTATAAGTGAAGTCGAGAACTTAAAAGGTTAATTTTAAAAACAATAGATGTGATTTCAGTGAAATGACGCCATGTGACTGCAACAAGGAAAAAATGTGCTTTTAATAAAAAGTTTATTTAAAATAACAACGCATGTCTGGTATAACATGCATAAACTATTATTCATGTAAAATAAAACATAGAATTGATTTATAATTTGTGATTTTGTTGAACTTTTAACTTTTTGTTTGTAGATTTGTCTGATGTTTTCTATAAGAAGACATGATATGTTTTTTCAAGTGTAATTTTCAAAACCTTTCATAAGTAAAAGATTTTCTTTATTTAAAATTATGATTTTGTTATTTTGAATTTGAATTTATAAAAGAAATGAAGTTTTTATGAAATTAATAAAATAAAGTAAAACGAATATTAACTTTTCAATATATATATATATATATATATATATATATATATATATATAATTCAATTTGAAAAATAGGTTGCAACCATAAATAAAGTTAATAAATTAAATTTTAATGAATATAATCTTTAATTAATTAAAAATGGAGGATGTTTTATATGTAATTTAATTTTTTACAGGCATTATCTGATTTATATGTATTATTGTTTTACGTTGTGTTGTTTTAATAATAAAATGTGCATTTCAGAATAAAAAGATTTCTGTACTTTATTCAATATTCTACTAAGTACACTTTTTTTCAAAAGAATTCACGACCTCAGATATTTCACAATCTCTTCTAGAGTGATAAATTTTATAATTAAATTTTTTATTTTTTGTAATAAAGTATTACAAAATGGCGCCCAACTTTATCGAATAAGCATTTCAAAATTAGTTTCCCCCTTTTTTATTAGAATTGTTTCACTTTTTTAATAGTATATAAATCAGTGTTTAAATAATTGTCAAATAAAAATTATACCATATTGTTCCATTCCTTGTGTAAAGATTTACTTTTAACCTCATATTTATGCTCAGAGACTCTAAAACCTCCTTAGAAGTTCATAAAATATAAAAATTTGTTTTATTTCACAATATTTCAAATTTAGCCCCACCAAAGACATAGGCGGGCCGAATTCTAAAATTTTGATGTAATATTCGTGTTCAACAACCCAAAAACCCCTTAGATACGATTTTCAGCCTAATTGGACTTTAACTTTTCAAATTAGTATATAAATAGATAACAAAAATTGATTACATGTCAATGTTATTTATAATTGTTCACATGACCGAGTGTAAACTTTTAATAATTGTAAAATGATATTTACGCTGAGATGAAACATTTTTACTTTTTAAATAATGACAATCGGATGAAAGACTTTGATTTTTGCTCATTTTTCAGCTAATCTAAACTACATTGTCCGATTTAAAGTTTAGCATAAACATACCTTTTATAGAATGGCTCATACGCTCATTGGCTAGAAAAATTGTTTAAATGGTTTTTGGAAATGAGTTATTACATTTAAGTCATATAATATTTCACAATAGTTACTTGTGTTCAGCTTTAAAATCTGTACCTGATGATATCCAAACAGGTTTTCTAACATACTAAAATAGGCATTGATAGCTAAAACAAGTTGATGAACACCAGCCCCATCATACAATGTAATATATTTAGATCCTCTAAATGTAATGTCCAAAAGTTGGTTTTTAGATTTTGTTGGAAATGGTAAATTGTATTGATAGATCACAGAATCATATCTAGAAGGGCAAGTTTGTTTGAAACAGTTGTTACGTGAGTTTTCTGAACCATGTACTTGTGTATTTCACTACTTTATGGATATCGGGTAGGCCTTAATGAGTCTTGTACATAAAAAATGTCCACTCGCTTTGTGCATGTCAATGTCTCGTTCCTAGAGAGCCTCGAAGCTGTACATATATGAAGGAACCTCTACTTGCTAAGATCGTGTCAGTGATTCGGCCCTGTTGGATTTTATAACTATACAAATGTTACATTTTTTTACAATAACTTCACTATTTGTCATCCTAAAGAGGTTAGTTTGGTATCATAACATGCAGAATTAAAATCTGCAAATTGCATCTAAGTTAGTGTGTTATACATTGAATGATACGAGAGATATGAACAAAAAAGTGGTTAATATGGCCACCATTTTTAATTCGATTATTCTGATTATCAATAAGGTTCCATATGAACACACGGCAAATTTTATGTTCCTGTTTTATTTTTGTTCATATTTCATTTTTGTGGCCACTATCTACCATATAGAAACCCTATTGAAATTCAGAAAAATCTAATTAAAAATATCAAAGTGGTCTTATTTCAAACAGTTTTTATTCATATCTTCTATGTTCAACTTATAACACATTAAATTATATAAAAATTTCCATATTGTAATTCTGCATGTAATGGTACCAACTCCAACTCTCTAAAATGACAAATAGTGAAGTTATCATCAAAAATGTAATTTTAAACCCTGACCTTCCAAGAAAATATGTTATTGAAAATATGTTATTAGTTTTGTTATGAGATTAGCAGGGCTGAGTCACTTACACAAGTATAGCGAGTGGAGGGTCCTTCAAATATGTATAGCTTCTAAGCCTACTAGAGATGAGACACAGACACAAACGAAGCAAGTGGTCTAGCCGACATTGAGAGTAGTGATCTACACAATTACAAGGGTCAAAAACTTTGTAACATTTTTAAAAGAAACTTACCTTACTGGATAGGACTCTTTGATCTATCAATACAATTCCTATAAGGGATAAAAAAACCATATTTTGGGCATTGGTGATACATTTAGAGGAACTGCTTATATTACACTGTATGGTTGGGCTGGGTATGTACCACAATTGAGCCCATCTACTTGTTTTATACTGTAGAAAACACCGTATTACTCTGTATATACATATATTGGTTATGTTTACATTATTGGATATTCAGGTTATGGGGGTACTTAATATCAAAGTCTACTAATACCTGACCCCTTAGTACTCACCATTAACTGATACCAATTATGTATCAACATCCTTTATCTCATATACATCAATAATTATCCTAACACTCAAGATACAAAACCTATTTAACTCACGTGATGATTTTGTTTTAACATATTTCCTCCTAGGATGCATAGGACAAACTTGTGTGCCAGTTAAGTGTTCGTGCCACCAGTCTTCGCTTTTACCAACTTCAATAGAACAAAGAGGACATCGAGGACCACTTCCTCCTGTAAAGAGAAAATTATTATTAAATAAGAACCGTAAGAGAGTCTACAAAGAGAGTTTAAAACAAGAGGAATAAATGGTTTTGAACTACCGGTAGTAGATAATTTGTTTGTGTCAACAATTTATATTTTGCAATTTTTACATTTCTTACAATATAGAGAAAGTTGTGATGGCTTAAAAAAATCAATATCAAGTTAAAATGTTTTTTAAATGTCCGTTCTAAGGTCCTCTGAATCCAAAAAAGTAGTCTTTGAAATGATGTCTGTTTATCTGCCTGTTTATCATATGTGAAGACAGCCTATGTATATTCACGCATAACTATGTGTATACATATTTACAGCCCAAACACTTGGACTCATTTTAATCAAATCTATGTAGGGATATTTAATCTCGTATGTGGGGATATTATGGTTATATATTTTTAGAAATTTTTTTTCAGTTTTTTGAAAACTCAAAATTTGTAAATATAGATGCCAATAAGTAAAAAAAAAAAAAAAAAATGCAATGTTTCCATAATTGGCTATAACAATTTCGATAAAATTTGGTTTGCGTGTACCCTCTAAGGACGCAAACAAAACATATTCGTCGCCATCACTTTAAAAATGTTGATTTATGAGTTATTGGTAAAAATCGACTATGGGGCTATTGCAAAAGATGTCATTTCTCAAAATTGACTACTGATTTGGTTCAACTTGGTTCACATGCCGAAACACGTTAAATGATGGCAATCACAATGTTCAGTTTTCTTTTTACCAACTATTCCTGAAACAAAATTGTTTGTACTTATGTTTCTGCATATAGCGGCGTTCCCGCGAGGTTAACGACAGTTAACCACGCTAGTCAACTTTCGTTCGTGACACTCACGAAAGTGTGAATTTATAAAACGTTCACACACGGTTGGGTTCGTGCCGTTCACGCCTCGCGTTTTGACTTAGTCACTATCGAAACATCGATCATGAATGATCTAGTTGTTGAAAGTTGTGCTGTTTTAAGTTCGTTTTTTGCTACTATCTTAGCAAAAAAGATGGAGTGCTTACAGGACACAATTACAAGAAAACGAAAAAAAAGACGTTTTTGGGTTAGAGAATGGATACAGCGAAGAAATATGTTAGGAGCGTCAAACTTGGTTAGTATGGAATTAAAAAGCAATTTTCCTATAATATAACTCCAAAAAACGTGTAGTTTCACTGTCGTTAAACTTAATAATTCCACGTTGCTGTGACGACATCTTGGCTTCACGAACGGTATATCACGACTGAAAATCAAACACGTTTGATCTATCCACACTTGAGTCGTGCGCCGTTCCTCACGAAAGCAAGTTTAACGACTATGCGTTCACACAGAAGTGTATTTCAGGAAAGCGTGGTTAACTGTCGTGATTAACGCCTCGTGGGAACACCGCTTATGGGTTTGGGTTATTATTCTTCACAATAAACTAAAATTTCAACGAAATTGGTAAAATCAATTTTGAGAAAATAAGTTTTAATAACAGCCCTGACCTATTTTTGGTTTTTACCAATAACTCACAAAACAACATTTTTGGACAGATGACAAAATGGTTAAATTGAGATAATCATAATTTTATGTTTTTCCTTTTCCAAAGTCTTGAGTTATTGATAAATGAAGAAAAAAGTCCAAAGATATACCCTCATATCAAAAATGATTAAAATTGGTTTACATGTTTAAGCTGTAGTAGTATTTCACAAACGACAGACAGACATAATTCAAACGACCACTTTTTTAGACACGGGGTTAGCTCAAAGGGATATATATATCCATGAAACATTATGTACATAAACTGTTATTTATTTTTAGCAATCTTTTTTGTACTATAAGTATGGACATGTGTATAAAATATGACTTTTGGTTATCCATTGTCAATAATAACTTGCTAAATAAACATAAATTTATGGCTATGATCATAAGTTAGAGGTTAACTCACCTTGACAACTTGACAAAATTCTATGATCTTCAAAATTTTCTTTTAATACTACTTGTGAACAGATTTCACACTTCTTATACAGTTTACGAAGATCACATTCACCTGAGAAATAAAATATCATAATTTAGTTTTTATTGAAAATTGCTAAGAATTTAAGAATATCTTTGGAATATTTAATCTAGCATCTAGGAGCTAATTCCGCTGCGCCGGTCAGAAGCTCGGGCCACAATAATAAGTAGTGTCAGAAGGAGGAGTGATAGAGGAGTAACACGTCTCTAAAAAATCTTGGTTCATCTGGCTCTGGATGGTTAGTAATTTGTGAAGGACTCTTGACAGGGTTATGGTACCCAATTCTGCTCAGGGTTAATAAACCAGGAAAATAGTAATTACGAATATGGAGAAAGATAAAATGAAGTTTACAGAGCATGGGAGGGATACTCCAGTTCCGGTCTGTATTGTGAGTGGTACTGCAGGCTCTGATGTAACATAAACTAGCGACTGCAAATTATCAATATTATCAACACCATCTCAGGAACTATTGGTAAGGACCCTTTGCAAGAAGTTCTACAATATTAAGATGCCCGATTAAAGAGGGAGTTTAAGCACAGGGCAAAGAAATTGCCAGTTAATGAGAGAAAATTAATAACTACGTTGGAGAGTGGAGAAGATAGAGCTTGGCATTAAAGAAGTAACACAAGAAGTTTAGAGCTAAAAACTTGAAAACAAGGAACATAAAAAGGCCAAAAATGTTGAACTTAAAAGCATAAATGACGATTAGTTAGGAAAAGAAAATGAGGAACTTAGATATGCACGTGTCGAGACTAGGCTTTTAGTTGGTCATATGAGAGAAGAAATAACAAAGCTAAGAAATGAGAAAGAATAGTTTGAGAAGACATGGAATCTAGACATAAACATCTTGGCTGAGGGCAATGCCATTCATACTGAAAGTCAAGAATATCACATAGACAAAGAAGAAGTAAATAAAGAAACCAAATGGATTACTAAAAAGAGAAGACCAATTAAAAAAAGGAAAGTTTATTTCTTACCTGAGGTGCAAGAATTACCAAAAAATAAAATTCTCTGTGGTCACAGGGACTCCACAATTAGCAAAAGAAACAACAACAAAATCGAGAGGGCGAAACCTTCCACCGATCAACATGGTTGGTGTGAAAGAATATAGTACTCTACAATCCCTGTTAAACACTGCCACAAATAAGGAGCTTAAAATTGTTTCCTTAAACAACAACATGGGAAGGTCAAGACACCTTATTCTGATTCCTCTAGCCCAAAAACTAAATGATAGTGATATACAGTGGTATCATATGAAAATAAAATTGATAGACTAATCAAAGATATGGGAAGAGGTCTTCATTTATCTTGCAATAAAGATGAGAATGTCAAGGATCTACAAGAAAAAGGTCTAAAGATTATTGAAATTGTCAATATTCTTAAAAAAAGAAAGAGTAGAAAATGACCAAGTTGAGATAATAATAAGCAAGATAGGTATACCTCTGTTCATGCTAAGTTTTCACAAAAAGGAAGTTGTTAAAAACATATATAATATCAAAATTATCTTAAATATTGTTGTAAAAATAGAACCACTGAGAAGAAACCTCACTTTGATACGACAATGGAAAAAGTGTCAAGGATTTAATCACACACACAGATACTCTCAAAAGGAACCAAGATGTACAAAGTGAGCTGGAAAGCACATAAAGTCAACACATTGAATAGAAGTAATACATCAAAATGTGTAAACTACAATGATTTGCACCCTTGCAAACTGTAAAGGGTGTTAAGTGGCTAAAGAACTGTAATCGAAAAGAAATGTTTTGACAAGGGCTAAAACTCAAGTACAAAAGAGTAACACTCGAGATAAAAAATCAAATAATGTGCCTAAAAAGCTAGAGGTACCGGTAACTAGTAATACACAAGACTACGAATAAAAACCTATGCAAAAATTGTACATAATGACGCTGGGAAAACAAGTATAGATAAGATTATTCAAGGCATATTAGTTAGGCTAGATGAACAAAATAATATAAACAAGTTGATAATTGATAGGTTGGATAAGCTGGTAAATAATCCAAACAAAAAAGAGTTAATAAGGAGAAAATGATTAACACCTTAAGAATAGTAACATGGTATTTAACAGTCTTCATCAGCATAGGTTGGACCTAGAATCATTCCTGGTTGGAGAACGAATAGACACAATTCACTAAACATTTGAATCTCAAAATAAAAGGGTACTGCGTATATCATGTGGAACATCCAGCAGATAAAACAAGAGGAGCATCTGCTATAATTATAAAGCATAGTATCAAGCACTATGAGGAAACTCAAATAAAACATGACATAATGCAGGTGACAACTGTTGGAATGCATACGAAGAACAAGCACTTTAATATATCATCTATATATTGTCCACAAAGATATAATTTAAAGCAGACAGACTACATGGATATTTTTAATGTATTGAGTGATAATTTCTATCTCAAGGGTGGTTTTAATGCAAAAAATACCTTTTGGGGATCATGCAAACGGTAGAAAGTTATATGAAGCAAGTAAGGAAGCAAAGTGTGACTTCTATTCAACTGTTAAACCAACATATTGGCTGTCGGATCCAAGAAAGATACTTGATTTGATTGACGTCTTTGTGATAAAGGGTGTATCTGACAACAATATAAACTTGAGTAAAGGTTTCGATTTGGACTCTGATCACTCTCTAATTATTTTAACAACAAGCCAAAGCATAATACAAAGAGAAGAACCATCTAGATTAACAAATAACAGGACTAATTGGGAGGGTGTCAGATATGAACTTGAAGATAATATTAACCGGCATGGTCCACTTAAAACACCAATGCAGCTCAAGGAGGAAGTTGAATTATTTGTTCCAGCAAGCAGAATGGAACAATACACCTCAAGTAATTAAAAGATACTGCAATAGCACTACCTACCCACTTGAAGTGCTGGAATTGATTAAATAAAATGAAAAATGCGATGAAAATGGCAGCAAACTCAACATAAAACTCAACAAAATCATATTAGTCAGAAACTTACAAATGTACTTAAAAACTATTAAAAATGAGTTCTTAGTCAGATACCTTGAAAGTATTTTAGCTGATATAAAGATAATGAACTCAGGATATTGAAGGGTACAAAATATCTCAAAAGGCCAAATATCCAAATGTCACTACAGCCAGGAAATATGACAAAATGTGGGGTAGGAGTGATAAGTGAGAAAAGGCAGATTTGTTTGCTAAATACCTGGCAGAAATCTTCCGGCCTCTTCCTAGGCAGACAGTTGATCAAAATATAAAGTCGATGTTGTATAAAGTCAGACAGTTGATGTTGCTAAAGCTTTTAACAAGGTCTGGCACAAGGAATTAATCTATAAACTGCAGTGTGATTTTCTGGAGCTGATTTGTCAGATTCTGAAATCTTAACTATCAGAAAGGTGTTTTAGAATTAAACACAAAGGAGAGTACTCTGAATTGAAGAGTGCTTCAGCGGGGGGAACCACAAGGAAATGTATTTTGTTAAGGCATGCATTCTCTAAGGATCATTTACTTACACACTTGTCACTAAATAACCTTTTAAAGCAAGTTTTTTAAATAACAGAACTGTTAAATGAACATAGTAGGTTACAAAAATTTAAAAATAAAACCTACTTATTTTATAGGAGATAATGCTTTAAATATTTATTAACCTGAAAGTTTGGTTGTAGTTTAGATTCATCTACACCATCCAAAGAATGAATAAATTGGTTTAAAATGTTTTAGGATTTCATTGATATTGCCAAGACAAAAGACTACTCATTGAGAGTGCTTATCCATTTTTGATCACATGTGGAATATGAATTTATAAGCGTATTTACTATATACGAAGATGCAATTAGTATACTAAATGACATTTTTGCAAGACACATTTAAGCTACTCGTAAACAGAAACCTATTGACTCCATTGATCAATATCTACAACTGTTGAAACTATTAGCAAGTATTGTATATTGAAAGCCGTACAGTGTCTATTGATAAAATAATAAGAGATGATTATATTAGAGGTATAATTATTATTGGATTGTTTTCACCACTTATCCGACAGGGTCTGTATAAAACTTAATACCTTTTAATCAATCTCGTCATCAAGAAATAAAACAAAAAATTCCTAATAAAGTGCATGAATTTAAACCTCAAGAAAACTATGAGGCTAATTTTAGTTGTACAATAACAAAAGTGCTACTTCTGTAGAAGCCCACATCATTCTGTCAGTATCTGCCCTACTAAAGATTCAATGTGTAAGAGCAATGAAAAAGATTACTCGTTACTCCAAGGTATGTAAATCAAAATTTTTAAATCATAAAATATTTAATAAATCAACCTCAGCTTCGATATCCACTTTAGCTGGGATTTTTGCTGCAGCACCTCATTATTATTCGAAGTTTATAATTTCAGTAAAAATAAATAACAAAAAAGCTAATTGTCTAGTTGACATTGTAAGTGAGGATTACATTGATATGTGAGGATTTTGTTAACAATAATAGTATTAATACCTAACCTCAAAATGGAAAAGTTATTATGACTTCTAAATCATTAATCTTGGAACAGAAGGGGTTCATTCTGGTTGATTTAGGATAATTAACTCATGAATTCAGGAACTTTAAATTCCCCATATGTACCGATAAGGCTTTAATATCATGCAGCAGCATTCTTAAGATAATTTACATTTGATTGTCAAAAATCTCCATTGTCTATTTACTACTTGTAGCTTAACTAATGCTGAGATTGAACTTCCTCATCGTTTTAACTTCAAATATCAGACCTACTGCTATAAAATCAATAAAATTTCCTTATGATGATACAAATTTTATTACGGAATCAAAAAACTTCTCAATGGAGGAATTATAGAAGAAAGTTTTTCTCCTTGGCATGAAAAATTTTAATTACTGAATATTATAATCATAAGAGAGAGATGGTAATAAATTACAAACAAATTTGCTTTACTACATGGTAATCCTCTACCTAATTTTCAGGACCTCAAAGCCAACTTAGCCAAATTTAATTCTTTAGTACCATTGCTTTTTAAAATGTGTATCACACATTCACTAAATGCTCGGTCACACAGAAAGCAGTCTGTCGCTGCGGGAAGTGATATCCAACCCAGGCAATAGTTGTATTATGCAATGTTGGATCATCTCTGTCAGACAGAATGCTGTCTACCATCTCCCGCTAGTCTTTAACGAGACAGCGAGCAATCCGGTAGTACAAAATCACAAATTTTTCATGTGATCGCCTTACCACCTTCGATTAAAATGAGTCACCAAACTAAAATATTTATAGAAACTGTGGTTAAATACACATATTTGTTTGACAGTTCACATGAACATTATAGATGATAACATAATAGAGGAGGTTGGTTCTGTAAAATTTCTAGATTTGGTCATTAGACTGACCTGAAAATACCATATTGATAGTCTATGCAAAAAAAAATTAGTCCTGGTATATTCATAATAAAAAATCTCAGAAATTATTGTAGCCATTCCACATTGTTAATATCCTACTATGGTCTTACACATTCATATATGAGTACAGTATAACCCCTCTAATCCGTCGCATTCGGGACTGGGGGCATGGTCGGAACGCAAAAAAGGTCGGATTATCCAAAAAAAATAAATATTTATTACATATTATATAAAGAGATTTTTTTTAGTGAAATAAGTGATATATAAACTTTTAAAAGTCTTTATATAAACACTGCAAGTACTATAGCAACTCAATAGAAACAACACGAGAGATGACACAGCACTGAAGCGGGAAAGCGATAACAAACCCAATGAATGGCGCCAGACGGGCCGTGAGTCATCGACAAGTCGGCACATTATCGCGAGCTCGAGCGCGCTCGGATTAACCGGAATAACGGACCACCTGAGGGCGGATTAGAGGGGTTCTACTGTAGGTTCATATTACGTTGTAACTCATCATTTCAGATGTTGGAAAGGTATTTTATTTGACAAAAGTTTGTATAATGATTTTGCACCATTAATTACAATGTCTTTTCATTTATCTCATTATACATATACATACATAGTAAATGTTGATTTAACGAAGCCACTTCAACAACTTCTTGGCAGTGTTGACACCTCGTCAGCATAGGACAACTTTTCCAATAATGTATATTAAGACCTTCTTCAGTATAGGATTCTGATCTGTCCATACAAAATATACATTGCCTGAAACATATCAAAGTTAATATTAATGATATGGTTTAACCAGACATTTCCCATCATGTGTAGTATATATAAAAACTAATACTCAAAGTGTTGAGAGTATAAATCAAGTGATAAACTTAAAACATGTAAAAGGTAAAAAACAACAACATAACTACCAATTTTTGGAAACTAAAACTAAAATTAGTAACCTAAAAAGAGAACCTAAGCCTGAACAATTGAAATAACGAAGACTGAATATAACTGTGATTAGAAAAAACCATATTTTGTATACATATTACATTAGCACATTATACCATATTACAAACAACATAAATCAAATTGAATCTAACATTATTCATTTCTGTTTTTTTCCATTTAATTTATGAACTATTTCATTTTATTAAATATATTGGCTTGATTTGTAAACCATCATGTTTTAACAAAACATTATAAAAAATCACTTTGACCAATTCAAAAATATTCCACATTCTAAGACAGCATTAAAACTAATTTTCATTTTTTAACCAATAACTTCTAGTCTGGAATTTTTTGGGAGTTGTCAACCACATTTTTTCGTTCAGATCCCTAGAGACTACATTCAGACAAAATTTGGTAAAAATCATTATGATTAATTGAGAAAAATTGAAATTTTGTGTCTAGACCTTGTAGTAGGTACCTTTAATTCTGAGTTATTAAAAACCTAAAAAATATTTTCAGATAAGTCAAAATTGACTACATACTATACTTCCCGTCCTCTATAAATTCCCAACGTCAATGCATATTGTTGTACGAAATAAACATCTACCCAAATTTTTAAACTTGAGTATATACACTGAGTGATGAATTTAAATATGAACACTTACAAGATCTACTAGGACCAAGTTACCAACACTACTGAAGTGACTAGAGATTCTAATTAGGAAACATGGCAGCACTCTACTTACCAAGTAATTAGAAATTTATTTTTAAATATAATGAAACAATTCAATATTAATAAGAGGTTATTTGAAACGCCACACATTGGTGTGCTATTTGAAACAATTAAATTATCTAATAAAAGGCTTTGGTTATTTAGAAATGATTATTTAATAAACTTGGGCGCCATTTTGTAATATTTATTACAGAAATAAAAATAAAAATAGTTATTAAAAAAAATTATTACTCTTGAAGAGAGTTTATGATTCTCTGAGGTTGCAAGTTCTTTTGAAACAGTGTACATTGTAGAATGATAAATAAAATACAGAATCCTTTTTTTTCTGAAATGTACATTTTATTATTAATAAACATCATATAACGGCAAAATTCATACAAATCAAATATCACCTGAGAAGATAGAATTATATATAACATCCTGCATACTAAATTAATCAAAAATTATGTTCATTAAAATTTTATTTTTTATGGCTGCAACCTACTCTTAAATTGAAATTTCTAAGTATACAGAAGGTAATATTTATTTATCTTAAATAATTACTTTTATACAACTTTATATCTTTTTAAAGTTTAAAACATCAAATTCAAAAAGTTAAACAAAGAAAATCTTTTATTTATAAAAGATTTCAATAATTATATTCCAATAACACATTATCTCTCTTTGAAAAAACATGCGACGATTCTATAAACATAATATTCAACTTTCAACAATAAATTACAAGTTTCAATTAATTATATATACTGTATTTGAGTTTCTATATAAAATAGTTTAAGCATGTTCTACCAGACATGCATTCACTCACAAAAGTTAAATTGAACGTTTTACATAAAACTTTTAATTAAATCACTTCTTTTCCGGGTTGAAGGCACATGGCTTTGTTTTATCGAAATCTTGTCTCTCGTTTAAAAAAATAACTTTTTTAGATTTCCTTTTCACTTTTATAACAGTCACAATTATTTACTTTGTCGTTAGTTCAAAACATTCTATTCAAGTTCTTTAAAACACAGTTATTTGTTCTTTTTTATACGCGTTTTCCTGCTTACGTAGTACTTTGTCTATTGCACCAGGTTATACAATTACATCTTTTTACTTTCAAAAGTTTATTTCTTGCCAATTGAAATTAACTCATTTTATTACATAATAGTTCTTTTAAAATAACTTTTAGTTCATTAGAAAAACACTTTCTTTAGACATTGTCTCGGGCAACATAGTTATTTTCTGAATGTGCTCTCTATCTGAATGTCAAGCTGTGACTGAATTGTCCCTTTAGTCCTTTATGTTAAAATTGTTAATGTTGCAATTTTCTTAGAACTTAATTTATACTTGTTTTAAATATTAACATATACATAATAAATTTCTCTGATAATTTTGTACTAATTATTTTCTTTATTCATTTTATTCAAAAAACAAAATACATTTCCTGTTTGTTGCATAGAGTCAAACGTATACCCTATTCAATTTAAAATCACCAAACTGAAAATGTACAGTATTGCAATGAGCAATTTTAAAAGTCCGAAAAGATTAAATTGCCAATATGTGTGAACCAGGTGAAGACTCAATTTATGAAAAAAGGCAGCATTATCTCCAACAAAGTATCTAAATGTTTAATAAGTTTTTATTTAATATGTAGAACCAGTAGGCCAAGTTTCTAACATGATCAAAGCAAGCTTGTTTCTCTTTCTCACTATATATTGATTATTGTGATTGGCAAAAAATTGTTGTGGAGATCCATTTATGTGATTCTATATATCAGTGAGAAAGTTTTAGAGTGTTTGTGAACCATGTATTTATTTTTCTCATTCAATTTCTTTAACTTTTTTTATTTCCATGCTTGCACATACACAACCAGGAGATAGCCCTTCCCTTGGCCAGAGAATGCGTATAAACAAGCTCTGGTACATGTTTGATTTATTTCAGCTGAAATTTTAAATTATACGAGTTTCATATAGAAAGATTATTGGTTTTGTTCAGAAATCTTCATAGATTTCAAAGATGTTTTAAATATTCTCTAAATTAGATTGTAAAACAGCAGATTTAATTGTAAAAACTCATGTTTCCTTCTTGTGTATTTTGTAACAGTGTGAAAAGTCAGATCTTAATCTTAACTTATTTAAAAGACGCGGTTAATCCATAGAGATAAAAGATTCAAATAATAATTTAAAACTAGTAAACTCATTTATAAAAGAAAAATAGATTTTCAAGAAAACAGAATAAATAATTATGTTAATTTTAGTATAATTTGTTTTTAATTGTTAAGATATGTAAATTATTTGTGTTTTACGGGAGTGTGTCATAATGTGCGAACAGCACCGGAAGGAACGCTTTCGGAAGTGAGATTTGCCTCATGGCAACAAGTTAGTTGGAGTCCACCGCTTGAATGGACAAGTTGTGTTTTTAAAAAGTCTTAGTTGGGGAGCTGAGTTTGTCGAGAATGTAATGTGTTTCATTTTGAGTCTAGTTTGGAGTGTTATGAAAAATATTTGTTGAGTTGAATTTCGTTCAAAGACTTTTAGCGTAAAGAATGGACACAGTGTGTTAAAATCGCTGTTTGAACAATAAAACTGACTAGGTGTTTTCATGTGAACAGACAATTAATATTTAGCGTGTGATAAGACAATGCGATTAAACAACGAACAGTTACAAATCGTGAAATCGTATAGAGTATTAATGGACTCTCTTTTACAGACCTTCGTAAGGTGCACAGATAATCTCATCAGGGACAGGACGACCTCATCGCTAAGGGCGACAAGGAACACGTTAAGTAATATGCTATGTGAAAATGTTCTGGTAACTTGTGTTAAATAACACACACATTTATTCTGTTGTAATATAAGAATTTAATATGTTTAGTTTTTTAATTCTATAATATAATTTTGATTTGTAGAAAATAGTAAATTCTTTTATAACTATGACTAATGGCTGTCTAATGACACTTTTATCCTTATTTAAGAAAAGTAAAATTTATATAAAAAGAAAAGTAAATGCTTTCATTTGATTTTATATTCATAAAATCGTTTAACTAAAATTTTGTTGCAACATAAAGTAAATCTTAAATTCATGAAACAATAAATCAGTTCTCCTTCAGAGACAAATAAATAAAAAGATAAATTCAATTAATTAAAATAATATTCATGTTTGTTTTCAGGATATGTCTATATAAAAATGTCACTGTATAAAAATAATTGTGTTTTTATTTAATAAATGTTTTTTGTTAACATTTCAGTCAAAGTGTTCTCATTTGAAACCAAAATCCACTGTAAGTACACTGATAAAAGAATTTGCGACCCCAGAGATTTTTTAAATATTTAAATTCATTTTTTTTTTAATTGATGTTAACACATCTGGCGCCCTTAAGTCGAGTAAATTAATAAATTAATAAATTAATAACAATAAATAATTAAATTCTACCCATCATTTTTAAATTATTACAATTTGTCAAATGTTGTTTGTAAACAAAATGGCGAATTTGTGTTGCAGAAATAAATGAATATTTTATTGAAGATTATTTCTGTGATTTATTTGATATTCTGTATTTTTTAAATAAAAATATTTATTTCAGATGTAAATACAGTATTATGTTATTCATTGTGAAATCACTGCCTTATGATCCACTAAAATTTAATAAAGCTTACGTTTTATGACAGTCTTCAATGGAGCTTCTATTGTTTTATTACACTACAGCTGTTTCGGGACCCGACCCATTTTCAGGTGCTCAAGAATATAAATTAAAATGTACAACACACATCACTTATACAACATAAAATAAGACTAAAACAATACAAAATTATTATTATACATTTAAGTTTTGGAAGGGATCACATTTGTCCTGTAATATTTCCTTGTGTGAAGTGGTTGTTAATAAAGAAACAGCTGTAGTGGAATAAAACAATAGAACTTCCACTGAAGACTGTCAAAAATGATAATTATTGATATAGTTTCACAAATAATAATTGTTACTACTAAAAAAAGGTTTTAAAAATATACTACACCATCCATTGGCACCAAGAAGCTCTACTTACTTGTCACAGGACTGATCAGTTGGAGGAGGTGTACATAATTCTCCTGAAGAAGGAGAAGAAGAAGCTGTTTGACTCTCTGGTGAAGTCACCACAAGATTAGCAGCATGATCAATACTTGTAGATGGACGAGGTAATGTTGATGTTGCAGGGTTTGCACTACTCACACTACCTGATCTCACAAGTTTGTTTTTATTAAATATATCAGGTTTGCGCTAAAACAAAATTAAAAGTATAATAGGTACTTTTTTTAATTTGGATTTAGTACAAGGAACTACATGCTTTTAGAAACTTGCATATAATTGGTCGAGAGACGAAAGAACGAAGGATGTGATTGGTTCGAAATGAAAATGAAAGAAGACACTGTTAGTCAAATTAAGTTTAATAAATTTAAAACAAAGTAAATGTTAGAAATAGCCAGAGAATAATATTTGAATGTTAATATGATTAGAATAAATATAGAATTAATAATTAAGTATATTTTCGTGTATATGTGATGTGAAATATCGGAAGTTAAAATTTGTAACAAAACGTTTTCATAGTGTCTCGGGAAGTAGTTGGAAAACAGTTGAGTGCTGGATTAACATCTGAAGAGTTCAGACGTATTATGTTGTTCGTGTGATTTTAATTGGAACAATGGAAAACCAGTAAAGAAGTGAGTTATATGGTTTAAATGTGAACAGTAGGGTTTGACGTCGGTCAAAAAACAAATTTAGCGTGTAACATTGTATAAAAGGTTGTTTAAAAATGAACTTAGACAAAGATTCCTTTACACGTTAGAATAATCTACCATGTGGTTATTTGCAATGGGTCACAGGACTCAAAGTTTTGAGCATTGAATGTATTTGGGCAATGAAACTATAAAATCGGTATACAAGTGTTAAATGTGAATGTTCTTGGACTATGAACTGTTATATAAATGTATAGACTTGTGGTGCATGATTTCAAAGTAGTGCACGTGTTTTCAATCATAATGTCGCGATGATATTATGATATATTAGACTATTGTTTTTGAGAAATATTAGACAATATAAAATTAAAGAAAAACTAATTTTCAATTTTTGATGAGTAGAGAATTGATATGAATTCAGCAAAGCAGAAAGACAGACGATTAGATGACATCAGAAACAATGGAGGGAAAACGTCCACGAGGGAGAAATATGGCGCCTTATACAACAGGAACAGTAGATCATGGACACAAAATGTTTTCAAAGAAAACCACATAACGTGTTTGGTATCCACGTTCTAGACACATTCTTTTTTTGAATTATATATGTGTATTAAATATAGTCTGTATCACTTAATGTTAGATATAGAATCTTGTTATTTTAAATTTTTATAAATATGTAAAACTTAAACCTTAGAAATCATAAAGGATGTTTTTTTATGAAAACATTAGATAATCAAAGAATCAAATAATATAAATTGCTTAAATATAAAAGAAATTAACTTCATTTTTAATTAAATTCATTTTCTTTCTTTTTGTAAGTTGCAACTAATAGAGTAATGCATTCATTTTCAGTATCCATTCTTGTAATAGAGTAAAGTCAATAAATATAAATTATTCAGATTTTTTCTGTTGATCAATAAGACTTAAACAAATAAAAATCAATAGCATGTATTAATATAAAATTTTCAAAATAATTATCCAAAATTTGTGTATGTTTAACATAAATATGCATTAATAAAAGTATGTACAATTTCAGCACAAAAAAAGGACTTCTGATTTCTTGAAATTAATATCCTACTTAAGTACACTGTTGAAACAACTTGCGACCCTAGAGATGTATAAAGCAAATTTAAATTCAATTTAATATATTAGTTTGGTAATTATTGAATTGCCATGGCGCCCAACAATCAATAGCACTTAGCTATATTTTTACAAATAATTAAAATCAAACCTCTCTCTTTTTTAACAAAGTTACAAAAGAAAAATTTAAATACAAAAACTACCTGATACAGCATGTACCTGATATACTGACATGATACGATGCAAATTTGCTGTCCTCATCTTTAAATTTACCATTGTTTGTTATCAAGACTATTATTGTTATTATTATGGTAATTTTCAGGATCTTGAGTTGTTTTTCTAAAAGTTTTTTTTTTTATAGTCTTATGTTAATTAAGGAATTGGAATCATTTGAACATACATAGAAAGGTAACTTCTATAACAGAATATTAATATTTGTTAGTTTCTTTAATATGAATTTTAGTTTTAATATAATTATTTTATCCTTTCTGACAGTAAATTTGTATAAGGCAGGTCAACAATAGAAAATATTAAAAACAAATACATTTACACTTAAAATAATATACCAAAGAATAACAATTAATAGAACTACTGTACAACTACTATACTAAAAGCTGTTTTTTTGGTTAAAAATATGAAAAAATTAAAATACAGTTCACATGCAAGGATTTAATAATGTTGAAGCAAACTTTTCTGTTCTAACGAGTTGGTGAGATAAACTATGTTTGACATGGGCGGAACGTGTATACCAACGCAACTCGAGAGTCAGAGTCAAGGATAATTATAAGAAAAATTAAATTAAAAAGGGTTTTGAAGAAGAAAACTAATAAACAAACATGGAATATAAATAATGCAGCACAATACAATAAAGAAAGGAGGAATTAAAAGCTCTAAATAGCAGAAATGACAACTATGGTATAACTCATAGCAGGGAAGAAAATTGGCATGAGAATACAATTCTTTTGGCTATAAATAGAGCCACATATCCTCCAGGAGTCAGGAGCTTTTTAGAAAAAAATGTTGAAAAGTAAAATCTAATAAAATCCATGTCGGTGGGTTCAGTGAATTTAACTTAAATTTTTTTGAAAAATGAAATCCACATCAGTTGGTTCAGTGAAGTTAAATTGTGAAAAATAAGAAAAGTAAGTTTTAAAGCCAGTCAATTTAGTGAATCTGTGATATAAGTCCTGTTAGTGAGGTACGAAATGGAATAATAAGTCTATGGAATATAAACAAATGTAATAAAAGAGGATGGTTAAACAGCAAGGACCATCTTTCCCATTTATAGGATCTTATTTCTGGACCAAAAATGTAGAACTACGCCACAATACCACATCCTGGAAATTCAACGCATCGGTCAAGTTTTGACGTTTAAATAAAAATCTATAGAAAGTGAACTGCCACTAAGAGCAAGATATAATTTTCAAATAGGATATAATTAATTTTTCCGGGAAAATTTTTTGTGTGATAAATTTTGTATGTTAAATCGAAGAGTAATTTTATGTGTGTGGATATTTTGAGTTATTTTTATATAAAGAGAAATTAATAAATACTGACTAAAGCAAATTAAACTTGATCCTTAATTACTAATCAGAATAATTGTAACTGAGTGATTAGTAAAAGGTCAAGAAAGAGCTTAAAGAAAATAAATGGTTTAGACAAAAAGAAATTTGAAAGAAGAAAAAGATTTTTTTTTAGTTATTTTGGAAGAACAACCTGCTCATAAATATAAGAGAATCATTGGAATAGTTTATGATGTAAGGATTGTTATAACTAATAATGTATTAAACTATTTATGCTAGAGACCGTAGGTACTTGGTGGTATTCCATTTTAAATAAAATTAAAACAACAAATTTTTTAGTATCAACCACAATGTTTTAATAGAAACTTGCCGACCATGGTTTCGCTAGTTAAAGCATTGTCAAGGACTTATACAAGAATGATCTTGTTAAGTATAAGTATATAAGTATATTTCTTGTATAAGTCCTTGACAATGCTTTAACTAGCGAAACCATGGTCGGCAAGTTTCTATTAAAACATTGTGGTTGATACTAAAAAATTTGTTGTTTTAATTTTATTTAATAATGTATTGTAAATAATAAAAAATAGTTTAACAGATAATTAAACTTAAAGTGATCACAAATATTGAAAATTATTTCAAATAAAATTACCAATACACACACAAACCGCATCGTATAATGTGAGATAGATTGTGCCAAGAAACATTCTTAAGAACTCACACTCGAGATAAATCTCAAAAAGAAATAACATTTGCTTTTAATCTCCGTTAACCAAGGGTTAATATTAAATACAATTACTGGAAGCTTTAATACGGGGGGTTCCAATAGATTAAGCCCAACCTTAAACTGTTTAAGGAGTTGAGATGTCTAGGATAGATAAACATAAAAGCCAATACTTCTAATAGACGTCTCAATTTATTTGATACTCGCGGCAACAAATTACAAGTTACAGGATTTCAGACAAGTGCGTTGATAAGGGGGAAGGTGCACAACCTAGCTCATTTAAAAAGAGTAGCTGAGTTTTTCTGTTGTGAAACATAATACTTGTTTGTGCCCTGTAACCTCAATACATTTCTAATTCAAACAAATTTAAGTCAACTATTAATAACACAGACATTTTTACATATAAAATAATGTCAAACAGCTTTGTACAATCTTTTCGGCTGTTGATATGACATGATTCTAATACATAGTCACTTACTGAATAAAACATTTTCAGAACAACAAGGACTTCAATAAAAATATTAATTTTATTATTATACATTTGCCATCATTTGTGTGTTAAAAATCAAAACACGACGTTTCGGGAATAAGAATCAATTCCCGTTATCAAGTGACTAAAAACTAAAGAAACATGAAACTAGAAACTAAGCCTATGTAAGAAGTAAAATTAAATAAGAATACCACCAACCTTAATATCTAAGCATGCATCTCAGAGCATGCTTAGGGTTGGTGGTAGCGATGTTGATACTCGGGTGAAATGGATACTCGCAATACTCGGCTTCGAATGATTTCAATACTCGTATTATTATTTCGAAATCTAGTATCTGCGCAGAATGATTATGATCATCGGACTCGAACTCAGCTTTCCCAGTCAGATCGTTTTAGATAAACCTACACTTTAGCATTTAATATAACCAAATGTTTTTACGGATACTCGCACATTACCTCCTCCTTGTTCCTAGTTACGAGGATTTTGTCCGAGTATTTTAATACGAAACTGAGGATTTTAATACTCGGACTCTTCCGAGGATTTTGATACTCGGATGCACCGAGTATTTTATTTCAAACTCACACATCACTAGTTGGTGGTATTCTTATTTAATTTTACTTCTTACATAGGCTTAGTTTCTAGTTTCATGTTTCTTTAGTTTTTAGTCACTTGATAGCGGGAATTGATTCTTATTCCCGAAACGTCGTGTTTTGATTTTTAACACACAAATGATGGCAAATGTCCGAAAAATGTATAATAATAAAATTGAACTTCCATTATTAACAAATAACTTCTAACAGAGAAAAATATTAATGTCTAAGAATGTAACAAATTTAGAATAAATAGTTCAGTTGAACTTAAAATTTGAAAAATTCTTATAAAGTGTACCGGTATTTAAATTTTCAATTCCATGTTATAAATTTGAACTATGCCAAAGGAATAAGTGACTAACTTTTCAAAAAATCTTCTTTTTTTTTTTTCAAATTTCCCGATAAATAAATTTATAAAACCAAAATATAAGAAGCTATTTTAAATAAGTTAAATATAAAAGCCTTTTGGTATTTATGAATATACAGAGTGATTCAAAATTATGGTAAAAAAATTGTGTACATGATTAAACTTGCAAAAACAAAGAAAAAGTTTCTATGAAGGTATGTCCTAAAGTGCTTAGTTTTCCGTCTATCTGTCTGTATGTGTTTTTACTAAATATTTTGTATCTAAGAAACAAATAAGATACAAACTCCAAATTTGGGGTGATTACTGATGTTTGTAGTAATAGTGATAATATATTAAAATAGTTGATGTGGCATATAAACAAAGTACCTGAAAATTAAATTAAGACAAACTTAGAAACTTAAATTAGATTACTTTGTTTACTGTAGATAATGTCCTATTTTACTATCTTTTGACTAACAATATAATTTAACACTCTAACTGCCAGAGCTATTTTTCCCACATTCCTTGGAGTGTCAAATGTTGTTTTTATTATTTTTGTATAGTACTGGATATATTATAGTGTATTTTAGTTAGAAATGTGTTCAAAAGGGGGGGGATATCTAGACCGATCAGGTCAGGTAAGTTACCAGTACTCGTGCTTGATTTCCACATAAAAAATGCTACCTGAAGAAAGTGTAAACACTTTACAAAAGGGAGAATGAACTACCTGGAATAGCCAAATGGCATGGTCTTTAGTCAATGGGTGGTCAAACGAGAAGTGCGAATGGTATCAACAACTCAACCTCCAGGATTTATTCAAACAGGGCAAACCTCAAGAAAAGGAGATGCTGTTATGAAACCTGTTGTAGTAGTTAACTACAACAATGCAAGAATGGGGATTGATTTGTGTGATCAAATGTCAAGCTACAGTTCACTAGTAAAAATAACAATGCGCTGGTATCACAAGGTAGCTGAAGAATTATTGTTGGGTATCGCGATGGTGAATGCATGGGTAGCCTACTGTGTTCACCCTGGTACTGTGATAATATTGGTCCTGGTAGTAAGAAGAACAACAAATATTCTATTACAAGCTTCAAGGAAAAAGTTGTGTATCCCCTGCTTGGCTTTCTGTAAAAAGGGGTAACAAAACTGGTCATCATTATTTAACTGAATCAAACACGTTTGTTGGTTTGGGCAAAAACCAGAAACAAGTGAGGATGTTGTAAAATATGTTATAAAAGAGTTGTGGAAAATGAAGAAAGAGCAAAGGCTAAGAACTTCAAAAAGGTTACTACATTTTGTGAAATGTGGTTGGGAAACCCATATTTTTTGTGTAAGGACTCCTTCAGAAACACTCATATTTAAATTATAAAAATCTTAACAGACAGACTATAGTACTGTAAAAAATTAAGTCCGTTCTTAACAAGTTTTATTTTTAAGGCTACAGTAAATTTTGAATACAAATGTTACAGTATTTATAATGAATATACATGTTTTACAACTGTTTCTAATTTTTCTTGTTTCTGTTCCCATTACTCAAACATGTATGTATATAAACTTATTTAATTATTTGCTAATAGTTTATACAAAATAATAGAGCAAAGAAATATTTTAAGATATTATTATTCATAACAACTATGTTGCTAGACATAAATGAAAAATATTTGTTTATAGTTTCTCAGTTATAACTAAAAGCTATTTCATAATAATAATTTTTAAAAAAATTTGACAATAAACATAAAAAGTTGCAAAGGCATCTAGCCCTTGCCAGCCCGATCAGGTTGGCTGTTGCATGTAAAAACCATACTGTGCCAGCCAGATCGGACCCCCATGGTAGTTAAAGTGTTAATGATGAAAAACACTGCATCACTTACATCAAGATCAATTTTATCAAATTCTTGCATGAGATGTCGATAAAGCAGATTTCTTCTCGTGATATCATCATCAGGAGGCAGTTGTTTTCTAACTATCCTAGAATTGACTTTGTACACTTGAATCAGTATTCTTTCTGCAACCTTCCTTACAGCTTCGGCAGGATGATGAAGACCAGATGCTCCAAGTTCAGACAAAACTCTACACGTCATCCCACTGAAATTATGTCATCATTCAAAATTAGTCAAACATTTAATAATGATAAGGACAGGCTGACACATATAGTTTAATAGCAACAACACAAAGATGATTAAAAGGATATTTTGCTCGCCTTTTGAGATAAAAACCATTTTATAATAAGTTAGAATTATTGTATAAATCAAGTTAGAAAAAGTAATACATAGTTGTGTAGAACTCAGAATGGAAACAGTTATTATGAAAGAAGTGAAAAAGTGTTGTAGTGCTTACCTTGCAAAGATAACAGGATATCACACATGGCCTAATGATATAAAAAGACCTAACCGAAAGGAGTGGAGAGCTGATATAGTGAAGGGGACCGGCTGAAGCCAGCAGCAAAGCCATAGAGGACTCTAATAAAAAAAAGTGAGCAAAACTTGATGTATTTAAGGATCTTGTTATCATTTAAATAGTAGTAGGCCCTACACTTTATAAATAAATATTGTTCTTGACTTGTGAGATAATATTACATAGAATAAAACAAAAATTATGTTTACGTAATCAAACACGTTTCAAGTTATAACTGAGTTAAAGTTTAGCTCATGTATCACTGAGGATGACAACTTTGTAGTTGAAATGTGTTTGATTAAGTAACCATAATTTTTGTGAGATCTTGTGTTCAAATTTTAATCTAAGTAGTACACTTCAAGTAATAATAGTTGGAACCATTCTGAGATTATTCTTTCGTTTCTAAAATTCTTTGGAAATAAATAAATAATAATATATATGTATTAATGGGTTTACAAAAATATAGAATAAAAATGAACCTAAGTGTATTGAAAATACTGAATTGTCATAATCTATTTAATATATGGTTAATAATAAATAAATAAAAGAGATTTTGTTAGAACTGAACCACTGATAATTTTTATTACAAAAATAGAACCCAGGCCTTAAACCAAATTTCCTAACACTGTTGTGTCCATATGTTTTTATGTTACACCAATAATTGATTTATTTTATAAAACAATATACTTTCAGTTCAAAATATCTTTCTATTAATAAAATAACAATATACAATGTATCCATAAGTCATTATGGTGTTTTCAATAAATAAATTTACTAAAATATTGTAATGAAATAGAGGGCTCCCAAAAGGTCAGTGCTCGGCAGGCCAAAAATTTTGAAGAGTTGAAAGGGTTGACAGCTAGAAAAAATGATTCTACAGTCAGTCAGTGACTCCAAGGAGTCAAATAAAGCATTCAAAAGTTCAATGCCTTCAACCGAAATTATTTGAAAAGTACCAATGAAAGAAATTGCATCATTTCTAAGGTAACGTAAAAGATTTAAAATAGGCCAATGAAGGCAGAGGATCGGAATAAAGCAGTTTGAAAATAAAAATTATAAATAAGGGTAGAAGAGAAGCGCAAGGGGTCTTTTTGGTGCCGAACTTATTGAAGAAGGTTGTTCCGGAGAAAGTGTTTCTCTTACTAGCAAAAAGAAAAAATGTTGTGAAAGATTTAGCCGAAATCAACCGTCAAAATTAAATAGTAACTGCGTCATTTTCTACAAGTGTTTAATAATAATCTTCGAAGTATAATTAAAAGATAATCGTCGTTTAAAGGTTAAAAAGAGTCGTTGTCATAAAAGTGTGTGAGTAATAGCATCGTTCTACAAGTGTTTGAACAGGAATAATCATGGAATAAATTAAAAAGTAATCATCGTCACAAAAGTATGTGAAAATAAAAGTGTATGAAGAAAAGAAGATTCGTCCAAAAGATTAAGGCAAATCAATCAATTTACTGGCAGTCTACACGGGAACCACGTTCAAGAAACCGGGAACATTGGAACTGTAATAGAACTTCAGAGTTGATAAGTACAAATTAATAGACAATTTCAATTAAACAAACTACCACCAAATTTTATTTATATTTTAAGTAAATATAGTCACCAAAGAACCTAACAAACCCGTAAAGAGAACGTAAATTAAATTAATAAATAATAATAAATTAGTTAGCCGGAGCAATTTATCAAAATAATTAAAAGTAAAAAATAAAAATTCTGATGCACTCTTATTTCTTTATTTTAGATTAAGACATTGTAGAATAAGTAACTTGTATTTATCTATTTATTTAGAATAAGTAGTCGATTAAGATATTAATTGTATAATTATTAAGTGCATCAAGTTTGAAAGATAATTGTTTTTATTGTAAATGATTTTCTAAATTTAATTTTGCAATTAAAGAAAGAGTTAAAATCTACATGTTTCAAAGTTATTTATTTTGTTAACATTGGCACGAATAACGTGTGTAAGTCATAGTAAGATTTGTTATAGTATACATTTAAAAATATGAAACATGAATAAAAGAAAGAATATATCGAAAAGTGTTTTTCTTGTTTATTTGAGCTGGAATATTTCTTGGAGGTTTACAGAACTACCCACAGGCCCCCCATAGAACTCAGATATACAAAGAAACCTGTTGATCTGCTTATTTATTTTTTTCCATGTTTTATAATGTATGCTTTTGTAAATATATTCACAAAATTACCATAACTTTATGGACACAATATACTGAAGGAAATTCTTCGCTCATAACAACCTTACCTTTGTTTGTCCGTAGAAATTCCATGATTAATAATTAGCTGTTCAACCATTTCCAATCTGCTGAGAGCCAGACGAGGATGTGTGCTTGATGTCAGTACTCGAGTCAAATGTACAGGAATTATATTGAGGCTCCTTCAAAACATAAATAAATAAAAAGTACAACTCTTATAAATTAACCTATACAAAAAATAAATTTATATATTTAGTACAGAGTGTTAAAATATGGTCTCTTCTAGCTTTTGTATCATGGAACTTTCGTAATGAAAGCTGACTACTGGCATTTGGTTTACTGTTTATATATATCTATCTAGATGCTGGATGTATATTAGAACAACTATCTCACTATTATAACATCTCAAACAGAAATCTCTGGTCGTTCACCATGATGGTTTTTAATGGGCATTATGTCTTCATCGGTTCTTAGTGGTGGATAATGGCAGGAAGAAATAAGTAACTATCAAAAACATAGTTGTCTACTATATTTAATTTACTTTCACGCACTGTAATTATTGAAAAATGATGGTGTTTGTTTTTACTAATTAAGAAAGAAGCTAAGTGCTGTTACAAGTTGGGCGCCATTGTAATTAGTTAATTACAAAATAGAATAAAATAAAAATATTTAAAAATAAAATTAAGTTTAAAATCTTTAGGGTTGGAAGTTCTTTATCAGTGTACTGAGCAGGATATTGGCATGAAAGAATAGAAATCCTTTTTTGTTCTGAAATAGCACATAATATTTATTAAACACATTCACATAATACACATATACAAAATTGGAGCAATCATATGCAATATCTTATTTTAGTACATCCTAATAAACGTTTATCATTTAAATGATATTAATATTTTAAAAAAAAATCAAACAGAATTTAGTTATTGAATTTACTTTTCTTTGTAATTCTGAAATTGAATGTATTTTTGTTTATTTAAATGAATTTATGTAACTAAGAATTTTATTCCTTGAAAATAGATCAAGTTTCATTAAATTATTTATTAGAAAAGGACTTTATCTTAATATTTTTTATACTTTATAGTATAAAACTTAGTCTCATATATCATGACTCAAATTGCCAAATCAAAACTTATATCTAACATAGAAACATTTTAATCGTATTATACAAAAACATAATTTTAGAATGAAAGTCTTAACGTGTATACCAGTCACGTTCTTTCTAATTAAAAACACATTTCTTTGTAGACGATTCGCCTCGTTCTCCGGAAATGTCTTGCAACCTCGTGGTCGTTGTCTCTGGTCCTATGTACAGACGCTGACGTTGTCCAATCGTCTTCCCGCTTTACAAAATTCATTTTTTATTATTCAAATAATGAAATAACTATTAGTGTTTTAATATAAACTGTTCTATTTTAACACATTACGGTTTTGTTTATACTTCACGATTCGATTGTCTCACTTTTTGTCGAACACGTGCAAGCCATTATGCTCACCATATTTATACAAGTTCACATTACAGATTAAAAGTTCACACTTTAAATCAAGACGTGTAGTACTTTGATCATTCATATTTTTATCAATATTCTTGAAAACAATCCTTTTAAAACTCATACCTTTAGACTGAAATTGCTAGCTATAATACAAAAAAGCACATGGTACATACGGTATTATTCGTTTATACAAAGAAACTCTAGTTTGTAAATCTTTAATAACTGTTTATACACTACGATCTACTAACTACGTTTTTTAACGAAGCAACTTGTAATTGTCCTTGCTAAAACTTTACACATTTTCACATTTCTAACGGTTTTTATTGTTCCTTTTGGAAACAGCTCAAAACTTAACAACGCCCTATCACTCTAAACATTGTATTCAGACTTAAGCCACGCTAACACAAATCCTTCTACCTTGCCTAGTAACAACGTCACTTCCGTTTTACAAAGCATTTCACGTTTACACTTCTTAATTATTAAGTTTTATACTAATTCTAATGATATTATTACACAGGATATATTTCTCTGACTATTTTTTATCATTCAATTTGTTTTTAAATTTTGATTCTTTTTTGTTATTAAAAGTAATTTGACTAACTGTTTCTCTTTTAGCACACGCCCCTTTTCCTTTCTCATTTGGACCAATCACGTTCAAGTTCAAAGATTCTTGCGCCTTGCGTTATATTCAAATTAAAAAATGTACAACATTACAGCACTCATGTTTTCATTATTTTTGTTTTTGAACTAAGGTATTTTCCATATTAAAAATTTAACCACTGTATGACCTTAACAACATAATGTCAGTCCTTAGGTTCTGGCTGTCTTTAAAGTAAGAGAAATGATTTATAGCCCATGTGATAATTTAATATAAAGGGGTCGTTAATATGAAAATTGAAGCTACTTTAAAAAGAAAAATTATTTGAACTTGAAGAGTTCTTACTTTATATATTTAACTAATTAAAAAAATGAATTTATTATGATTTACAAAGTTTTATGGGCGCCAGGTAGCATTAGCTTACCAATAAAAAGATTTTAATTTAAGTTTATTCTCAGGGTCGCAAATTCTTTTTTAAGTGTACTTACAGTGAAATTGGATTTGATCAATGAAAACACTTGTAGCTGAAATTAACATAAAGGTTTATTAAACATAAGTTCATTTGAATTATACATATACATTCAAAATATATATCCTAGTTAAAATTATTACTATTACCTTTGAAGAAGGGTTTACTATTTTTTTAAAATGAATTTATTATTTATATTTAGTTGCAACTTTTAAAGAAAAGTTTTAAAGAATCAAGCAGACTGAAACATCTGTTTCTTATTATTGAAATTACTTTATTTTAGTAAAATTTATGTCTTTTAAATAGACATCCTTTATCTCAAAGCATCAAAGTTTATTATTTTAAAACAAACAAAAGCTTCTAATATCTAAAAATCCTATAATTAATATTTTTAACAAAAACAATTATGACTTTATATATTCTCACAACATTTGATTAAAATTGTTTTTTATACAAGTTACCACGAGGTTGCATCAGATGTATTTTCCCTCCACTAAATGGTGTCTTCAAGTTGATTAGCAAAGGTCGACCATCTTCTTGTCCATTTGAGGTGAAAACAGTTGTCCTTCTGTTGAATTTAATATTGGAGAAATTCCACATGCTGACTTTAGTTCTTTTATAAAACAAAATAATTCATGATACTATACTGTCCACTCATAGAACACACCTTTTTTGTAAATAGTTCATACAAAAGGCACTTAAACATGTGAGTCACGTCTCGTATTGTCACAAAACCGCCCGATTTACGTCTTTATTCTTTGAAAGATTACTGTTCACACTTGTTACATTTAAATCATTTTTTATGTTGCGACTCATTGTCTTTTAGAAAATGTTCAACCGAAACATAAACGCCTTTTAGAACAAAGAACATTCTTCTTATTACATAAGAAAATACGTCCGTCGTCACCTTTCAACTGTTTTTAAGATTAACCGACTTTAAACTTGTATTAATTTACATTGTTTATCCTGTAAAAATCACTTGACTACATTTTTTATCAAAGTTTCATTATTTAACAAATCAATCTCACATAACCATTCCCTTCCAACTCCTGACTAAGACTGTCCTAGCAATTTGCCACGAGATACTTTGTCTTATTACTGGAAACCGGGCCTACGTTCCTCATTTATTTCCGCTGTTATTTATAGTTCACACACCCCTGCCTTTTCACACAGATTATTAATTATTTATGAAACAATTCACACTTGTACATAATTATTTTATACTAAATTTAAACACTTGTACATAATTAAGCTATACTAATATTAAACATCGTTATTTATTATGTTGCCTTGAAAATCTATCTTGTTTCCATAAAAGAATTTACCGAAGACTGCATATCATTCAATGGCTTCTCCCCCCTTCTGTCTTTCATCACGCGTGTTTAAATATATAGTAAACTCTAGACTCTAACTCTAATTTTTCACATTATTACACCCAGTGATCTAAGATTGTTGTATAGTAATACATAAGGTAGCATATAAACACATAATGCATAATTAACATATAACCACGAAATCCTTAACATCATTTCCTTTATCACTTATTAATATGTAACATATTTCAATAATATCTGTTTTTGGGTGTATTATATTAAAAATGCTTTATTGTTTTTATAACTGAACTAACCTTTAATTACCAAATTATAAAATAACCTTCAAATATTTAAACAAATCATTTCTTTAACACATTGACTGCTAAAAGTCATGCAATAGTTGTTGGCACATGCTAAAAATTTAAAAAAATATTTTTACTTAATATCAGATGTGTTATGATTGAAAACATGTAGGTAGACAATTTGGGCAAAAAAATGTATTTTAGGCCATTTTAGTCTGCGTCCACTATCGTGGACGTGAGCACCTGGAGACGTCCACATAACACATATGTTACCATGGAAACACGGGAACTGAAAACTACGATCGTAAAAATGGAAGAAAACTATCTCCCCACATGCGCAAAACCAGTCGTCCACACCACACAAATGCTAGAAACACTGACGAATCTAAGCAACAAAACTATGGCATCCACGAGTGTGGACGCGCACACATGGCAGCGCCCCCCTGCGTACACGATCGTGGACGCTAGCAGTCAACATGTTAATTTGATTTCTACTTTTCCCACCAAACCCAGAACCTATTCTTTTCGATTCAAGACCATCCACTTATGTTCTTATCCATTTAAATTAATTTATTATTGATATCTGTATATTTATGTGTATATAATTATCTAAAACATACTGTTATTGTAACAAATAATTTTCAAATTTCACATTGTGAAGTTAATATAATAAAAAAACTAAATAAATAAAATTGTCTTGAAATTTTAACAAAGCAGTCAGGACTCTGAATATTTGATAGAATAAATAAAAATAACTACCTAATGTCTTTACAATCTGCCAATGTAAGAATAGTATGTACAGCCATATTGTGTATCCTTGGTGTTGTATCTCCAGACTTAGACAAAAGTTCAGGAAGAAGTCTGTCAACACTACGAGACACTTCAGGAGTGGTTACTCTAAAACAAATTTAAATTTTAGTCCTTTCTCTATTACAGAATCTATTATATAGAGAAAGCTCACCCAATGAAAAAAACATAAATTTCTACAACACACTTTATTTATAATAAGTCAATTTTTCAATGATTAAAGTCATCATTAGCAGCGTTCCTGGCAAATCATGCAAACATATAGAGTACAAAAAAGAAAGATAGAAAAAACTCAAACACAAGATCTTACAAAAATTATGTTTACTTAATCAAACGTGTTTCAACGACAAAGTCACCATCTTCAGAGATACATGAGCTATAATAAATAAACTATAACTATTTTATACTAAATTATATATAACTTTACTAAGTTATAGTTTAGTTATTGTAGCTCATTTTTTTAATTAAAAATAGCTTTTACACATTTTGAAATAAAGAGTCTCCACACAGTATAAATAAATAATTTACAAATAATTTAAATTATTTATAATTTAATTAATTTAATTTAATTTAATTTAATTAATTAGTAATTTATTATAATTTATTTAAATAATTTAAATTTACCCACAGTCTTCATAGTTTAAATGTGGGTAAATTAGTCCATAGTACGTTTTTTTTAAGTGGTAAGGCTTTCAAATGGTTTTAGATATCTTAAAATAAAAAAAAATAAACATGACTTTTAGCAAATGCTGTTGGCAAGTTAAACAATAGTTTTTATCAACTCATATAGTTTACATTAGACAAAATATTTGAGTTTGGGTTCATCATTTCACTGACCATTGTTTTACTAACTAAAAGACCCTTTTAATTGATCAAAATCATGTTTCATATTAAATTTCATGAGATATTTATTTTTAATTTTTACCGCAATATCTTCCATAACAGCATTTTTTAGGAGATGGCAACCAATATGTTTTGTTTGTGTCATTAGGGGTAACATTTTCTATCAAAAAGAATAAAGCTTAACTTTAAGAAAGTGCAAACTTTGTGTATTGGTCATAAGAGAAATAAAAAATGATGTTGAGTTATATATATATATATATATATATATAATATATATATATAATATATATATATATATATATATATATATATATATATATATATATATAAACAAAAGCTCTGTAGATATTACCAAAAGATCTATAATAAAATTATATCTACTAGGATCTAAAAAGATCTATAATAAAATTATATCTACTAGGATCTAAATAATTAATTTGAGTACAATCTTCTGAAATAGGTACTAAAATAAGTCTTGCAGATGTACGAACTCCAAAATGTGTCAATAAATATAAATAATAAGAAAATGCTAAGATTGGTAAAAGATTGTATTCAAATTAACCAAAATATTTCCAAATTTCATAAATGAAGAAAATTATTCCAAACATATAAGATACAACTCAGAGCACAAAGAAATTATAATACTTTTTCTCGACTGAGAAATTCTCAAAACAGTTTACTCAATATAATCTCAAAATTTAATTTTTGATCAATCAAAAGTTCATCTATACTGTAAGAAATTATAACTCATTATTTAACTTTGTAATAATAAAAAAAAGAAAAGTAAAATGTATAATAATTGGTAAATACCCAAACTTACCTTCCAGAAACGAAATCGCTGAAGAAATATCGTATGATCTCAGCAGCTGTGCTGTACACAATGAAAACTTTGTCCCGCAATGCGCGATGTAACAAAAATATTGTTGCTCTTGCAACTTTATTAGGCGAATGAACTTCTGTATTATCTAAAGGTTTAACACATGCATTGCGAGTATATGCTCGAAGAGCTGCTTGTAAAAGTCGTAAGCCTTCTTCTTTGTCAGAAAATTGTTTTGAATAAAACTTTTCTACCTGCAGAAACATTAACTAATTAAAAACACATTTTTTTATGACATATTGGAGAAAGAGTACAATTATAAAGACTTTTAATTAATAATATTATAATTTAACACATTCTTTTGTCTCTTGGTATATTTAGGTGTTGGAAAGAAAAACATCTCTATATTGAGAATGTGTTGTATAGGAATAATTAATAGAGTAAAGTTTCACAGATAATTAAAGTAAAAAATAAAAAGTTGATTAAAATAGAGAAGTTATAGTTTTCACACCTTGGTGTGGACATGAATAAAGTTAGAGTTTCAAAATTAGGAAAACCTATTTAAAATTAAGTATACGAAATAATATGTAAGTCCCAGGGTGATCAATAAGTAATAACCCAACCCCCCCCCCCCAAACGAAGAAGTGTGAAACCAAGTGTGAAAATAACCAGGACCTGAAGGTCAGACAGAATCATCGCTGCGGCTAGTGCGTTTGTTAAAGGAACTGAACAAAATGGTGAAGTTTCAAAACTCTAAAGTGACAGGTGTGAAAAACAAAAAGTGAAAATCACGCCAATTATTGCATAACGAATTGCAGGTGAACGGGCGGGCCGAAAAACACCACGCGAACTTCTCGCGAAAGCTGACATGAAGACCTACAAAATGCTGGTAATTGAAAAATAAAAAATCAATTAGGAAAACCGCTAAACAAGATTAAAGAAGAAACAATAGGGAATTGTGCAGTAGCAAGTTTGAATATGTAGAGTTCCAAACTCCATGACTTCGTGACGTATAAATGGGCGGAGTCAAGAATACCAACCGACAATTATATTAATAAAAAAGACTAATTACAGAAAAACAATAAAAATAAAAGATTAAAGGACTTGGACCATGGTAAATCACTCTTAGATATTCAAACCTAATACTAGAACGGAAAATTAGTGCAAGAATTACGTAAAAAAGATGAAAATAAAGAACTATCGTATTACCCCTGCGAGGGAAAGAAATTGGTATGGGAATACGATAGTTTTATGCTATAAATATAGCCGCACGAGACTTCGTCGCTCTCTCTGTAAAAAAATTGTGGATAAAGTGGTACGGGGTTACTATGCCCAATCGTCTCTCTGTAAAAAATTGTGGAAAAAGTGGTACAGGGTTACTATGCCCGATCGCGTCTCTTAAAAAAGTTATCTAAAAAGTGTAAGGTGTTGCTATGCCCGAAGCTATTCCAAAAAATTTCAGAAAAGTTAAAATGGTTAAATATCAGTATTAAGAATCAAGTTATAACGGATATAAAACGAAGTGTGAAGTGAAATGTTAAATTTGCGAATCTGTAGTGAGTTCCGAGAAAGTGGAAAATTTTTTACATCTAGAGTTAATGAAAATTAACACGCCACAGGAACTTTGCTAAGGACACATGGATCATCTATAAGCTTCAACAACAACCGGACACCAGAGAATCAAAATCGTCCCATCATCCAGAAACATCTAGACCAGGATCTTCCATACGGCGGTCAAGGTCTGAAAAGTCATTCAAATTATCCCTTTTTCTTATTAAGGCAAAAGTGGCCAAAAATTAACGTAGAGTCAAACTGATTTTCCTGGGATATAAATTTAATATGATTAATTAAAAATTTTGTAGGTTAAGATAATACTTGTGTGTGGATTTTTTTTTTATTATAGTCATAAAATGTTGATATAATAATCCTGAACAACTAATTAAGTTTAAAGCTTAGAAATTAGTGTTCAGAGATTAGTAAGAGGAAATTCTTTGGTACCATAGTAATATTGAGTATACAATTTTCCTCTGAACATTTTCCTTTAAAAATTGCCTATCAGCTACCTAAATATTAAAAGTAATAAAATCATAAATTGTATGAAAATTTTTTCTTTTGTGTGTATAATAAGGATAACTAAAAGATACTGTAATTTTCTGTTTTAAATAATTTTGTTTTTTAATATTAATAAAATTGATTTTTTGTTTATTGCAAGGCAGATAAAATAAATAAGTTACATTTGTTAAAATCAAAAATAATGTGTAGTTGTGTTTAATTATTCACACATCTTGTTTATGCTTACAGATAATATTGGGAATTAAGGTAAGATATATTGTATTTACGAGATATTCTTAAGAACACTCTCCCTAGGGAATAATAAAAAGATAGAAAATAAAATCGAGTTCTCCCTGAACATAAGGGTAACTTAAATACAGAACTGGAAGTAGTTAAATAAAAAGGGGGGTACCAGCAGTATAAAGTAGTTAAAAACTGAAACTGTATACAGAGAATGAATGGGCCTTGCATATTGTTTAGAAAGTTTTTATCAACGAATAAATAAATGGGAAGTGTATATATTATTTAAAGGCAAAAAATGTAGCTTGTATATAGGAATGGGCCTAAAAATGTAAAATGGACCCATATTATGTACAGACCTAAATGAAGTTTGTAAACTATATATTATTTAAACCCAAAAATAGCTTCTACAGCTTTTATTTAAAAAAAAAATAGCTTCTATCCTGTAAAAAAAAAAAAAAAAAATTTTTTTAAATTGAATAACCCATAAGTGTATATATTTACCATGTTTATTCTCCAAAATTTTTGGGGGTGACCTTATAAACTAAAATGTGGCTAAACAATCTTGTAAAGTTTATTGTATACCCCCTTTATTCCAAAAATTGGGGGGGGGGGGGTAACTCTAAATGTAATAATAGGATTTTGGTTTTAAAGAACAATTTTAAAACTTATCTACTGTCTTTATTTCCCAAAATATGGTGGGGGGATCCTCTATATATCCAAACTGGGCTTGGTCAAGAAAATGGAAAGAACTACCTCTTCCTCTCTGTCTGTTGGTGCTTATAGTTTAATTTATATACTTATACATACTTAAAGAACATATATTTCTTTTTCTTCCACATCAGATATACTTAACATATTGACAGCGAAGGACATCTTTAGACGTCCAAGGCCCATTCACGTTTAGCACAGGACGTCCTAAGACTTCCTTGTGTAAGGTAAAGTTTATTGAGTATGTGTCTTCTGCACTTTTAAAGTAGGGAATTGAAACTCTGTCAGCCCTCGGGGGACATACTATAGTATGACGTCATCATCTTCGCTTGCAGTTCCCGCGCGCTAACGGCAGAAAGTATGGGAACCTTCTAGTGTAAAGAAAGTAGTCCGGCGCGTACGTCCATTGTGATCTAACCTATTTCGTGTGCAGTTTTTGTGATTGTGTTTGTGTTTTATTTTTGTGCATCACGTGTGATAGTGCGGGATCACTACTCGTTGAAACATGGCTTCAACGTCTGACACGGCAAATGTGCGAGGAGAGAGTGAAGAAGAGAATGAATATTCTGATACTACAACTGACTCAGGTGAGTCAGAGTCTGAAGATGAAGACCCTATTTATGGCAATGACTACGTACCAAACTGGCAACCTTGTACATTGGGACTTAGGGACCTTCCCTTTACCAAAGTTCCTGGGCTTTGTGTTCTACCCCCAGGTTTAAATTGTCCTGTTGACTATTTCATATTACTGCTTGACGACGTGTTTCTAGAGCATGTTGTGCTTGCTACAAACGCCTATGCTCTTGATTATTTTTGCGGTCCCAGTACTACTCCTGCCTCGCGTATCCACCGTTGGAAGGACCTCACAGTGGCAGAACTAAAGGTTTTCCTAGCATTATTAATTTATCAGGGGAATATTAAAATAAATAGGCTGCAGGATTATTGGAAAAGTGATGATTTATATGACGTAGGCTTTTTAAAAAGGCACATGTCTAGGGACAGGTTTATGATTATTTATAGGTATATACATTTTTCGTTTCACGACGAAGAAAACCGAGACAAACGCTTACACAAAGTTCAGCATCTCCTCGACTACTTCAATAATAAAATGAGGCAAGTGTATTACCCCTCAAAAGAACTCAGTGTAGATGAGGGTATGATGCTTTGGAGAGGCAGACTAGTATTTCGCCAATACGTGAAGGGTAAACGCCACAAGTATGGTGTCAAGTTTTGTTCACTTTGTGAGAGCCAAGTGCTTACTCTTCAACTGATTATTTATTGTGGGTCAGGGGACCAAACAGTTAGTGGAAAAGAGCATGCAGCTAAAGTTGTGATGAAACTTATGCAGTCTTATCTTGGAAATGGCCACTCACTCTATATGGACAACTACTATACTAGTTTCAGTTTGGCTACACAATTGCTGGCAAACAAAACCTTTTGTACAGGAACAGTCAGGGCAGACAGGAAATTTGTTCCTCAAGTAATAAAGGATGACAAACTGAAGAAAGGTGAAACAACACAAGTTTATGCTGCAAAGGAGTATGCTTAGCTAAATGGAAAGATAAGAGAAATGTTACGTACCTATCTACAGAACATGACAACACCATGGCAGTAAGTAACAATAGACATGGTCAACCCAGAAGTAAGCCTTTGCCCATCGTTTAGTATAAAGTTTACATGAAAGGTGTGGGATAGAGTAGATCAAATGATGGCCTACTACCCATCAGAACAAAAAACTGTCAGATGGTACAAGAAGGTCTTTGTACATTTTATTCAATTGTTTATAGTGAACGGGTTGGCTTTGTACAATACCACAAATGTTGACAACAAAGAACAGTTGTACAATGGTCTGATGGTCGTACGAGCATTGCTCCCACCAAATGTACCTAACCAAATAGTTAGTACAAAGAAAAGACCAAACCACGTCCTATCCAAAACAGAAGATCGCCTGGCAGATGGTCGAAGGAAGAAAAGAAAATGTAGACAATGCACTAAAGAAAATAAAAGAACTTATACTGTGCACTACTGCCCTGGTTGCCTTGACCAATCTCCTTTATGTGCAATCAGGTGTTTTGACCTGCATCACGACAGCTTGTAGACCAAAAACAATATGGGTGGGTGGTTGGGGATGTAAATATTGTAAAAAACAAGAGTGATTTTTTTTTTCAGTAACATTAAAATTTTTGTGTGTGTTGTAAAATTGTAGGATGTGTTCCTTTTTTCTGTTTTTCTACGCTTTTATGGGGCAGGTGGTAACATAGTATGACTTACAAGTGAGTAGAAAGGTACATATACGTAAAAACCACGTGATAAAAAACTGTTATTATATGAATCCAACCAGTGAGGCTGAAGACGTCTTTAGACGTCCTAATCTATGACGTCATCCTGCAAACCGGAAGTAGCCCAAAACAAGTTTGTTTCAGCCAATCTGACCTTCAATTACCATAAGGTAGGTGAATCACCAATTAAATTATTTAGCTATGTAGCAGTATATAAATAAAGTTTTTACCAGTCAATGTGTTAAGGACCAACAGACAGAGAGAACAGACAATTAAAAAAAAAAGTATCACAAAATTGATGTTCTTATATAAACTCGGTACCGGTACTTTACAGTCATTAATTAGTTTTATTGGATTAGTTATATTATTTTGGTCACAATTTTATAATAAACAAAGTTGGAAATGTCTTAACTTATAGACTTATAACTTAACAATGTTATAACACATGTTGATAGCAAATATAGTGTAAGCACAGTAGGTTACCTAAGAAGAAAGATTTCAAAATTTTGGGGGTGACCCCACTGACAGCCAATCCAGAATATTTACTTTTATATGTTAACTTATAAAATTTGGTTTTGATCCCATTGATGGCCACTAAATCACATTTAGTTTTGTAGGTTAACTTAATTTGGGGGGGATCTTCAAGTAGATCTTGGAAATTCAATGTGGGAGCATTGTAGAGTAGTGACAAAACAAATATGTTGATTGGGTTCCTATATATTTGTAAAATTTGATTTAAATTTGTAGAAACGATTTCATGATTTGGTTTTGTTACAAATACCCCAAAATTTTTATTTTTCAAAAAATGAAAAACTCTGGAGTTATGGCCAAAATATATCGATGTGCAAAAAATTTTTCATAATTAGTTCTGAATGTTGAAATTCATTTTTTCTGCTGTTACACTATTGCCTACATACTATCAGATGTGAAAAAGTAAAAATACAAACCATAAATAATAATTTAGCGAAGATGTTTAATTTTTAGCTAAATTTTTTATCGGATAGATGGTAATAGAAAATTAAACAGAAATTATCAATGATTTATCATTATTTCATAACAAGCTATTTATTTATGCTTACCAAAGCAATTCCAAACACAGAAATTGGAAGTGCTGCTTGTTTTTTCTCTCGTTCGTTTAATTTTGAAAGTACTACAGGTGCTGCATGGCTCTCCCGTGATTGGTCTGCAGTGTGTATGCTAAATGACAAGAAACAAAGTTAGTATAACAAAACAATATTATTAATTGAAGCTTTCATATGAACAACAACTTGATACAGTATTGATAAAGAGTGGTGATGCTAGTATTAAAGCTACATGTTTTTACACATATAGTCACCATTGATAGCCTAGAGAATTATTGATTAAGACATGTAATTTTTAGTCAATATTTCATTACAAACAAAAATAGAAGTGAAGAGTTTTCTACAAAAATTGACACATTCGTTACTGTTCTACCATTACTATAATCCCCTTAAAAGATATCAAGAGAGTTGAATGGTGGAAATGTTACAAAAGACTATGAAAAGTCACTTATTTTTCATTGACTGTAATGAACACCTGATATTTTTACAACAAAAGAAAAAGGACCAATCAAATACTAAATTTTTCTTTGATTTTGTTGAATGACCTCCATATTTCAGATGTGTGTATACAAATTAATAATAGGGCAATAAGAAGTGTCTAGTCCAGAGATCGCCAAATCGTTGATCACAAGCTACTAACAGTTCACAGGGAAATTTTAGGTAGATTGTGGTTACCCTCGAGTTGGCTAACCTGAATTGCTCAGCTTGAGCTGATTACTCACGAGAAAACAACCGAACTTGTGTGTAGGTTTCTCCCACGCAATTGTCACTCAGTGTCATAGTTGTTTGTGCAAGTGTGAGGTTGTGTCCGTTATGTGTTTCATGGATACATCAGACTGAGGTTATGTCATTATTATTCTCATGCATTTGTAAGACATTTGTTGATGTGAATATTTTGATTTAATCTTTTGTAGATAGTGAGTTCAAACAAAAAACCAAAAACTTATCATTGTCATTAGGAATGGGAGACCATTTACTTTTTTACCCAGGCAAAGGACAAGTGTGTGTGTGTGTGTGTTCTTACTTTGTAATGTAAGTGTATCAGTTGGGAAGAAAAGAAACGTTGTTTACTCAGTGATTGAAAAGGATTTCCCACTGAACTCTGTGTTAAGGAAATCAATTAAATGCTGAACAATCTACTTTCTTTGAGACATTAGATAAGAATAAAGGCAGCAACTAATGGATTATTTTGAATTTCTAAAATTATTGCTCAAAATAAGAAACCATACGAAGATGGTGAGTTTATCAAAGCTCCATTTTTGGAAGCTGCAAATACATTATTTGATAATTTCAAAAACAAATCTGAGATAATGTCCGCTATCAAATCCGTACAGCTTTCTGTAAATACAGTAAGGAGAAGAGTTGAATCTATGAGTTCTGATGTAATTTTACAACTTATAACTGACTTTGATCGCTGACGTTATTTTTCCTTACAACTTGACGAATCATCTGATATTGTTGATAGATCTCAGTTGGCTATTTTTGTAAGAATAGTTTTTGATGATTTTAAAATAACAGAAGAGAACTGGTAAAAGTTGTACCACTTACAGGATATACTGCAGGATAGGACATTTTTTAAGCAATTAAAGGGCTTATCAACTCTGAAAATATTCCTGTAAAGAAGTTGGTGGGCTTAGTAACTGATGGAGCTCCTGCGATGGTAGATAGGGAGAGAGAAGAGATTCATTGCCTTGTTTCGTAAAGAGAATAGCTTTCCAAAATTTCTGTCTTACCATTGTTTTGGTTTATTTTAACTCAAAATAACATAAAAAACATACTTTAAATAAACAAATTTCTTTTTTATTTACTTTTAGAATTGTTTTAACATGTGATATTCTTGGTAAAAAGAATATATACATAGGGAGACCACACATGAGGAACACTTGTAGCTTGTTTGTCGTCTTTTTGGTTGTGATCGGGCAGTATGTTTACATATTTTTATTATAATTTATGACAACTTGCTTAACTTTTTTTTAAATTAATAGCATGCCAAAAATTGCAAACATGTGTGATATAGGCAGTAAAACAAATAATTGTTTTACACACCAGATAGCACTGATACCAAACAAACAAGTTTGTTTTTGATTGGTGTTGTTCTTAGTTTTGGTCTGCCTAGGGAATAATGCCTCCAAAGGTTTAATTTAGCAACTTTCTGTTTGCATGTCATATATTTGTTAAAAATGGGCTACCCGAAGAGTTTGTTGAAGCATATTTACCAAGTCTACCGATAGGTGTCAGAGCTGGCTATCTTCTAAACTAATAATATTTTTATTGATATTTAATGATATTGAGCCTTATCCTTTTATACAGCTCCTATTTTCAAGTGTGTTTGGGGGCCAGGGTTTTTTCCTCCCCAATTCTACATACTATTCTTTTGTTGGTTGTAAGTATGTAGTCTATTCAAGGTATTAAGTGATATAATTTATTTAATTTAAGATGATGAATAATTAATTTTCACTAATTACTTTCTTTGTGCAGGTACAGTCCTTTCATCATAAGCTTCATAACTGTTTCTTGGTCCAGCAGATTTATTCCTTCGACGTAGAGATCCTGTGCGTATGGCAACTGGCTGAGATACAAATGCTTGCTGTTTTGCTGAATTTCTAATGAGAAGAAATAATAAGCAGTGGTATTATATATGGGTAGTTTGTTTATACTATTACAATGCTACATGCAATTTTAAATTACCAATATCTTTGTTACTGTTGAATATGCTGAAACAGTGCAAGAATAACAAGAAAACAGAGAAATTGAAGAATTACTGGTGTAATAATATGAAATACAAGGGAGTTGACTTTAAAAAAATGCTATATTCTAATCTAGTTGGGCGCCATTTGTGATTTAATAATTACAAAAATAAATAAAATAAAAATAAAAATTTAATATTTAAAAGTGAATACTAAAATCTCTAGGGTCGTAAGATCTTTTGAAAAAGTGTACTCAATAGAACATCGGATGAAAGAACAGAAGTCCTTTTTATGCTGAAATGCACATGTTATTTATTTATACATAATAAATATAATAAGAATACATCTACAAATCAAATTCCTGTAAAATACTTTATGTTAATACATCCTATACAATTAGTTTATTTTATTCAAGACTCATCATAAAGAAAGAAAATTAAGTTTTATTGAATTTAATCTTAAATTGAAACTTGTTAATAAAAAATGAAATGAATTTAATTTTGCTTCTCATAAAAAAGAAATTGAATCTATATTGTTATTGAATTATTATGAAAGTATATTCTTTATAAAAAACCAATAAATTTTAAATAGTTAGTCTGTTAAAAAAGACTTTAACATATTAACATTACTTTAAAGACATTGCGTCTTATTATGAAAAGACATCAAATAACAAATTCAAAATTATAACACTGAAGAAATTTATAAATTACTAAAAATACATATTTTATTTTACATAATAAAAGTTTATACGTGCTATACCAAGACACGTCTTCATTTTAAAAGAAACTTTTCATCTGAAATCACTTCCTTCGTTCTCTGCATCGGCATTATGATGATTCATCAAAATCACTCCAAACCATTATATCTTAAGTCCACGCTTCTTGTTTTACAAAAGCACATTAATTGTTCATATTATGAATTAGTATACTTTAATGTTCAAATTGTTCTATTTTTAAATTGAAACACAATTAAACTTAGTCTTTATAACAGTACTTCTCTAAATTACATCACTTTTACTTCAAACCATTTCACTCTAACGTTTACATATAATTGAAACTTTGTTGTGTTGTTTCATTACCAAAAAAGTTCACATGTATTATAAAACACACTTTTTATATATTGTCTTTGTGTTATAAAGAACATGTCTATATAAACGCTGACCATTCACCTTAAAAGTTATACAAGTCAAAACGTTCATTTCTGTAATAATTTACAATTGTCAGGTTTTATAAAATTTTTTATTACAACAAAAAAAAATGAAGTTATTTAAGACTGAATTTAAAATTGCTCGACAATAGGGCGCCAGACGAGTTCTCGTCAATTTATAAAAGTTGGATTTAAATTTATTTTGAAGTCTCAGGGTCTTAAGTTCTTTATAAGACGTACTTGGCCCAGGTGATTTAAATAAAGATTCCAAGTCTTTTTTCTGCTGAAATTTTACATAAATATTTATTAATTATTCAAAGAAAAATCCTATTAATATCATTAACAAAAAATCATGTTTTGTAATTAATAGTTATCGTTTAGTTTTAATAAACAAATCATTAATTTATGTTTCCTATTTATTATTTTCAAAATAATCAACTTTATATTTCAAATGCTTTCTTTCAAAATTGTTGCAACAGGAATTTAATTCATGAAAATTTGAGTAACTTTGCAGCTCTCTGAAGGAGATTCTAATTTAGTATTTAAAAATTTTCATTTTTTAATTATTTGTTCTTGAAATAATCTAATATAAAGGATTTTTTAAGATAAACAAACATGTACAAAAATTAACTTAAAACATAATACAGATTTTTAATCTAATAGGTAATGTATAGCGTCTATACCAAAACGCCGACATAAAAAAATATGATAATGACTGAACACGAGAAAAAACTGACGTCCAGCAAGTTGAAGTTCGATGGCTCCTTATTGGTCCTCCATTGTCCAGAAGTTGTTTCCTCAAATAGTCTAAGAATGTTCATAACCTATTAAAACGTTCTGTCTTTGTGAATTCATTTCACTACGCGGTATACAGTTTTTTTCTAACACACGTGTATAGAATAATAGTTCTTTATTCTTGTAATATTGATTATCAAATATAAAAGTTCAGTTAACGTATTTGTCTCACTAATTTTTTGTTTTCTATTAATTAGAATGTTCACCATATTACCCTTCAAATTACATGAGACTATTGTCCACAGTAACTTTTCAACTCTATCCTAATAGGATTTTTTCACTTGAAACACTCCTTACCGCTCTTTTAACGTTTTTTCCTACATTATTAAAATCACTTTAGACAAATTCTTAACGGTTCTAACCTCGACAAAGTTCAGCTCTCGATCGTTTAACACATCTTGTCACCTCAAGGCTCATTACTCGACTGAAAAACACATCTTTACACTCCAAGCTCCTTATTCCAACTCACTCAAAAACACATCTTAACGCTCCATGCGCCTTATTGCAACTGCCTGAAACCACGAGATTTCTCATGTCACGTTTCCTCCAAAAACTCCTTGACACATCATTTCATCATACATTATTAAAAATCACATTTATACGATTTTCCATTAAAACATTCATTATAAAATCATACTAAAACTAAATATTGTACAAAATTGTTTACTTGGATGCTTTTTGTTAATAATTTACAGCTTTCCTTACTTATTTTTACTACAATTGCATACGCTACGACCAATCACAATCCTTGACCTACTCCTGAATAGCCAATCACGTCGCTTGTTTTAACCCCATTATTTTACTATGTTATATTTCTAAACATAAAATATAACCAAATTCTATTCACATATCGTTTTGTATCAACTTAGTTCATATCTGTTATGTATTATAAAAGAAATACACTATTATATTGCTTTTCCATTGTCCAAAACCAGATAGACCGGTTAAAAACCGACGTGGTGTCGCCTCAAGACTTCCATCCAGACTAACTAAAATCTCTTCCCGCGTTCAAACCTCCAGTTTTCCTTCTTTGTGTGTAAACTGTTTATTTTGCATTTTATAAATTAAAAAGTTTATAATCACTTTAATTAGTACAGTACATATAATAAATTTCTCTGATCATTTACTACTACTTAATTCATTTATTGATTTCAATTTATATTAGGTTTAATCGAAAATACAAAATATATTGCGCTATTACTTTTTCAATACATACCCCCTTTCCATCCAAAATCTACCATTCTCCCACTGAGTCACCCCCACTCGGTACAAGATCAAAGAATTTTAAAATGTACACTATTACACTGATCCATCCATTTTCTAATGATCTTGTCACAGATTTGGACTATGATGGTTTAATTTTTACTATAATCTACAAGATGGTTTAATTGATCCTATCAATTGGTTTCTATAACAAAAAAAAAATTTATCCCCAAATTATTTTTCTTAGATAAACACTTTACTTACCCAGTAGGACTACAAGGTCTGCCACTATAATGTAAAGGAGACACAGGACTTTGGTACAGTCCAGGAGGTACAACACTATCTCTCTGTGTGATCGCTAGTTGTGGTTGGTTAAACTGTTGTGGAGGCGGAGATGTTGCTAAAGTATCAGGGACTTTTGGTCGAGTATTTGTACAACAAAGAACAGTATTCTCTTCACTTAAAGTAGCAGTGGATTCTGCTTTATCTCCATCATCTGTTTCTTCGTCATTCTTTGGTATTGGCTGTTAAAAAGAACGTGAGTAGAGTATGTTTATTTAATTTATGTTTTAAAACAATAATAAATGGTATAAATATTTCTCTAACATAAATGCAAATAATAACTTTAATGTAAAAATATTAAATATTGGTTTCTTATTTTTAATAAAAGAGAAGCTTTATAAAAAAAATAAATGACATGGGCATAATGCTTTCTCATTCACTACCATATAGTGAAAATGATACACTAAATTTGAATGAAATCAGACTCTGATTGGCACTAATCAATTCAACTTATTTTGATCTGATTTGTGCGTTATATGGTTATAATCCCATCTTTTAGTGATAATTTTGTGATAAAAAGAAAACAGAGAATTTAAGTAAAATAGGCAGCGAGAGGGAAGAGCATTGCAGGTAAATCTGTGGAACAGAATGAATTGTGATCAAACCAGGGCAGTATTTATAAGACATTTATAGCGGCATACACATCTCCTCAACTTTGCACAGCCTTGTCACTCTTCAGTGTTCTCTCTTTTGTTGTGGATTATATATTTACAGAGTATAGACTACAAAACAACTGACAACTAAATATACCTATATCTATACAACAAAATTTAGTGTCAACAATGACAAAGGGATAGTGTGTCGCTACATTGACAATAGGAATGTGTTGAGTTTTTTTGAAATTATTTCAGTAGTGTCTGGAGAATATGAACCATAGATGCAGACAGAAGGTGTTTTTAAATCTAAAGCTACTGTACCCAACCTGTGTTATGCATAATCCTGAGGGTAGTTACTTGACTATTTCAAGGTATGAAAAAAATAAAAAATAGTGATGGTGAAAAAAAAATAGTGTAGAAAAACTTAAATCATAAAATACAAAATCATCTAATGAAGTTTGAAACATTGGGCTTGGACAGCCTTAAACCACCTTGGTCATACCCACTACATTATCGTTCACATTTATCCTTCATCTCTTCTGCCCTTTTAATCCCAAACTCACTTATAAACATTCTTCTTGCAGTTGACGAGGAACTCCTTCTGCAAGGCTTCTAAATTTTTGCCAACAATATATAAATACAAACACGCACTTTTTTTATCAGTTCAATCAAATAAAGAATACACTGAATTTTGTTTCAATGTGTGACTTTTCTTTTCTTATTTTTTAATGCAATTTTAAAAGTTTAAATAATAAAATTTTATGTATTAATATCAGATATAAATCAATAGTTGAAAACTGGAGCAGTTGAAAAGCTAAAACATAATGTGGAATGCAATCCATAACGATTATTTCTTAGTACACAACTATTACACTGGTAAAGAATAGTAAAAAGATACAGTCTTTAAAAAACTATTCTGGAAAAAAATCGGATTTTCATGTGGTTTTCTTTCCTGTGTAAGTATGTATTCTGGTTAAGTTTTAGTCTTAAGTATGTTTTATTTAAATTGGTTCAGTTGTTCCCAAGTTATACAAATATTTGTCTGCTAGGGTACAAACACTAAAATTTTCTATATATTTTACACATTTTCTTAAAATTTTCAGTGATAACAGATATTTTTTCATTGACAAAAATAAATGTGGTATATTATCATTCAATGCTGATTGAAACTAAACACTTTTTTTGAAATCAGTGAAATAATTTCTGAATCATAACCATTTTTTTCTGATGAAAAGTAGGAAATCATAAATTTTTCGAAACATTCAATTTAAAAAAAAAATTGTTATAGTGACAAAAGTGGTATACTGAATGCCAATTATTGTAAGTGAAATATTTTTGAAATGTCAGTGAAAAAATTAGTATATGATTTAAACGCTAACTAAAACCGAAATCTTTTTAAAAATCAGTGCAATTAAGAGGAAATGTATATTACCCCGTATATTTTGACATTCCAGCCTCAAGATATTATATTTGATCAATAACAAAGTTGAAACAATATTGAAAGCTTATTTAGAATTATTAAAATCATTATTTGGGGTTTCAAAATCTACCTCCTGGTGTCTAATGTTAAAACAAAAAATAATGTTTACAAAGAGGCCATCAGATAAAAAGATTTTTTTTATTATGTCTTTACACACAAAGCACAATTTTAATGTCCAAAATTTAATATTTTAATGTACTTACCCATTTTAATTAATTCCTAATATTGGTTTTTTTAAATCTGAGTTCGAATTACACTTCAATTTTTACTAAAATAATTTCTAATTTACTTGTAGATTGCAACATTCCATAATTATACAAAATTATAAAATCGAATAATATTTTACAAAAATAACGAAATGTAATATCACGGATATAGTAGACAGGAAGGCTATGCCTACTATACGTCAGGCGCCTATCTGTAACAACGCAACCTTATAATTAGGAACTAAATTAAAAACAGAGACGGATTCGACATCACCAATACCAATATATTTACACATCGAACATAGGCCTAATTGAATAATTTCCGTTAAGACACAGCACCGTGCCAACGAAATCGGAACCGTAAAATGAAAAGTAAAGCAACCGGAGGAGCGAATGACATCTCGGAATATAACGCGATCTCATTGGCTAGGACAAATGATGTCGGTTTTTCCAAACGTATTTTAAAGTATTTAATGTAAAAATTTTAGAAATAAGATATTTTAGTTATAAGGAATATAGAGAAATAATTATATTACGAGATCGTACAAAATAAAAAGACCTATTTTAGGTTGTGTTTTAGAATGTAGTTAAACTTTTCTAAAAATGAGAAAAATAATTAAAAAAACAATCAAGATAGACGATTTAAAGTGATCAGTAGTGTTTTCTATGTATAAACTTTTAATAAAAAAGCGAGAAAACGTGTTAATTCGAACTATGTTGTGCAATCTCATGCACGTGGTTTCAAATGACGAACAATGAACAGTTATATTAACTAGTTAGGTGAAATGAAATTTAAACATTATGACATCGACATCATTGAAGAATACAGACGTATTCAACTGTACTTGTCTGCTACAACTACGATTCAGCAACGATCTTACTAAAGAGACAATGAGTTTCGACAGTCTGCTAAAAACATGTACCACATGTTTTATTCTTTTATATAAATTTTTATAATGTGTTATATGTATCTTTCTTTGTATGTAATATGTGTAAATTTTATCTATTTCATTAAAAAATCTATATGAGTCCAGATATCATTTAGATGAAGGACAAAATCAATTTTTTATCTTATATATTTTTTTGTACTCAAAAAGAAAGAGTAAAGTAGTTACATCTAAATTCTTAACTTCAGTAAACGAACTCAATACTTGCAAGTTTCAATTTTCATTAATACAATTTTCAAATTTAAAGTTAAATTTTAGGACTAAAGAAATGATAGATTTTTTTTTAAAGACATTAAAATTCATAAATTAATAAGACGTTAGTAGTAATTGATGTTTATCATATTTTATGTGTAATTGATGTATGTTGATATTTTGTGCTTGATGTATGTTAAAATTAATCATAAACATGCTTAATAAATTTTGATGTTAAAATTTCATCTCAAGTGTATTCATTTCTGACCAGAAATCACTGTAGAGTACACATATAAAAGAACTTGCGACCCTGAGGTAAAATTCACTTAAATTCATTTTTCTAAATTGGTAAGCGAAAGCTTCCTGGTGCCCATAAAACAGAACAAATTTCTAGATTAAATAATTAATATTAAATTCAATTTTTTTATTTAAGTAACGTAAACATATGAACTCTTCAAGTTCTTCTTCTTCATACTTTTTGAATTATTACAATTGTCGCACAACGTGTGGCGTTTATAGTGATTAAAGACAAGATCACCATAACTAGTTCTATTTTTTGAATTATTACAATATTCAATAATGAATAGAGATAAACTATTTTGACTTTAAGAATCACTAAAGATTCTAATTGTTGTGATTTACCATAAAGACTTAAGTAACAAGGGATTAGACCTTATTTGAATCTAAAGACATTGTTAACAAATACATATATATATATAAAGACAATATAAATTTTCACTCGTGCTTTTTACCAAACAATTGTATTTCGTTTAATATTTAACTTTTTTTCCTTTTTTTTTTAATTCTTGATCATTTTTCTTGTAGTTTTGATATAATAAAATTTAATTTGATTGTTTACTTTGTAAACCCTTATGTGTGTTCATTTACCATTTGAGAGTAAAAACGCATAACTAAATTAATTAAATAAATATATTGTAAGGTCTGTGGATCTTAATATATTGGTTTAGGTCATAAATCTTTACACTTCACCGAAATTTGATTTATACAGCCCGAGCTAATTTAGTGATATCAAATTTTTATAAAACAGCGTTCAAGAGACTTACAATTTCTGAATTACAAAAGTGATGACAAATTTTTTCTTAAACCTTTAATTTTATACTTAGGGATGTGAGAAAGTCTCTGCAATTTTTATTTTACATACATTATTGTATCTACTTTATATTTATGAATTTTGACATTTGTTACACAAATCACAAATATTTTAAAATTTAATTTTCTCTTTGCAAATTTATAGTTTTATAAAATTACAAAATAATTTCAAAGTCTTCATAGGTACTAAAATATATTTTAGTATGATAAATACAACAAAAATGTTTAAATTAATTTATTTACACTGCAATAACAATTTGTCCTAAAAATTATATATTTGGCAGGAATTTGTCTGGTAATAATTATTAATCTCCAGACTCCTCGTTTTCATATTAGAAATTCCCAACTAAGTTTATGCAACAAAAAACAAGTTTGATTTATTCAATTTATCTGAATATAAATAGTGAATGTTAAAATTTTGTCCAAAACATTTTAGTTTGATAGTTGAAAAGTCTCTATTATTGTAAGAATAAATGTCCTTAGAAACATTAAAAAATAAATAATTTTTACCCTTTGTTGAAATTCTAACATTCAAATGAATGATTAAATTAATTAACTTAAGAGAAAGGAAACTTGTAAATAATAATTAGCTTGAAGCTAATAAGCCGAAACAAAAATATCTAAGTTATTTTTTGTAACCTATCTTTATTAACATATATCTTGATCAACATTAGCAAAAAAATTGTTTCAAATTTTGAGGCTATATATAGAATGAAGATAAATTTTCTTGTTATATTTTAAGCTCTGGCAGTCTCAATATACTCTAACTGTAACTTCTTTATTGAACTGTTGTGAGACAATGGTTACTAAACATGCACTCATGCACAGACAATGTTGTGAAAACAAACAAATTCTTCTAGTTTTCAATTACTTACTCCATTAGGTTCCAACAAATCTTCAATCTCTAATAAAGTGTATACTTCTTTTCTATATTCTTCCATTTGAGCTTTCTTTTTCTTGGCTTTTGCATAGTCTTCATGTAAAATTGCTTGTTTTTTGCCTATTTCTAGTTTACCCAACCTTTCTCCTGCAGTACGTAGTTCCACCATTGCTGTTTTTAATTTCCTTGCATACTCAAATCTTTCATCTAAAACAAAGAAATACAACATACAATGACATATTCTGTAAAAAAGAAACCGTGCACAAAAAATGCACTAACTTTTTATACATTCAAAAACCAAAGTCCTAATCAAACAATAATATTTGTAACCGTCTCACCAAAAATGCTGATTTGGAAGTTATCAATCAAAAAGTCAAAATTAATCTTAGATGTCTTAGAGGGTGAATATCTCAATATCAGTATAAGAATAACAATCAAAGTTTGGTGAAATGTGAATCTTTTGATTAGCAAAACACAAAAGATAATTATAATTCGTAGATAAATTAGGAAAAAAGAAATAGTGGTAAGAGTTAATTTTGGTTTTTCAATTTCCTTACAAACAAAGTTTCCTGTTCATGAGGGTTGGTTTTGGGCTATAAACTTTTATATTTTACAAGAAACGTATCCTTTATTTGAGAATTTATTGACTGATTTGAAGTATTCAACTTTCTAATAAGACGGCATAGACGGTTTCTTAACCGATAACTCCTGAACTACTATTTTTTTAAAGAAGACAATGAGTATATTTTGTTTGAGTCCTAAAGGGATATATTTGATCATATTTTGTTTAAAACTGCTGAACATAAGAAAATATAAATTTTGTGTTTTTTCTTGAATGCACTTAAATCAAAAACTTAAAACTCATGTTAAATTGGAACCTTGCACTCAAAAATGTGTACATATTTTAATGAGTCTCATCAAAAATGGTTGATTAATACAAAATTTATATACAAATTCAAAATGATATAAATTATAATATTTATATACCAATAGATATTTTAAAAACTGTAAAAAAATGTGTTTGTTCTTTTTTTTCATAAAATCATCTTGATCACTATGACACTACGACAATGCTATTCATCGTCGTCAAAACAAACACCCTCACAGGATTACTTAGAGTGAGTATGGGCGTGACAACCCTGAGGGAAGCTGGAACTACACCTCTTTCATGTAGTCATGGATTAAATACATCTCTTTCATCTTTCCTATAGAAACTTGACCAACTTTTCCGTGTTCATTTCTGATATTGATATTATTTGAATATTTAAGGGTTAGGAGTTTTTATTTTATGTTCTTTTATTCCTGTTTGTATAAGGCAGTAATAACCAAGAGATTTTTTTGCCTTTAAACAAGAAGAACAAATCAGTGTTAACTTTTAGCCTGTAAATCTTACAATGTTCACTACAAATTTCAATATCAGAATTGTTTTTCTACTAACAAGAACAAACTGCAGCACAAACATCATAGTTGATAGGATTTTTATTTTTGCACTCTTTACAAATTAAATATGAAAAGCACTTAACCTAAAAATAATTACTCTAGTATAATAAATAGTGAACTATTGATCACAAAAATTTTATATTGCTTTTGTTCATGTACAATCTAGCTCTTTAAAAATAAACCTTACTTTAGAAACCCTTGTATAATTTTTTAAAAGAAGATTTATATTACAAATCAGTTACAAATATTGAAAAAAATAACTCATAATAATCAACAATTTTACCTTGAACAGCTTGATGTTTTCGATGTTCCAACAAACGTATTATCCTAGCAACATCTTTATCTACATACATTTCAAAGGCGAGATCATCACAAGCAGAAGAAAACATTCCATTGCTTGTTTCATCATCTCCATGGCCATTATTGTTCTCTTCGCCTCTTCGTGAAAAAGAATCATCTCCTATAAGCTGTATAGCGACCACACACACCTGAAACATAATAAGTCTGTATAAGAAGAAATGTTTTGATTATGGTTATACATAAAGCGGTAACTAATGAAACTACACTTGATACTTGAAAAACAAACAATTAATTGGTGAAATAGATTTGGGATTTTAGTTACATACCATAGTCTCTGCACAAGATCCTGGAGCTTGTTAGAGGCACTGGGATCAGTATAAGTTCAACAAGAAAGGGGAGCACAATAAGCTCATAGCCAAAGTGCCAGAGGCTAATTAATTGGAGCTTCAGCAATATGTCCCCAAGGAAAAAAGTTACATACCATAGTTCTTCTGTTATATTACTTACAATCTTAATTTCAATAGTAAAAGGTATGAGGACCAATAATCAACCAATTTTCTGGATTTTAATTAAATACTATTTATAAACAAGGTTGTTTGTTATTCATCATTGTGATGTTCTTGATTGTGCTGATGTTCACACCAAGACACTAATTGTGCCACAGATAGTGTGTCACCCATAGCACACCAGTAGTCACTTTAGCAATGGCTAAACAGAAACCACAATGTGTTTTATTGTTTGTTGAATTTAAATCAGTGATTACAGTGTATGGTTACAGACAAGATCCACCAACAGATCAGACATTATGATTATTCATTGGTATAATCAGATTAAAGAAACTACAAATCATTGAATCCCCAGGCTGACTATGTACATCTGACGATAATGTGGAGTGTTTTTGAGATAGTCATGCTTGTTTAGTCCTAAAAAGCGTAACATTTAATACAGTTTGCAACTTGGCATTCTTAAAACAACTTTCCAGAGTGTGCTTCATAAACGTTGGAGCTTATAAATCCAGTTTAAACATAAAATTAAACAAGCAGACCACCCTATAAGAGTTGTATTTACTGTGACAATTGTGAATGCAATAGGTAATGATGAAACTTACCCTCTGCCACAATCGTAGAATCGGGGGGGGATTAACAACCAAATGAAACCTTTCAGTATGTTTGTGATTCTCCTAAGATAAATAAATGGTGTGGAATTTTATGAATCATTATCATGATGCTGATAATTATTATAGGTGTCACTTAATTGGACATGTTAAGAACTTTGTTTTCTCACAAACTGATGACAAAGAAAGAGATAAGTGTCATTTTTTTAGCAAGATAAAGCACCACCCTATTACAGACTAAATGTATAAGAAGCTCTCAATGACAGGTTTCCTGGTGTTGGATTAGAAGGAATGGTCCTATTTTGTGGCCACCAAAAAGACCTAATCTGATCTCTATGGACTTTTCATCTGGGATTACCCAAGAGCACCCATAAGGGAGGCAGGGTGGAGTTTGAGCTTGAACCTTCCCCTTAACTTTAATAATGCATATAATTTTTTAATAAATATTATATCATTATAATAGAGGACAAAAATGGTTTATATTGGTTATAAAAGCAATATAAAACTTAATACTGAGTTTACTATCTAGTTTGCTATTTAATGTGACTATAGTTAAATTTTCCAAACATAAGAGAAATCTGCAATTTGCTTTTTCTAAAAAGTATTAGGCATATTGGTGCAAATTAACTTAATGTAAATTTCTCTTCAAAATATGTTTCTATAATATAACACTTTGTCTAGATCATTTCTAGACTCCTTATGAAACCCATGAGGACCTTAAGGTGAAAACCTCTAAAGAATTCAGACCCTTATAAGGCATCTTAAAGTACACTATATTACAGTATAAGGTATTCTGCCATTTCAATTCTCTAAGGAATAGAAATAAAGAAATGACAGACTAACTTTCTACTAACTTTATTGAACTTATTGGTGAATATTCAATTTTCAAACCTATTGGCCACCATCTTACTGCTTGCTCAGTAGGAGATACTTCAATTGCTTTTACTATAACAATTTCTAACTTAAATTTGATTCAAAAACCCATCTCTTTAATTTTCTCTGTTGATACTTGATCAACCTAGGGTCACTCAGCTAGCACCGCTTGTTCTTCTGATATCCTCCACTCATTAATATACTTCTCAGTTTTGACATCTATAGATTTTTTCATCAACGTCCCCTCCATATTTAGGAAATAGGCAAGTATGGTCTGTGCCTTAGTAATCCCCCCCCTACCCACAACTTTCATGTTTTCAGTATCTCCTCATCCAGGGACAAGAACAACTGAGAAGTATTCTTATCAGCATTGGACACAGAACTTAGACAAGGCAGTTTAACATCATATCTTTGATATATGTAAATACTTACGCAACTAAACATATCTGTATTCTTTTGTCTACACATATATTACCTCTATATTTCAATAAAATTTTAAAAAATTACTAGTTTTATTACCAAGTTATTAGTATTTGGTCACAAGTAAGGTGGTCACTTCACCCATTCATGACGTCACATGAATCAGTTAATACTGATAAAAGTTTGATTTAAACAAACAAACAAACAAGTTTGATCTTACCAAAATGAAATAAATAGTACATTTAAAATCTAAAAGCTTTTCCAAGTCTCACTCACATACCTGATTATACATATTCAAAGAGTTATGGTGATTTTGATGTAACCGTAACTTTATATATGATGTTGGTGTAAACGGAGGAACTGTTATAGACTTTAACTCTCTACTTTTAAATTCGGTTGCATGATTATCGCTAAGAGTTATATAACCAAGATATTCAAAATGTAGCTTGATAACATCTTCGTTGGAGATATCGCTTACATGATGTTCAGGGCCTATGAAAAGATCGATCCTTTCAGCTAAAAAGAAAATACAATTCCAAATAATTACAAATAAACAAAACATTGTTGCTTCTAAAATTATAAATGGTTTCTTGTAAAATGATTGTTTATTAATGAATATTTTATACTGAATTGAAAGATGACGTGATATCACTTCTGAAAATAACGGTACATAAACAATTAAATATCCTCGACCCATATAAGTATTTTGACACCATTCCTGAGTTAACTGTCTAAATATATATATTTATATTATGTTACTGCAATTAATTCATTCAAAATGATATTTATATAAATCTAATATATATATATATATATATATATATATATATATATATATATACCAACCCCATGTGACTCACTCACTAATTTATTAAATTCTAATCTACTTCCAGATGAGATAGAGACTTGAAATTTGACAAACGTATAGCTTTTCGCCTGTAACCGATGGGAAAATTCCAAAAAGTTAAATTTTTACCACAAAAATATTTCAAAATAGTGGACGCAACTTTAAAGTCAGTAAACCTTTTATGAAGGTCTATTGTGGCTAAACTGTAAGTCTTAACAAAAAATTAACTGAAATAGAAGCCATTGATTTGGCGATGCTCTACAAGTTTGTTTTTATGACTTTTTTGTATCTCCATTCCTTCGAATAGAGCTAGATTTTTTCATTTTAAGTAAATATTGTAAATTTTCCTCAAATTATTTAATATTTTGGCACACTTATAGAATCATCAATTAATTTGGCATGCTTACAACAGTTAGATTTGCCAATATATGCCTGCCAACTTTGATGTCCTACAAGTATGAAATTAAATAATGTATGGAAATTATTAAATTATTAATTGTTATTATCTACAACTTTGTTCTAATGACTCTGTCAAAACTCCACTGTTTGTCTAAACCCATTGGGGGTTTGGAGCCTCCAATGAGCAAAGCGAGTATACATATACAGTCAAAATGATGTTTTATGGTAGCAGTATTGTTTTATCTTTAAATTAAAAGTAGATGTTAATACCAATACTTCTTAAAGAAATGGTCATGTTAACCTTCTTTTATTTTAAATGTAAAATTTCAACTTTTTAAGTACAACTAATAATACTAGATCGTGGTGCAGCCTTGGACTATTGTCTTAACATATTTCTACTGGACATATTCATAAACTCACTGGCAAAGAAAAATGCATAGGTATCAACTAAAATGTGAAGGACTATAAAAATCTGCACAGAATTGTCTGAAACACTCCATAATAATAACTATGGTCACAAGAGATTGAACACTGGACATGATCTCTAGTCATATGAGGTGCAGTAATCCTTTCTAAAACTATTTACAGCTGTTATAATCTGACCACAAGGAATGGTTAAAGAGGAGGAAACCCTTATTCATACCTGAGCTGAAATGATTTACAGATGACTTTAAAACAAAAGATGAAACAGGAGCTGGATTCCGAGGATGCAGACCTGGGCAGGAACATGCTCTACTGATGAGAACGTACCCAACAGTATTTCAGTCAGAAATTACAGCCTTACAGAATGTGTTTGAGAGTTTGATATAAGGACAAGTCATGGTACTTTGAAAGCACAAACAAATTCAGGTCAAAGCTAGTCTGGGATTGTTACAGAATCATATCATGGGTGAGGGAATGAAATAACACTTGTGGGAATGACTGTGCAGACATGCAGGCTAAATGGTCATCAGCAAAACTCGAAGACCTGTGGCATTCTTTGGTATAACCAAGAGTCTAGCTATGTAAGTCAACATCCTTTGGCTCATAAAGAACATGAAAAGAGGTGGAGAAGTATCTCAGATTTAAGAATGAGCAAACTCCATCTAAGACTTCATACCCCATCTAAGCAAATTAAATCTGACCTTCTCTCATTAGGTATACTGCCACCTGAGAAAACATATACATAAGATGGTGGAATATTTAATGAGGAGTTTATGTCCATGATATATAGCCTATAAGAAAAACCTTTAAATAATATGATCTTGAAATCCAAACATCTTAATCGGGGAAAACACAGAACCTTGGATTTTGACAAAGAGACAACCTTCTCAGAAAAATTGTGAATGTCATGAAGAGTATAGGAATATCAAAACATTTATTACTCATTTGGGTACACAGTAAACCCTTGTACATGATATGACAGTCTAAACGAATAAATTGTCTAATTGAGGAAAGAGGAACAGCATGTAACGTATTTGTGTAGACACCTTTAGTTCACAATTTTTGGGGCTTGTGGTGAGACTTGGCCATGGCCACTCTTACAGCTAGTTTGCCTGTAGCGTTTATATTCCGTGTTTAGGAAAAGATATTAATTTGTTAATCTGTTTTAAACTTATTTGGCTAAATTTATGTTAGGAAAAAGGAAAAACATTTTATTGCTTTGCTTTTAAATATGTTCAACAGAATATTCCATAATTCACATTTCGTACAAATTAGGGCTAGTGGAATATATTTTAGACTCCATTTGAAAGGTTAACATGTTAAAAACATACTTGGTATGTTTCAGATCACTCTAAAAACATATTATATATATATATATATATATTAAAAAACTATGAGATTTTTACACCATTTTATTAATTTATTCCTTTGGTAGTATAGTTTTACAGTACAAAACCCAAAAGTGTTTTAAGTGTATTTATTTTTAATTTTATTATTTTTTTATTGTAGACATCACCACAGCCCAGATGACAAAAATCATGGTAATTTCAATATTCTATTTCTTAAGTAAGTACTCTACATTACAAAGGCAATTTTTTCATTTTGTCTTTTTTTTATTTAAAAGTTGACATTTATATCTGCAATTTTTGTCTAAATTAACATTGAGTTAAAATTGAAGTTTTATATTTCTCCACTGTTAACATGGTTCATATTCAATGTAACAGTTATTCAATTTTAGCAGTACCGGTAGTGAAAAAATGGTGCAGAATTACAAAATATTCAATCACATACTTAAACTCCTGCTAATATCTCTTGATGTACTGTATATACCAATGTAAGGTCCTATCAGACTACTTTCTCTTTTTACCCTGATACTTGTATTTTAGTATGAAATAAACTTCAAGTTGGTAATTGGCAATGATTATTAAAGGTTTTTATGTACTATTTGTTTAATTTAAACTAAGTGAATATTTTAATATTTATTTTACATTTTGATACTTAGGAATTGTATTTTTATAAAGACGATTATATTGAAAATGTTAAGATAAACAGGATCATATTAATATTACACCAAAAGTAAATTTTATGAGGTATATATGTTACATATTTAGAATAAAGTAAAAAAAGTACACACAATTATTTTCATAAAAAGTTAATATTATTACATTCATTTAAATGGCATCATCAGCAAATTATCTTCATTCTTTAGTACTACATTCAAAACATATCTGTGTACCACACTCATAACATAACTATGAAGTCATTCAACGTTTAGCAAGAGGATATATACTTTCACTGTGCTTCTGAACATATCTACTTCTTTTATTTTAAGGACTCTCCAAATGGATGTTATCTCCTTAGGAATATAATTGCTGTTTTATTTTTAGCAAAATCACAGACTTAGCTAAAATCCCCTCTACTATTATTGCATTATTTTTTAACAATTATTACTCCATTGAAAAGCATTTACTCCACTTATATCTAGGATGTGTATATTTTAAATTATAAGTAAAACTTGAGATATTCACGGAGAAAAGAAATGGTTTCTTACTACCAATAAATACACAAACATTTACCGCTCATCGCACACACGGCCTATCACATTTGTAATAATTTAAAAATAAGCGGGCTTATCGTACTTGAAGAGTACTTATTTTTTATTAAAATTGAATTCAATTATTAATTTGCTCGACTAGGGCGCCAGATGTGTTGACATCAATTTTGAAAAAAGTGAATTTAAATATTTTAAAAAATCTCTGGGGTCGCAAATTCTTTTATCGGTGTACTCACAGTGGATTTTGGTTTTAAATGAGAACACTTTGGCTGAAATGTTACAAAGAAAACATTTATTAAACATTCAAAGAAACATCCTACAAATATTATTAACAAAAAAAATCATATTATAAATACTAGTTATCTTTTTAGTTTTAATAACAAATTATGAATTTATATTTCTTTTATTTCATTCTTTCAAATTAATTAATTTTATCTTCAAAAATGCTTCTACAAATAAAATTGTTGCAACAGGACTTTAATCTATGAAAATTTTTTAGTAGTAACTTTGTAGCTTTAAAAGAAAAATGAAAAGATGCTATTTTCATTATTTAAAAATTTCATTTTACTAGTATCTCTTCTAGTAATAATCTACTAAACTTTCTTTAAATAGATAAACATTTACAAAAAAATTAATTTAAAACATAATACAGGTTATTAATCAAACAGGTAATATATAGCGTCTATACCACAACGCCGATCTAAATAAAAAACATTGTCCGTTTCCGAATGGAAGACTGATGTCCTACAAGTTGAAATTTTACTGCTCCTAGTGGATTCTCCCTCGTTCAGAAGTTGTTTTCTCGAGTTGTTGAGAATGTTCATAACTCGCGTATATAAACCATTGTCTTTTATGTTCCCGCGTTATTGTCATTGAAACACGCTCTTTATAGATTTTTTAAACACTTTCGATCTCTATTTGAGACAAAAAATCAAATGTACATTGTTCTAATAGAACCTAGAAACTCTTTCTACGATCTTATCTCTCCAAACACTAGACTTCGACTTTGAAAAACACAACTTGTCCATTTTAAGCGGTTAACTCTAACTCTACAAAACACATCCAGTCCCTTCAAGCTCTGGACTTCAACTGCTGTTGCCATGAGGCAAATTCTTACTTCCGAAAGCGTTCCTTCCGGTTACTGTTCACACATTTTACCACACTGCCGTAAAATACAAATGATTTACTTAACATAACAAACAAACTAAATTACATTAAAATTAAACATGGTTATTTATACTGTTGTCTTGAAAATCCATTTTTCTTTTATTAATGACGTTACTAAATTTAAATTATTATTTGAATCTCTTATCTCTTTGGCTTAACCGCGTCTTTTAAATGAGTCTATATTAAAATCTGACTTTTTACACTGTCACAAAACCCCACAAGGTTTGTATTTCAATACAGGTATTGGAATACAAAGCTTTTATATATATATATTTCAAATCGAAAAAAAAATATTAATGGATGTTCAAGACATTTCATTTCAGAAGCTAAGGACCTCATGAAAGAAAATAAGTATCCCTAGTATACTTAATTTAAGAAAGATTCTCTTTTCTTATAAAAATAAAAATCTATTTGCTAAAATCCTATTTCATTATTTTAATTTGTTAGCGTTATAATAACTCATTTGTAAAAAAAAAAAAATAATATACGAATCAATTAGTGCTAAGCCTTATCTCTATTTATACAATAAAACCCATCATCAGTTTCCTTTCCAACCTTGTTGGCTGAAACTTTCCATCAACATTTTTTGTTGACAGGATCCCGTCACTCAAAGCTTATCTCCCAGACAGCCGTCTATATACTTTTTCTCGTCTCATCCTCTTTGCCAAGACGACATTTCTACATCCTTTGAAAATCTACATCTATCTTTTACCATCCATCTGGATCATTTTTCAACTAAACACAATTAAAATTTTAAAATTTCTCATTTTTAATTAACATTTTTTACGAAAATTATTTATTTATTACTCAACATTGCTTCAATTCACCTTAAAACTTTTCAATTATCATCTTATATTATTATTTATTTTAGTTTAAATCCAATAATTATTTATTCTTTATCAAATTCTTAATTACTCTTTGTCTCGCTGGGATAACATGTTAGCTACTGATTTTACAATTACAAAAAACTCTTTTCTTCAACTAAAATTCAAAATATAACATCATTATTACAAAAAAATATAAATTTACTTACAAAGCTCATCTATTTATTTCAAAATTACCTCTTTACAATTGTATTGTCTCTCAGTATCCTATCTTAAAATTATTTCCATCTTATCTTTCATATTTTAATAATCTAAGTTGCATTAATCCCCAAACAAAATTCTTCATAATAAAAAAAAAAACTCCTTATTATTTACCCATATATTATTTCATAAATAATCTCCTTATTTCAACGCAGCTTCCTTCAAAAATCATAATAATCGCCGTATTTCGTAGAATTCCTCAAATCTCCCTTTATTCCATTAAAATCGTCGCATATTTCCTTTATTTCATTAAAATCGTCGCATATTTCCTTTATTTCATCGTAGTATTCAAAAAACCTCTTAAAAACTAAAAAATTACCATTAATGCAACCTAACTACCTTCTTTATAAAAGTTTCTTAACAGAACAACTTCATTTTAAATACCACTTTACTCAACAATTCTGTAAAGTCATCATCTTCATATAAAACTCAAAAATTCTCATTTAAACTACTTCTTATTAAAATCTTCTTAATCATCTATTACTTGTATATAAAAACTTCAAAAAAAATAAATTTTACATTGTTTCCCAGCTAACACCGTATTTCATCAAAATCTTTAGACATCTTTATCAGATAACTTCTCACAATCATCTATTGTTTTAAATTCAAAACATTATTTATTAAAAATCGTTAATTATTTATTTTATTTATAAATTTCATCAAAATCTTTCTTATCATTGCTAATTTATTACTCCTTCCTTTAAAAAACAGAAACTTAACCTCCTTTACTCACTATTTAACATCAAAAACTTAAAAAACTTAATTATTATCTGTCTTGGCAAAACTCACATAAATTCTCCAACTTTAACCAATTATTTTTTTACATTCTCAAATCATAAATCACTTAAAATTAACTATCTTATGATCTCATATTATCTAATAATCCTTAATATTTATCAATGTCAAACATACAACTTATCATTTTACAATTTAACATCTAATTACCTATCCTAATCAGCTAATCAACATTTTTACAATTTTATAAAACTTTTCGTTTCATTCCAAATAAAAACTCCCTTCCTGTCAGGTCCGGTTTATTTCTAGGCTTTGTTTCTTAACAAACCCCCTCCTTTCACCATGTAAGCATTGTCCTATTTCCTTTGACGACTTCCCTCAACATCTGTTTTTACTTATTAGAGTAGACTCAAAAAAAAAACTTTTCCTATATCTATGAAAGTTTATGACACTTACAAACATAAGTCATTGTTTATGTTTTTTGCCCAAAATTACATGTGACAGAACTTTAAACAACTACGTTGGATTTTTTGATAAGTTTTCCAATTAACTCTAAATCACTACCTTCTAGAAATGATATCTTAGGCCTTGATCATATCACTTCTCGAACATAGCTACATCCTGCCTCGAAAGACAGTTCGCCTACCAAACTTTATATTTTACAATATAATCAAGAACTCTAGGTTCTCTCTTGAACTTTTTCTACTAAATTTCTGTATTTCTCAACACAAAATAAGAACTCTTTGTTCTTACAACTTCTCAAAATTGTCAAATTTTTAACTATATTTCATTTACATAAGTCGTATGACAATTTTTTGTTTTTATTTTTTGTATTTTGTTTTTTCTTATTTTATTTTTCAAAACTCGACCGGGATTTATTATCGTAACAGTAATTGAATTATACTCCTCTATTCTGATAATAAAGCCCTGTCGAACGTCGATTAATAAAACCACCCAACGTTCCATTTTTATTTTGTTTTTTATTTATACCTTTTTTATTTGATTTTTTATGAATTTATTATTATTTTATGCATTTTACCTCCCTTCTCACCTTCCTATCCTTCTGATGGTCTAATATTTTACATGTACCCTTCAGGTTACACTTTGAACTCTAACACGAAACCAACATGTTGTGACCCTAAAATATGCAGTGGTTGAAATGCGATATCCCTACTTGATTCGAAATACCGCCCACCACACACTCCAAACTCACAACACGCTTTTCGTGCAGTCCCGAAATTGCCTCATTTTCACAAATAAAACAATTTCTTTTACTACACAAACTCCTACCTCCTCCCAATCGTTCATGTACTCCTTAAATGCATCTACACGAAGAAAATTTTAAAATTCATAAAAAATTTCATTTAAATCGTATCATCCGAAGTTGAAAAAATGTTTATTTTACCAATCTTATTATTAGCATCGTCGATTTTCTGTTTATGTAATCCTTTCTAGATGTTATTATTCAAATTCAAAAAGAAATTTTATTTTTAAAATTTATTCTAAGTTCTTTACTTAGAAATTTACTTTTAATTCTATTAAAGTTATTTATGTAATCTACTTTTGTTCTTATTTACTTTATTTAAAACCAATTATCCTCTATTTAAATACTTTTTATTTGAAAACGCAAGTTAATTTCCGATTATAAATCAAAAGTTTTTTATTTTCAGAACAGCAATTTTGTAACACGCTGTATCTCGTCTCAATGTCATGCAAAGAACTTATACCTGACTAAGGAATAAACAATTTCCCCTTTGTATATAGAGACGCAATTCTTTATCTGTTTACTACTGATAAGAAGTGAACCTTTTGGTTCCAATATGGTCTATAGATGAATCTCAACTCTCGTCACATTTCATTGAATATTTTATTGAATCCACCTACTTAATATTGAATATTATTTCTTCAACGTTACTCTGAATCCTTGCTTCGAACTAACTATCTTATCTATGTCACGTAAAATCAATATTTATTCCTTTCATAAACATACAGAGTTATTTTACTAATATAAACCTAGCGTCTTTCACTTAGCAAATACCTACACGTTTTCTAAATATTATTTCTTCTATAAACATATAAAGTTATTCACTGCTATAATCCAGCGTCTTTACTCTAACAAATACTGAAACCTTTCTTAAACTAAAACTTCTAACATTTTACGCTTGGCCTATAGTTATTATTTATTCTGATTTAGCTTACAAAATTTATTAGTACACACAAATTATTAATATTCATAACTCTTAATTATTCATTATCAAACTTAAACTTATTTATTAACAAAATTCTTATTCTATTAATTATTTTTCAAAATCAAGTCCTTGTGTTTATAAAAATGTCTTTACATTATTATCAGTCGTTCCAAATTTCAATTGATTACAACAATTATGAATTATCCGTTTTTTTCGATGGTTCCCCGATTGGTGAAAAATTTTAAAGTACATGATTGAATTTTTTAACACACTTTTAATGTTAAATACTTCTGTCCACACGGACAGTTTGTCTAGCCTAGTCATCATAACAGACCCTTTCCTAACAAAAGATCGCCCTTTGTTATTGTCTCGGAGTACTGACAAAACACCTTTCTCTTTCTCCCTTACAAACATAACTACATTTCTCTTTCTCTCAAACATCTTAGAATCTACTGACCTAATTTCAACATCTGTTTGCTTAGGAATACTAACCCCACCATTTTTGTATATCATCACAAAGCCTTCCTTTACTATTTCTACATTTTTACTTTCAAGATTATATTTAAAGTTACTTTTTTCACAAAAACTTTTAATTTCTTGTTCTTGTATTCTAAAAACATTTCTAAATTCTAACATCGTGTAATTTTCAAAATCTATAGTCCTATGGTAAACTCGTTTTTTAAGATAAACAGCTGATTCCTTTATTATTAGATTATTTACCTTTACTTTGTTTTTTAAATTAATTGTACCTATTCCAACCCCACCAAACTTATTCACTTCAACATTACTTGTTATCTCTAGATTTACCTTGTTACATGTTAACCCATTATTTTTCTTAATTTCAACATTACCTGTTAACTGTTTTAAATCATTGTTTTCAAAAGGCTCATTTTGACTTACATTAGGCTTAACTATTGTCTCGTTTTTAAATTTTCCCCGTTTTAATTCTAAATTTTCTTTTTCCCATTCCAGATTTTCTTGTTCCAATTTCTTAATAAATTGTGTTAATGACTGTTTTTCTTCATTACTTAAACTTAATTCCCATTGTTTTATTTCATCCGAAAATAATTCTGTTATTTGCTTAGCTCTCTCCTTACAACTTATTTGCTTATTATCCATAATATTACTCATTTTCAAATATTTATCACTCTCATCAATCTGACTATTGTTAACCTCACCATTACCATTTAGCAAATTACTATTTTTATTTACTGAATCACTTGAAACTTCATTTTTTCCATCAAAATTATTAACCCCACAAATTTTTTTAACTTTTAAATTTTCAGTATTATCTACTTCATTGTTTACTTTATTATTATTTTTCACAATCTCATCAATCTTTGTATTATCACATTCGCAATAATCATACCATACTTTTTCTGTTTTACTACTACAAACACTTGCGGTTACCCTAGTAAAAGGAGGTACTTCTTCTATTAACCTATCTTCCATTTTTCTATAAGTTTCATTTCTCACTTCAAACACAGCCCTTATCATCTTAAACATTTCCTTTTTTAATTCTAATTCACTATATGTTAAATTTTGTCCTAACCTTCCATACCCTTGTTTATCTAACTCTTCCCTATCCATTTCTATAAGCCACCATTCCCTAAGTTTCTTATTTTTATCTATGTCATCTGTTACCCATCGATATCTATATTTTTTGTTTACATTTTTAAAATATTTCTCAGCTTCTTGTTTTATTGCTTCAAATTCTTTATTCATCCTATTTCTATTTTTTTTTACTTATCAAATGATAAATGCTTGTACCCTCCATCAAATGATCACTGCTTGTACCCTCCATTTTAATTATTATTATTATTTTTTAGTTTTAAATTTAAATTTTAGTTACCAAAATCATTACCCTAACCTGTTCACTATTATTATCATTTATTATTTCTAAACCCATTTATATCTTATATTTAACACAAAAAATTTTAAAAAAGAATCTTTCTTATTTTATTTAGAGAGTCCTTACCTTGATTAAATGTTCGCATTACCAAAATCACTGTACTTTCGACCATAAATGCCCCATTGTTGGGCCCAATTGTAATAATTTAAAAATAAGCGGGCTTATCGTACTTGAAGAGTACTTATTTTTTATTAAAATTGAATTCAATTATTAATTTGCTCGACTAGGGCGCCAGATGTGTTGACATCAATTTTGAAAAAAGTGAATTTAAATATTTTAAAAAATCTCTGGGGTCGCAAATTCTTTTATCGGTGTACTCACAGTGGATTTTGGTTTTAAATGAGAACACTTTGGCTGAAATGTTACAAAGAAAACATTTATTAAACATTCAAAGAAACATCCTACAAATATTATTAACAAAAAAAATCATATTATAAATACTAGTTATCTTTTTAGTTTTAATAACAAATTATGAATTTATATTTCTTTTATTTCATTCTTTCAAATTAATTAATTTTATCTTCAAAAATGCTTCTACAAATAAAATTGTTGCAACAGGACTTTAATCTATGAAAATTTTTTAGTAGTAACTTTGTAGCTTTAAAAGAAAAATGAAAAGATGCTATTTTCATTATTTAAAAATTTCATTTTACTAGTATCTCTTCTAGTAATAATCTACTAAACTTTCTTTAAATAGATAAACATTTACAAAAAAATTAATTTAAAACATAATACAGGTTATTAATCAAACAGGTAATATATAGCGTCTATACCACAACGCCGATCTAAATAAAAAACATTGTCCGTTTCCGAATGGAAGACTGATGTCCTACAAGTTGAAATTTTACTGCTCCTAGTGGATTCTCCCTCGTTCAGAAGTTGTTTTCTCGAGTTGTTGAGAATGTTCATAACTCGCGTATATAAACCATTGTCTTTTATGTTCCCGCGTTATTGTCATTGAAACACGCTCTTTATAGATTTTTTAAACACTTTCGATCTCTATTTGAGACAAAAAATCAAATGTACATTGTTCTAATAGAACCTAGAAACTCTTTCTACGATCTTATCTCTCCAAACACTAGACTTCGACTTTGAAAAACACAACTTGTCCATTTTAAGCGGTTAACTCTAACTCTACAAAACACATCCAGTCCCTTCAAGCTCTGGACTTCAACTGCTGTTGCCATGAGGCAAATTCTTACTTCCGAAAGCGTTCCTTCCGGTTACTGTTCACACATTTTACCACACTGCCGTAAAATACAAATGATTTACTTAACATAACAAACAAACTAAATTACATTAAAATTAAACATGGTTATTTATACTGTTGTCTTGAAAATCCATTTTTCTTTTATTAATGACGTTACTAAATTTAAATTATTATTTGAATCTCTTATCTCTTTGGCTTAACCGCGTCTTTTAAATGAGTCTATATTAAAATCTGACTTTTTACACTGTCACACATTGTTTTAGTCAAATTGACAATTATATGAAAAAATCAGTTCTAATAAAATACTTTGGTATTTGAAAATATTTAAAAAATCTAAATAGTTTAAAATTACTCTCTTAGGAATACAAGTTTAATATATAAATGGCCAACCATTTAAATATCACACTAGCCCTATACTTTTAGGCTTATACTTAAAAATATTATTTATAAAGTACTTACGTATCAGGTACTGATGTGCAAGTATTTGTATCTGGTGTAATGTTGCTGAGTTTTGTAAACATAAAACCAGTTCTTGTGGATAACCACAATCTTTAGAAGACTGCCAACCTCGAACTGAAGGACCATGTCGATCCAGTTCACAGGCTTTATGTTTCTCATCCTCTCCTGAAAAAGTGTATATGTTTATAAATGCACAAACAAAACTATACAGTTAGTACAGCTACTGGTGTAATATTTACTCTATGGCAAAATGTTATCAACTTAATACTACTGTATACTCAATTACAGTTGCCCGGGGAGGGTGAGGACGGGGCTAGGTGTGCAGGAGAAATTCATACACTTCAAAAAACATCGACTCATTACTTATCACTCGATATGATTGGTTACTATTTTCTGACAATCTCCTATCTCAATATCTACGACATGTATTTTTGTTTCCTTTGTTTACAGTGGTCGCCATTTGTTGTCAGGGCGTGATTGAAGATTGTTATTTATAGTGAGGTACCAAAAACATTGTTTTATCTCGAGTAGTATAGCCGGTGTGAATAAGTTTGATCAGAATATTATTTCAAAGTGGACAAATTGTCAGTAACATGAACAAATTTATGAAAGAAGAGACTGGATCAAAAAGACATTAAAATTCCGTTGATCAAAGCTGGAGACCGAACTGCAATAGCTACTGAAGTTTCTGAGCGAGTAGTTATCAAAATCAACAAGGAGTTGTGTGAAATAGAAAACTGCAATGAGTGTGAAAGATCATTTGTGACACCTAACAAAATTCATTGTAATACCTACCAGTATTTTTTGAGGAAATAACTCAAATTAATTGTGTTTCCAAAATTGTTTTCTGATCAGAATTTTTTTTTTATATTTGATTGTAATATTTTTTAATTATATTGTAATCATTTTTTAATTTATTACATTTATAATTATTTAAATTCACTCACTGAAAGTTGTTTTACAACCCGATAAGAAACTAACATCAAGGCCTTTGATAAAACAGATGTTTAACAATGTGCTAGAAACAATCAACCTTACAATTAAAAATGATATTGTCTTTAACCTCATTCTACAATAAATCAAATATACCAATGAAGAGTACTGGTACCAGTAAAATCAACAGTTAGAATTAAGGATGACTTTAAAGCAACTGAAGAAAGAAAAAGGTAATGTAGTCCTAATATAAAACAAAACTATATGATCAAAACTAAGGATATGCATCCGTTTAAAAATATTTACTAATTATAAGTGGGTAAAATTATTATGATAATCTACATTTATGCTAGGATGTAGATAATTAGTTTGAGTACATTCTTCTTCTACTACTACTGTATTGTCTTAGCTTCTCCTGACATGTTTCAGTATTTTTCAAAAGTTGTTATGTACTCAAGTGGATAACCAAACTTTTTTTAAAGTATTTGATTTTATGTATTTAGAAACAGTACTATCAAAACAGAAAGTTAGCAAAGACGAAATTACAACAAGACTAATGCTGGGAACATATTCTATTTCATTTTTTAAATTTACAGTGGTCTAAAACAAAAATCGAGGTTTATGAGATTTAATATACAGGACAAGATTATAATCTACAGTTACATATGGCATGGAATCATTTATGTTCCCAAGTTTAGTGGCCAGTATTCAAGAGCAGAAGCGATTTTTTTTTAAAGCAAAAACCTTTGATGTCATTTTCACCTTAGTGAAAGCTGAGCATAAAATGCTCCTTAGCATAAAAACAACAAATCAAACCAAATTCAAACAACAATAAACAAATTGTAACGTCACCCATGGGTACTGAGGATCCTGACCCACTGCACTGTAGTCAAATTAACCTTCTTTACCACTATTCATATTATACCTTTACAAATTGAGAAGTTAAGGTATAAGAAATGAGACCCATGAATACTCTAGTATCAGGGTCATAAAAGAAAAATAGTTGGTCAAGAGTGATCTGATAGTAAGATGAGAGGGATATAAATTGAGACTAGATGAAGAAAGGTATAGAAATAGGACACACCTTAGAATGCCTGTACTCAATATGAGGGAGATCCTGAGGGCATAAAGAATTCTAAGGGGAGTTGAAAGTTAAGTAACGGTGTAATGTATATGAACTGTGAGTTAATACAGAGTGGCGCAGAGAAACAGAAAATTTTAAAATGATCATAAAACAATGAAAATTACATTCCATTAACATATGTTCTCCAAGGCTAAAAGTTTAATTCCAAATTCCATTTGAAATGATGCAATCTCCAAACAATTGTCTCACTGCTGCCTTAAACCATCATGCAGTGTGTGATGTGATGACATTCAGAACACCTGGTTTCAACAGGATGGAGCCATATCACACAATGCACGATGATCATTATGTGACTTATTTTTATAGGGGAATCTAAAGAGTGTGGTGTACCAAACACGACCAGCAACTCTTACCAACTCAAACAAAATATTAAAGAGGAAATAGCTAACATTGCAGAGTATTGCGTAACACCATACAAACTCTTCATATCTACTCTCAGAATGTGTTCTGAAATTAACAAAACATTTAACTGATGTTATTTTTAAAAAAGTGATTAGTAACTAAACTTTAAGTATTGGAGAATATATGTTCAAATATTCAAATAAATTAATGTAATTTTCTTTCATTGTTTTATAATCCCATTTAAATTTGTTTCATTTCAAATTTTCCCATTTCTCTGCACCACCCAGTATTATATTATGGATGATGGTTTATATGTTGTGAGTGTTTGGTTAGGATATCATGAGAGACAACAACCCTCCCCCCCCTACAAGATGTAGATAATCTGCACCCCCCTGTTGGAAGTGAGGACAGAGAATTAAGACTAACATGGAGTGGGTATAGATAACCTAAATTAGTAGTCTACATTAATGTAATGTTTTGAGATGTTCGAATATGTTAAAAGAATGGAGGCTTCATGTCAATTAAGATATTGTATATGTGAAAACTAGAAAAGAAAAAAATCATGATGAGCGCGGAAAAATGGTTGGAGAATGTAAATCTTTGGAGTATGAAAATAAAGCACTTGTTAGTGACAGAAATACTAGAGGCAGAAGGGGGCCAAAACTCACCCTAGGTTTATATCATCAGCAGATAAGGTAATCAATTAATATATTATTCGATATTTTGAGAATTGTTCAAGAAAAGTTCTTATATTGTGACTTTAAAATGTTAACATTTTGAATCAGATTTCAAGTGGTAAGTTAATATAACACTCTAATAATTTGAATTCAAAATAAAATTAATTCTTTAATAAATTTAATTTAAAATGTTACCAATATTGTAAAAATGTTTCATATTATTATTTTAATTATATTTTCCCCCCTTGTTATTTAAGAGCAAAAACCTTTCAGTTATCATCACCTCTAAAAAAAGGAAGAAAAGAACACCCCCTAGCCCTATAATATTTTAATAGTGTCAGGATTGGAAAAGAACAAGATTTGGTCCAAGGAGACGTGATAAGAAAAATGAAAGCGACGGATTTGGCCCAAGACTACATGAAAAATGTGTAGATCCAGCTTGGTCCCTCAGGCATTATATTTCAATGAAACTAACACAAATTCATTATGAAATCGTTAAGAATTCATTGATTCATTATGCAAATTGTAAATCTCATCAATTCATTTTAGCCTTAATTTTAGAGATGATTTTGATGAATTTTCTCTTAAACTGAAGACTCAACAAAAACAATAAGTTTAGTGATAAGTTCAAACTAATTATTAACAAAAATACACACAATCATACAATAAAATTGATAATTTATAGTCTTACTTCTATCTACATTATTTGATTTAAATATTAGTCCACTAATTTTATTGCTATTGTATTAGTCTTTATTTGTCTTACCTGTAGCATAAGTTACATTAAAACATATCTTTTTTGGCATTTTAAAATTTATATATAAAAATGTATAATTAATTGTTAATAATTAAAATAACCTATATCTGGACAGAAAAATAACCTGTCTATAAACACTATCATCACAACTTGGTTATAAAATCAAACATCTTTGAGATGCAGTTTAAAGAAGAACTAAAAGTCAGTAATTTGTACAACGTTTCAAATATAGCACCAATTTAAATTATTGAGTTATAATCTCAGAAATGTAAATGATGTCATCTGTCTATCCCGGATCTGTAGACAACCCTCACAGCATGCTCAGTACAGTCTGAATTCAGAAAAACGGAATCGTATCAACGTAAACACTATCATTTTATTTTTTATTTAAAAATATCTGCATTTCTTATTTTAAATAATAACATCTAGGGTATGTGTAGGATGTTGATTTTGAATATGTTATGAGTTTATTTTTGGTGTTTAATATGAAAATGAAAACTAAATGTCAGACAGAGTTGAAACAAGACTGTACTTTTTAATCAATAGCCGTGTAGGTTATTCTTTGTGCCTACACTATCTTAACATCTTGATTGTACGCTGCCAACCAGATACAATGAAACGAAATGTAGAATGAGGGGAGAGGGGGCAATGGTTCTTTTTTTGTTTAGATTTCTAATTAATTGTTCAATTAATTAGAATATTCATCAATAGATTCATGAGCAAAATGTTTTCCGTATGTACGATCGTGGAAAATAATTATTATTGATTTTCTAATCAGAATTAATTCGATTTCTAATTTACCATTTTTTGCAATGAAAATAAAGGAATATTTTTTTAATAATTTTATTGTATGACCAGAGGTAATATATACGTAATATAACCTGAGTATGACTTTAACATAATAACACAAATCGTCCCTTATATTGTATAAACTATATAAAACAGCTGACTTTGACAGATCAGGTGTTGGTTTTTGACATAAGTTTTCCAACTTCTTAAAGTTGGCAACTACATTTTACACCGTACCAACCTACCATTGTCATTGTACTACTGGTATGTGGAATAATGGTAATTGTATGTTGTAATGTTGTCATTAGTAATAATATAATTGTAATGCAGGTGTAAGTACTTCTTTATGAAGTGTTTACTACTGTTACATGGTAATTACTAATAAAACAATACATCTCCTTTATATAATATGGTAATATTTTTTCATGGTAGGTTTAAATTTTGTATTAAGTTGTTTGCAATTGTTGACTACATGCTAAACTCTACTCCCACAGCTGATACAATTAATTATAGATAATAATTTTATTTACAATTTTGTTTTTATAATCATTTTTTGTAGTAATATCACTGATATAAATATTTTGATACTATAACATTTCACTACAAGTAAATTTTAATTGTTAGTAAACTAATAACAGTTGAAATATAACCTCAAAGGTATGTTATATGAAATGTGAATAAAATTGTGCCTAGTAAACTATTATTCTTGCTGTAATGTCAGCTTCAATCTATTGCTAGTCTAGCTTATGTTCAAGTTTTGAAAATATGTAATTTTACGCCACCATTAATTAGGAGTTTTTTTAAAGACTGCCAATTTCAAAATATTTAAAGAATTAAAACAGGCCTAACTGAAAACTAACCTAAACTTGTAAGTGACGTTTTTATGTAAATACAGGTCTTGCTCTATTCTCCTTACTCTCAGTAACATAGTAAAGTAGAATTTTTCTTAGTTCAAGGTTGTTCAAATTTTAAACAAATTTAATTATTAAAACAAAAAATGAAGTACTGTACTCTCCATTTTAGGCTTATGCCGAAACACATAAAAACTTTAAATTAATTGGGTATGATCTACAATATACATAAGAAACATTATCAAAAAACAATGTCTCATGTCTCAAGCACTTTTTAAACGGTAATTGTTTACTGTAGCAGCTCAATTTTGATATTTTCCCCTTGTTATTTTTTTACTACATACCTATCTCAAAAGAATAGTAACATTTTTTTGTGAGCAAAAATGTTTGTCATAGAAAAAAATTTTTTAAGTTTTCTAAATTAAGGTCCATTAAGTGAATTACAAGTTAAAATAGGTTTGTACATGAATTGGTTTTACCTTACAAGGTCAAGTAAGGTAATATATAGCCACCTTACATAACCTACGTGTAAATAAACCTATGTACAGTATTTGTTTACATAAAGGTAACTACAAATTTTCAGGATTTTTGTTTGTTTATCGTCTTCTACATATCTTACTTCTTAAGAATAAATAATGGTTTCATTGTGGAGGTCACATTTTTTTCACTGGAAAATTACAATTTGCAATCGACAGATTTTATAGGTTACACATAATGGTTAGATATAATAGCAATGAGAATAGCGTAGGCTATGGTATTGAAGCATGCATTATATGAACTAGCATAGTTCATATAATGACTATGCTAGATCACGATTTATATGTCACGGCAGGATAGCCACCTGGCCAAACCTGCCGTGACATATAAATCATGATCTAGCATAGTCATTATATAATCTGCATGCTTCAAAACCATAGCCTATGCTATTATATATATATATATATATATATATAATAACCATAACCACCAGGGTAATAATTTGCTTACTATAGTATGTAGGGTGATATTATTATATGTCACGAAAGGTTTGGCCAGGTGGCTATATAGAACCACCTGGCCAAACCTTTCTTACGTTTATTGAACATTATCCATTATATAACCTATAAACCTGTTGATTTGAAAGTTTGTAAATTGTAATTTTTCAGTGAAAAAAAGGGACCTCCACAAAGATAACATTATTTATTCTTAGGAAATAAGTTATGTAGTAGACGATAAAAAAAATTCCCAAAATTAGCAGTTACCTTAATGTAAACAATTACCCCTACGTAAGATATAACAACACTAATCCCAATTAAATTTTTTCATGTGGTGTTTCCAAGCGGTCTCGCACCCAAGTACTGTACTAATCAAGTTCAATATTGCTTGACCGATATTGTTTTTACCTTGTAAGGTCATGTAAGGTATAGATACTACCTTACCTGTGAGACTAAAAATTGAGTTAATGCATGCTGAAAGTGGGTAAATATTTATTGTACATTATTATCAGATTTTGTTATAAAAAATTATGAAATCGTTAACTATTTACATAGTATTCAAACAATCAGTTCATATTTTTTTGTCGGAAGATGCATTAGTCGAATGATGCAGTCACAAAATACGTTATTTTAGTAGAAAAAAGAAATATAAAAGTACATAATACAGCTCAGGTTATGAATTCCTACGTTAATATTGATAACTACTTTCATCAAGTCAGTGAATGTTGTGATCGCTTGTTTCATTAGGTCTGGCTAGGTGACTATATATATATATATATATATATATATATATATATATTACAAATAAGTTTGGCTAAGTGAATATATATAGGGTGTCCAGTAATTACGGGATCAAACTTCACCAGGTGATTTTGCAAGTCAAAATATACAAAAAATTTCTAATAAACATTGTCCTATCTCGCTTAGTTTTGCGTCTGTCTGTTTGTGTTTTTTACTAAAACATTTTTATCTTCGAAGTCGATAAAGGTATAAACTTAAAACTTTACCATACCTGTTAGTATAACAAAGACCAATATTTAAAAATATTTTAAAATAATTATCACCTCCGGTTTCAAAATTGTGGCCATACTAAGTTTTCTAAGCTTAATAACTCAAAACCCTTATGGCCACCATTTCGACTTCGAAGATAAAAATGTTTTAGTAAAAAACACAAACAGACAGACAGACACAAAACTAAGCGAGATAGGACTATGCTTTATTAGAAATTTCTTGTATATTTTGACTTGTAAAATCACCTGATGAAGTTTGATCCTGTAATTACTGGACATCCTGTATATAGTCATCTAGCCAGATATAATAAAACATATTTTTGACCATGACAAATAGTTTTAATAATAAGCATAGAAAGATTACACATCCACTAATTTGACTAACATAGTCCTACATATTAAAGTAGACTTTCGTAATCAGAGCGGGATTTAACCTAACAACGGCTGGATTCCCTTGTTTTCTATTTATTTGACAATGAATAAATAGAAATGCATTTTGGGACTTGAAATGGATCTTCCGACAAATAATATGATATGATTGTTTGAATACAAGGTAATTAGTTAGTGATTTTATCGTTTTAAATAACAAAATACAATAATAATGTACAATGAATATTTACCGAAATGTGTAAGGCATGTCTCTTGTTACTGATTTTAATTTAGCCTACAATTTGTATTACAGAATGTACGATTAAAAATGGGTAAAACAACAAGAGTAGTTGTTTGTGGAATGAAAGGCGTGGGTAAAACAGCTATATTGGAGCAAGCCATTTATGGCAATTACACCAAAGAAACAGTATGTATATTCATTTATTATTAAAGTCATATTTCTTTATATGTTAACTTTTGCTAAAAATGTATGATAAAACTAATTTTATTGTTATCTCTTTTTGTAGTTTTTACAAGCAACTATAGAAGATATCTATGTTGCATGGATAGAAACAGAACGTGGAACAAAAGAAAAGGTTAGGTTTTATGACACAGCTGGTCTGGAAAGTATACAGCAAGCACGACAAGCTGGTCAAGCCGATGCTTATGTTCTTGTTTATGACACTGCAAGACCGGAAACTTTCGACTGTTTGGTTACACTTAAAAAAGAAATTGACAGGAATAAAGAAAAGAAAGAGGTTAGGAATCAATATATAATTTTAATGCACTGAATTAATTAAATTGAATTATATATTTAGTTTCAGTAATTCTGAGCTAAGATTGTAGTAAGTCACATTTTTACAGACTTGTATATAATATTCTTTGATCAATGGGAAAGACTAATGACATACTAAAAAACACAAATTAGCCTGTGAATCTATTTGAAGTTATTGAGTGTCCTATTAGAATGTTTCAGCATTTACATTTTATTTTTTAGTTTTGAGTGTAGAGTAAAGTAAGATAAATTTAAGATATAATATACCTAAATATTAATTTAACTTGTTTGTCAACATGATTAAATAGTTGTCTTAGCAATCACAGAATCCTAAACCAAGTTTAAAAAAAAAAAAACTTCAAAAAAGTTGATAAAGTAGGATGACACTCTTCTTCCAAATTAATTAAATGGGAAGAGGGACAGTGACATTGTTTGTCATTTTGTTTATTTTTATATGTACACAAAGAAAACATTTTCGATGCTACAGCCCACTCCAGGGCTACATACAATCTTGGCTACTCAGACAATTTCTCTCTATCTTCCTCTGTTCTCTGCCAATTCTTTCCAACTACAGATTCCCATCTTTCTAAGGTCTTTGCCCAAAACACCTAACCACCTTTATTTTGATTTTTCTTCTTCTGGTCTTTCTTAGAATATCTTCTTTATTATCCTTTCCTCTGGCATTCTTTATAAGTGACCAACTCACCTGTAGATTATTATTGTTTCTTAATTTATAACACTAGCTTTGTCTACTTGGAAGTTGGGCTAATTACATTTCATACATACGGTACGGTATAAAGGGATATTAAAGAGCAAGAATTTTCCCAGTGAGTATGGGTTTATCATCTATACCTTTTTATATGTAGTCTTGGGTTAGATCCTTTTCTCTTCCATTTTTCTTATGAAGTCTCTTTTGACCAACTCTTGTTCTTTTCTGACCTATTAGAATATTAAAGGCCTAGGGGTCTTTATTTTATGTTCCTTTCTTACTTTTTTTTATAAGGTGATGATGACAGAGAGGTTTTTCCTTTTAAACAACAAAGGAAAAATAGATAGGCCTCTTTTCAGCAACAATAAAATAACAATTAAACAACCTCATGAACAGAAGTAATAAACACATTTTTCAGTCACAACAGTTAACAACAAAATGATCACAATTTTATTTTATTTTATTGTGAATGAGGGAAAATCTTCATGGAAAATAGTGCATCAATTGCAGTATTTATAGATACAAAACTCTTGACATGTTACATGTTCTCAGCGGATCTCTGTGGCGGTAGACATAAAGTCTACATTAAATGGCTCCAATACAGTTTCATAATTATTATTGTTTATCCCTTCATAACATAAATAATAGGAATGCAGACTGTTGCATTAAATTAACATTTATTTATAAACATCCTGTAATGGTAATTTGGTTACATAATCTATTAATCTTGTGTTTGGTGTATTAATCATATTTTTTATTTGAATTTTTCAAATATGTACACACACGAAAATTTTATATTGTGTCTATTAAAAAAATTGAATGTTTAAAAAGGTGATGCTACTAAGTGGTACATTACTGAAACAGCTGTGTACATTGTGAATGACAGGGGATTAATAAGGTCAACCCCAGGTAATCACAGCCTAGACATCAACTTAGTGTACCTGTACTGTTTTTATTTTAATGTTTAAAAAAAATATTATGTATGTGGTTAGTGTTTTTGTGTGTCAGTTCTGATGATGTCTTACAAATAGGTGAAACAGCTGTCAACAATAAAATGTTGATCCTCAAGATTACTCAGGCAAGCAATAACTCCTATAAATGTATTTTTTATTTTGTGTTACTTTTTACAAATTAAAATAGGTAGGGCTAAGAAGAGAAAATGAAATGACATAATAGGAAAGTGTTTTAATCCAAGGGCCTTATGCAAACAATATTTTTAGTTATACCATTAACCAATAGCAGATAGAGATTATTGCTAGAAAACCTTAGAGGCTTACTTACAAGGGTAGAGGCATGGAAATCCGAAGGGACCCTAACTGGATTTATCCCTTTTTTCATGTAGTCTTGGATTAGATTCCTCTCTTTCATTTTTCCTATCTTTCTCGTTTTCTTCCTTTTTTTAGAAGGCAATAATGACCTGTTAGGATTAAGAATAATGTTAGAATATAGATAAATAAAAATAATATAATGTTATATTAAAGTCAGAATGGAGACAACTGTTTTGAAAGACACAAGTGCAACAGTAATTATTATGAAATGCTTACCTTGCAAGTACAATCAACATCACAAACAAGAGGGAGTTATATAAGCTCTTGGACAAAAGGAAACATGGTCATTTGATCACAGGAAGAACCGCTACTGAGGGAGTGTTTTGAAGATAGCCTAACTTGGCGAGAAAGTGGGAGAGAGCTCGATAACTCAACATAGCTAATGTTAAAAATACTTTGTAAGAAAAGTGAGCAAATCTTTGTGAATTGAGAAGCTTGTATAAAATAGTAGAATCATAATAGTTGGAACCATTCTGGATTTATATTTTATATTGTAGTTGATTGTATACATTTAAAGATCAGGTGAGATAAGATTAAATTGTGACTGTGTAAATATATTTATTGTGATTGTTTAAATCATTAAATAGAAAGGTAATAACTTTATTATTCAGTACTGAACCATTGTTTTTTATTAGTATATTTGAAGAACTCAGATGTAAAAGGGCAATACCTAACAGACTTCTAAACAAGAAAAAAAAATTGTTAGAACATGCAATGTGTTCATGTGAGAAACTGGACTCTGCAGATCAATGCCAGCTATTTTGGTTGATGCAAATCACATCACTCAAAATAAAATATATCAGCTTTCAAACTAAAACCTCCTCTAAAAATTTTAACTTCAAACAATTTTGTAGTTCCAATTAGTGTTTAAATCATATACCAATTTTGTCACTGTTAATACATATGTAATCATTGAAAATTTTTAAAAAATGTGTCAACAAATTTGGAATTCAGCCGGAAAAAAAAAGTTATAATTCAAAAACTATTACGCCAAATAGTTTTCAGTTCCAATTAACATAAATTTGTACAATGTTTATATTCTTATTAATAATTAAAATGTTATGAAATAATTTGTTTTCAGTTGGTAGTGATGTTGCTGGGCCACAATATCACACAAGTTGAGTCTCCAATTCCATTAGAAAGTCCAGCAAGCAAAGCAGCACATTGGTCAATGCGCGAAAAGATTCGTCATTTTGAAGTGAATGCTTTAGATAGGACAACTTTGTTTGAGCCTTTTGTGCATCTGGCTTCAAGGTTGAATCAGCCACCTAATAAGAGCTCATTTCCTCAACTGAGCATGGTTCGGAAAAGTGTAAAAATGGATTCTAGCTGAGGGCAAACAAAGTTTTATATATCTAGCTGTGAAGAACAAGATTAATAAAGTGTACAAAGTTGAATGAAATGCAAGTTATGTGTATGTTTGCCGACAAGAAAGGTAGCTTAGGTAAAAGAATGCAAAACAAATTATAAAGTATTAATTGTTTTAGATTTTACACATGCAGGTGAAATATAGAAATAGGGGTAGTTTTCTTATTAGGAGTGTGGTGTTATTGTTTATAAAACAAGTGGTATGATAATTATTGATATAATAATATGGACAGTCTTTAAGGTTATACAGCAATTTCCCCTAACCTCTACATATTTAATACTGCACCTGCTTCAGCAACTGCCATGAGTAACGTCGGCAGATAAGTTGAAGCAGATAGGTACAATATATATCTGATGGTAATCCACCATATACCGGGTGTCCCACAGAACTTGAACTATGGGGAAATCACATGATGTATTGTTATTTTATTAATTTTAAGTACCTTTGATTAAAATTGATGTTGTTACATACTTAATTACATTAAATGTTGAGATCAGTTTTATTTTTCTAATAATGTCTGTACGTAACGACACCAATTTTAATCGAAGGTACTTAAAATTAATGAAATAACAAAATACATTATATGATTTCCCTATAGTTCAAGTTCTGTGGGGCACCTGGTATAGTCCATAAATGTAGGATTAGATATTACAATAATTCAAATTAATGTCAAATTAAAATTAAATCAGTTTTAGTTCTAGAATCAAGTTTTAATATGATTAAAAAAAATTTTTAATATGGAGTCCCCAGTTTATCTAGTAAGAGTTTTCAGGCCCAAATGTTATAGTGACACTGATAACAAATGCAGTATTGCTGCTTCTTACGAAGTAGTGCTGGAAATTGTCAAAGCAAAAAACCTTTTATAGTATAAGCGGGACCTATTTGAAAACCATATGGTTTGGATTTTTTTCACAAGCTTGATAATTTTTGTTTGAATGGTTCCGGGAAAAGTTGAGAATGATAATTATAGTATGCTCTAGCTTGAAAATGGCCGTTAAATTTATAATTAAACAAATTGATCAAAGTGCTAAAAAATGATGATTTTTTCATTTATAGCTCATCAAATAATATATATTTTAGAGAAAAATGGAAATGGAAAAAAAGTTGTGTAATTAAATTTCACACGAGAAATGATATATTAGTTTATAACAACTTAATTTGTATTCAGTATTAAAATATACAAAAGATTGGGTAGTTTTCATATTTAAAAGCATTAACACATTTCAGAAATATACAACTTTTTGACCTCATGTTAATAGAAGAAAGCATCAGAATATTGCCAATTTATAATACACCCACATAAATAGATTTAAAAATAAAATTAAACTTTTCAAGATTCACTAGAAAAACTTTAGTTTTAATTTTTTCCAAGATGTAAAGAACACTTTGAAGAAGTGAAGGATTTTGAGGAAGTTTCATATTAAACTCATATAAAATACATTGACACAATTGCAGAAGAATTCGAAAACTTGTTTAGCGACTTTAAAAAATCAAAGGAGAAATTTCAGTTTTTACTCAGCCACTTATAAGTCTGTTGAAAATGTAAGCAGAGCAGACCTTCAACTGATATATGATTTGCAGTAAGATCTTTTTTACTAGGTTAGAACCTAAATAAGAATGGACTTTTTTAAGTTACTCCCAGGAGAACGTTACCCCAACTTGCAAAACTTAGGCCTTATAATGGGCTCAATGCTATGAAGCACATATCTTTGCGAAAGCAGCTTTTCCAACATGAAATTTATAAAGTCAAAATATTCTTACAAAATTGTATATATTGAAAGCGATTATGAGAGTTTCAATATATCTTGGAAGTAAAATGTTTGTATTACAATGGGTTGAACATTCTAATTTGTTCCAATTATTCAGTATTTATTGTAAATAAATTATCTGTAATAACTTTTGTACAGAATTATCAGTTCTGGAAATTATGTATTAACTTTAATCTCCATTGTAATACGATACTATGGAATAGTTTTTATTGATTTACCATCAATTTAACGCTTTTTTTCTTTAGTAGTCCAGGACTACACGTTTCGCTATTGTTAAGAACAAGTTGTTTACTTAATATTCATAAAATAAGTCAAGAAGTTATTTGATAAAACATAGATCGATTTGAATATCTTGTAATGTTTTGCTTTATGTATCATGTACTCATATATTTGAAATATCCATATTATAAGTTATTTTTCGAGAAGATACCGTCCTCTACACGAGACCGTGGAACATATGGGATTTTTTCTAACATTAATAATTCCCACTCTTTTCTGGATGCATTGAGACCATCTCAGTCAACATCCAGTTTGACCTCAGTTCATACAAATTTGTTCCCATTAAACAAATACAGGAACACATCTGACATTAAATGTCATATAATTTACCAACACATTTAACTGGTTACAAGGACCATACTGAGCCAGAATATGTGTATAACTGATTACTAGTCTGAAAGATTTATACAAGATCCAACCATTAATGAAACAAGGGTTCTCCATGCACATTTTTCATTTATGATACTATTTCTGTTAGATTTGAGGTGGTAAGTCAATAATAAACTATTCAATCAGTTGCTTTATGAAGTTACCCAAATAATTATAATATTATGGATTAATATAATAACAAATCAAAAATTATGAACATTTTATTTAAACTTGCCACTATATTTAATGTATACTTATTCAATAAAAATAAGTAAACTTTTTGTATTTTCAAAATAATGTATTAAACAAGTATTTTAAGATTTAGTAAAATTTCATTATATTTCTTTTATCTGATATCAATATATTCTGTTCATATATTATATTTCTGTTGATATACAGTAGAACCTCTGTTAACCGGCCTCGGATTAACCGGTCCTCGGATTAACCGGCCTATATCGTAGTGTACTGGTTGGATGAGAGTTTCCGAAAATAAATTGTAATTGAAACACCAAAGCAGCAGCGATATCAAACGACTTTGTTGATAGCGGTATCCTATTGTCGGCGGCATAAAAACACTGCGGCATTGGCTCCCGTCGGTATAGCAGACATACACCCACAAAAACGTTTGTTGGGCCGCTTTTTTTCCACGAATCATTTTAGTATACATTATGGAAAATATAACATTTCTTTTCAGTTTTCGGAAGCGTGTGTTGGTTTCGTTTGAGACGCGGTTAAATGTGTCAAAAGACTTGACAGAGGGGAATCTGTAAAAAAGCTTTGTAGTGTTTAATTTTTTCATGTTTGATGTATAATATACATAACATAATATATACGATACATTTATGTACAATTAAATGAGTTGCAATAACATCTTAATTGCATAATTCTTAGTGCTACCTGATTAAATAAGCTTTCTTTGAACGATAACTGATTTTTCACGGGAACCTCGGATTAACGGGCAACCGGCCCGGGTGTCAGTCCCGACTAGACCAGTAAAGAGGGGTTCTACTGTATGAAAATTTAAAACTGTTTTTACCTAAGCTTAAACAGTTATGAACTTTTTACATTCATAACTACGATTGTGCTACTTATACTGTATTTAGCTTTTTATAAATATAGTCAATTCTTTAATATTAACTGTAATTTTAAATATACAAAAATATAACAATTTTTGTGACCTTAATATTTAGATTGATTGGACAATATTTCGTCTTTTCATATTATATCTAGCGCAGGTCTTATACGATATGGAAAGTACACTCACAAATAATTATTAATTATTTGGACAATAAGATGGCCTTTCTTTGGACCTACCAATAGTAATTATTGAAAGAAAATTCAAAATTGGAAGTTGATTTTATAGCCAGTAATTTGTTATGGATTCAAATATAAAAAAAAGACTACAGAGATGAGCAATTATCCCTTATGTAACTTTATTACTCCTTGAAATATTAAAGTGTATGTTTTTAATTAGAAACTATGGAAAGTCGAATTTCTTCATGTATACATATTATTTTATTTTTTTTGAGTTATTGTCATTTAGTAATATATATATATATATATATATATATATATATATGAAAACTAATTAAAATTGCATCTTCTAAATTTATCATTTTATTAGATTCATATGTTTTGCAACAACATAGGATAATTAGTTATAACCAAGAAAAAAACACCAGAATCCAATTTTTGTTTTTTACTCACTAATTATTTGCCCAGTATATGAAGTATTTGGTAAGTTTGATAAATATAACAAATTTTGACATCCATTTTTTGACCGATGTTCACATTTCATGACCTGAAGAAAATAAAAGTGATTTTCGACATGACATCCATCTGTCATTGTTGTTTGTATTAAGCTCAATAGCAGCTACAGAAATTAATATAGGAACATAAAATTTAGTATAAAGTAGTGATAGCTTTGGAGCGCTGCGAGTGAAGAATGTTTAATATTACACATCTACAAGACATAGCCAATGCCAAGAAAATACACGATATAGTAAAATAATATCTACCAATACAATTTAACATTTCCTTCAAGTCCCAAGAGACTACCTTTTGGGTATTACACTTATAGTATCTGCTTGTATTACATTATATAATGGGGCATGTAAGTACCATGTAGATATCTCAACTAATTTTTAAAGGTCGAAATTTGACTATTTACACTTTTTATACTTTACTTTCTTTGACTTAAACAGGATCCAGAAAGGGTAGGAAAAGACTCTTTCGTTGATAAGTAATATAATTTCAATTTTTATTGAAACTATATTTTGTATTCCAAAATCTCTCTCTCTCTCTCTCTCCCTCTCCCTCTCCCTCCCCCTCTCTTAAATTTGTGTTCAAACTACAACTTAACACAAATTATATAGAAGAGTGAAAGCACTGACAATGGGGTCTGAGCTTAGTTGGAAGTTTGAACAAACTGATCTATGTATACTTAGCATGTCACTTCTCTTGATTTGGCAATAACTGACAGAATGGTACCAAGTACGTTTTCATAATATACAAGTATGTTGAGTAATCTTTTATTGATATATACTTGTATATGAACATAGTATACTGGACATATAGCATGAGGTTGCCTTAAATCTAATCCATTTTCAATACATGCAAAGTTAATACAGCTAATCTGAATAATAAATTTTTATAGTCTATATGTAACAGGTTTAGAAAGTTGAATCTTGTAGTTCTATAAACAATTATTTAAATATTTATCTTGATAAATCTGTATTATTAGAGAATATAAAACAGAGATTGTGCGCTTTGTGTTAGAAATTTCACAAAGGTTTCTTAATGTATTAAAATAAGTTTCATATATTTAAAGACAGAGGATTCAATCTACAGACAAATTGGCGGCAATAAAGGAAAACATTTAAGACTATGAAATATTTACCAATCCTAATCATAGAAATAATTTGGCACTATTTTCAGATCATTTTATGTACATAATGTTAAAAAAGTATGGACACAGCTCGATTACTTTGAATGATTAACTGAGATACATCTATTGGTCTAAAACCTTTTTATTATGTAAATAAATAAGTCCATATCAGATCTTTCTTGCTGATTATTTTTTCAAGTAATGTATGTGTGTAGCTTAAATACCACCAGTAACTGACAAAACAACAACGAATAAGCAAGTAAAAACTGTTATCATCTAAAGGTATTTATATATCAGCAAAAAGAAATGACCTTATATATATGCAAAATTCCCTCAACAAAAACAGATATCCCCATGGGGCATCAGTCAACATTTTAAAATGTAAACCTATATTTTTATTTATATATAAAGAGTGATTCAGGAAAACGGAGAAACTTTCTACTAGGGAAAATAAAAAATAAATAAAAATTATATAAACATGGGTCCGGAAATGCTTTTGTTTCCTTTTTTTACAAAATACTTAATATCTTTGGATGTAGGAAATACATTGAACTCAAATTTGGTATATAACATCTTATACCTATCTACAAAAAACCAAAATGTCCTTTCATCTATTTTAAAAATGGCGAGTGTTTAAAATTTTTAATGTCAAATATCTCGAAAATTGCTCAATTTCAAAAAACAAAAAATTCTTTTTTAATGAAAAACAAAATGGTTTTTAATTTATTATTTTTTTGTAACTTAAAAGATAACAGAGTTATTGGCTAAAAAATTGAAATTTTGTATCTTGCTAGTTCTCTATAATATCCAAAATTACTCCAGAACCAAATTATGAGAAACAATCATTTAAATGAAGTCTATAATAAATTATTACAAACTTACAAAAAATGTTTTTATTATACCAAAACAGAACTGTAAACAAAAATTTAGTCACTTAAAAAATTCTTTTAAAAATAGGTTAAAGAAAAGAAAATTTAGAGATATTAATATATTTCATAATGTTGGTTTCGAATAAATTCAGCAATGTTATGAATTCTAATCAGCAAATCTTAAAATTGATATCTGTGTATTAACTTTTTTTTCCATATACTAAAGCTTTCTATAACCTCACAGGGGTGTTAAAACAGATGACCTTAGAGGACGATTGATCTACCACGTCCAATCCAGTTTTCGAATGTTTCGATTAAGTGATTCCTTATAGAGAAATGAGGAGGTGATCCATCTTGCTGAAAAATAAGTACACCTTGTAAGTTGAGTAACTTCTTCTAAAAGAGGCACCTCTCTCTCAAACGCTGATAAACAGCTTCAAAGGTCTGAGGTCAGGCAATCGTCTGTCAGCAACCCGCTCCATGTAAATCCTCCTAGCTTCAGCATTGTTTCCCCAAGCAGCACCATATGCTAAATGCATATCAGCATACTCCTCATTGCTGGACATAGCCATCTCTTAAATTATTATTACAGTAATTGAAAGTCAAAATAATAACACTGAACACCAATCAAAGCCAAAAACAGTTTAGAGATCAGAAATAACTTAATAAAAACTTAAATAAATTAGAATAATCATAACATGTAACTTTGTCTAAACAAACTTTCATGTAATTTTTGTAGGAAATAGCTGATCATATCAAGTTATTACTTAAAAAAGCTGTCTATAATGTTACATTCCATTGTTGTGTTAATAGCTTAGTTATTGATTTAATAAAATCATAATATTTTATGTCTTCTTGACAATTACTAATTCTTTTCTTTTTCGTTTTCTGTTTATGGACGATAACATGGTTCTATTTCAAGCTACAAAAAAAATTAAAAACCCCCATTTTGTTTAACATTGAAAAATATTAAAATATTTTGTCTCATAAATTTTTTGTAAAATTTACGGTTTCCGAGATATTTAACTTTAAACATTTTAAACGGTTGCCATTTTGAATATTTAAATAGTAAAGTTTTGGATCTTGGTATACTGATAAAAAATAGCATAAATAATGTGTATAGCAAATTTAAACTCATAATCTTAATAATAAAGTAATCATTAATTTATTTTTTAACGACGAAATGGGCGTCAGACGGAAAACGAAGCTTTACTGGACCTATGTTTATATGAACAATTTAGCTTTTTTTTAGGTTCCCTATCATCTCCTGAAGTTGTGCCAACCTTTCGCGAAATGGCTTTTTATATTCAGATATAAATCCAATATTTTAATGTTTGTGTTAATAAGGCCTTATGTGATTACAATTTGTATGGAATTTTATTAAAATTTGGTACATAGGTTTTACAAATATTTTTTAACCACGTTCATATCTTTTAAAATAATCTCTTATTTCCAATAGTAATTTTTCACCATACATACAAATAACTGTATGTGTTGTGCATTATAAAATCTCTATATAAAGACCTCTATGTTTGTTTATATATATATATATAGGTCAAATGAGCCAAACCTAAATTTCTGTCTAATACACAGAGGCTGACTTAACTAGGTACCTATAGAGATGAAATTAATAAAAATTTAATTAATTTACTTTTTAGAACAAATTAATTTAGTCTGAATTTTGGACTTTGATAACAAAGGAAGAATTGCAAGTTGGCTAGAGTGATTTACAGAAGAATGTTACTACTTTAGATTGTGAAAGCTGGTACTTTGGATGAAGATTGTATTCAAACTGAAAACTGTACTTTACGAAGAGAATAAAATTTAAAATTCTAATTTTATTATCTACTTTGATAAAATAGTTGGTAGACTATTTTCATCATTATTTAAACCCTTTCTCATTTTTGTTGTTTTTTCATTCCTACAACCTAATATAACGATATCAGTAATGTCTTGTTTTATTTTCTACATAGATTTTATAGAGTATTAAAAAATCCTGACAAACCCACCTTATTGTCTATATAGTAGATCTAAGTAATTCATTTGCATTTGATATTTAACTTTTTAAATTATCGATTTAAAACATTGTGCTTTATGCATTGTAGGACCTGAAAACATCATTTAATGTTTACTGATTCTGGAATATCTACAGTAGAACCTCTGTTAACCGGTCCTCGGATTAACCGGTCTATATCATAGTGTACTGGTTGGATGAGAGTTTCCGAAAATAAATTGTAATTGAAACACCAAAGCGGCGGCGATATCAAACGACTTTGTCGATAGCGGTATCCCATTGTCGGCGGCGTAAAAACACGGTGGCACCAAAGCGGCGGCGATATCAAACGACTTTGTCGATAGCGGTATCCCATTGTCGGCGGCATAAAAACACCGCGGCACCAAAGCAGCGGCGAGTCAAACGATTTTGTCGATAGCGGTATCCTATTGTCGGCGGCATTGGCACCCGTCGGTATAGCAGACATACACCCACAAAAACGTTTGATGGGCCGCTTTTTTTCCACGAATCATTTTAGTATACATTATGGAAAATATAACATTTCTTTTCAGTTTTCGGAAGAGTGTGTTGGTTTTGTTTGAGACGCGGTTAAATGTGTCAAAGGAATTGACAGAAGGGAATCTGTAAAACAGCTTTGAAGTGTTTAATTTTTTCATGTTTGATGTATAATATACATAACATAATATATACGATATATTTATGTACAATAAAATGAGTTGCAATAACATCTTAATTGCATAATTCTTAGTGCTACCTGATTAAATAAGCTTTCTTTGAACGAAAACCGATTTTTCACGGGAACCTCGGATTAACCGGCCAAAAGGGCAACCGGCCCGGGTGTCAGTCCCGATTAGACCGGTTAAGAGGGGTTCTACTGTATTTAATTAATTGGAAAATTTTGTTAATTAGTGAAAAATCTTCCTGATTTTCAACATTGGCAGTAAAACTTTTCAAGCAAAGAAACCTGTAAATTTTGTTTCAGCTACTTAAGATGTATGTATCATCTCTCTTTACCCAAATAGCTAAATTGATTTTTAACCAATTTTAACTAATCACTTTCATGGTGGAATTCTGAATTACTAAGTCCACTTTTAAAATTTGATGATAAAAAAAACCTCCTAATCTATTTTTCTCCCATAAGAAATACAAAAGAGAAACTCAGAAATTTAACATGACAATTCTTGTTTCTTTGCTAGTTTTGTTAATCTAAATATTTCTATACTTATTAAATCCTTGATGAAGTATTTGGTAACTATTTTTTATCAATTGCTGACCATTTTAACACTGTTTAAATATAAGAAAATATTTAAAATGCATTTTATGATATTCACAATGTTTAAGAACAGAACATAAAAGTTGTAGTTTCTAATGTCACTAAACGGTAGTTTTTGAAATTCACTAGTGTCACAAATCCTGAGATCATATTATTTATTAAAGCATTTTGTATTTTAATTGAGGTGACTACCAAACAATTTTAAGTGGCATAGTGTTTATTTATACAGAGTGATATTAATAACAAATGAACAAAAAACAATTATTACACACAACTTATTTTTATTTATTTTAACAACATTTCACATTTAAACTGTTGGCTCATCAATATAAAAATTAGTTAAAAATAAAATAACAATATATTTTTCTTTTATATATATATAAACAATGTATGTAAAATTAACAATAATTTTCGAACAGCTGACTTTCTTTCCATTTACTGTCATAAATGTTTATTTTCCATTAAAAAAATACGATTTTTTATTATGACTAAAAGCTAACCAAATCTATATGAAAACAAACAGTAATAACTTATTAAGTAAAGATTTAATAATTTGTATGGAAATATACAATGAGCTTCAAAATTACTAATAATCTAAAAATTAAAATTAATCATGAAATTTTGCTGTATGTACTTCCTAACTTGGTAAGATGAGAAAAGAGTTGTATTTCAGGAGTCTGGTGAGACAGTTCCCAAATGCTTTGGCATGCACCTCGCAGAAGCTTGGCTCTTCACCCATTCTACTCCGAACCCTCTATTATTGGAAATACCACTTAGACTATCCCTCTTGTCTATCAAGATTTGCACAAATGAGTTCTGGGTAGCAATAACAGACAGACTGATCCATCTATTGCATGTTTAGTTTTATATCTCATTTAAATCTGAGATAATATTAAGATAAAGATCAGTATGACGAAAGTTAAGTTGTTACTAGCTACTTAAAACAATATCCGTTAAACAACTGATTTTGCTGGGTGTTATAGGATGTGAATTCCATTGTACTACTTATTTTTAGTAAAAATTAAATTCAACAAGTAGTAAAAATACATTATATGGCAGGGTTTATATGACCTCTGTCGCAACAACATTGCCCTTGCAATGTTCATTTAAAATTAATTCCTAATCACGTCAAGTACAAAGGATTCAATTCTTTTGAGTGAAAGAAGAAACTGATGCTGAAGTTCACTGTTAACTTGTTCTGTATATTGTGAAGATTGTTGTCACAATTTTTAAATGGAAGAAAAGTTTTGAATTCATAACAAAAATGTAGTGGAATCTATTGTCACTGATGATAGATGTTTTAATGATTGTCAATGTACAGACATTTCTTTATAAAATGGTTATTCAACGTCTATAGGAAACTGTACAGATTGGGTGCTGAAAATGCTGACAGGTGAACACAAGGAAAAATGAGTGGCTGCAAAACAAATATAATCATGAAAAGAATAAAGAACGTTGTGGAACACAATGTGACAAAAAGATGAAACGTAGGTCTCACCATGCATCTGTGAACAAATCGTGCTACAAATATTCTCCATCAGCAATTCAAATTCAAGACATTACCATAAAAAAAAAATCATAGGAATTCTTTTCTAGGACAAGAAGAGGCCACTTCTCAAGAGCCACTTTTTACCTTGAGAGAATGATTATAAATACCATGCTTACTCCCTTATGCACAGACATCAAGTTTCACAAAATTGTTTTAATATTTATATCTGCAAACACACTTAAACAAATAAAATGAGGCACCTTATATAAATAAACATGTACATATTGATCCATAGTGGTTCATGACTTTTTTTAAATTCAACTATTTTAAATACTTATAACAAAAGCATTCACATGTTTAGTAAATTCTTTTTTATTCATTACAGCTGTTCGATATAATAAATATACCATCATCATACGACCAAAACCCTACCTGACAATTAAACATATTACACAATAACATCTAAAAATAAATTGTTTGGTACTTTAGTTCACTCTAAGATATAAAAAATGATTAATTCTCAGTTCAATAAAACAACCTCACACAGTTTATTAAATGGTAAACTAAATTAATTTAAATTGAACTGTTTGTGACACAGTAATCATTATAGACAACAACAACCAAAAAAAGTTATCAGGATCCATCTAGTTTGTTAGATTATAATTTGTCTATCCAATCTACTTCAATAGTCGACCACAGAATTTAATAACCTAGGATGTGAACAGAACTAACCATTTATATCTAGATAAACTAAACATTTGATTTGTTTATGTCTGTCGAGTTATATATTTATCATTAGTTTGATGATATGTTTTATTACAGTTGTAACGACATAAAAGAGATTTACTAACCAAGAAACTACTTGTAAGTACTAACTACAAAGTCCATATCGTTTGACAATGTAAAGAAAGAAATTAGTCAGATTACAATAACAGATTTATTTAAAAAAAGATGATGTTTCAAAGACTTGTTACCATCATCAAGTGATCAATATGGAAAGATTTGAAGGTTAAAATGTCTTATCTTGTTAAATACATCTGTTTTGGAGAGAAAAAAGTGTTTATTTCAATATTCAATGAAACTTTTCACAATTTTTCCTCAATGCATTAAAGTAAATACAATATTTTGTATCAGAAGAATAACCGTTTATACATTTATACTTCATCTTCAATATTATTTCTCTGAAATAAAAACACCTGTACTAACCCTTGTACTAAACAATATATTATGTACATTTATTTCAAAAGACTTTATATACCTATAACATTTTATACACTTAGTCTTAAAATAAATAATAAATAAAGTATATGTTTGCAACATAAACCATATTAATGATATTTGAAACATATCAGTTTCCTCCCAAAACATTGCCACGCCCCCAAGAATGCCTCTGTCGTAGACCATCTCCTGGATCTGCTTGGTTAATCCCAGGTCGAACTACTGGAACTGAACCACCAAACCCACGAACTGTTCGTGTATTGGGGAACCATCTATATCTAGAATAAAAACAATGTTCAAATAGAAGTGAGAAATTGATTTATTCATACCAATTTAATCTTTTGCATTTTAAGTTTAGACTTTACATAAATTTTTTGTGTGGATATTAATATTACAAAAACAAATTTAGGCCTAAATAAAACTTTAAAATGTAAAATAATTACAGATTGGATGCGAGACGTGATAATAACAAAATAAAAAACACAACTTTCGAATAAGTAAAACATTATTTAACTCTATCTAAAACCAGTTTCAAGATATCTTAAACATGGAATCACGTTAATTTCAATCTTTCGTAATCATGTATCCCATAATCCATCTCACGAAAGATTAAAATTAAAGAATTGTATCAAGTTTTGTATTTTCCCGTGAGAGTGTAGCATGTCAAGGAAAGCCGCAATATAAGATAATGTGAACTCATTAATGATATAATTTTTGTAAATAGTATATCTTATCCAAATACCACAAGTTAAACACATCTTATAGTATATTTCTTCCTCTTTTGAACAACATATTCGAAATTATAGTAAGTTTTATAATTTACAATATATATATTCTATGAGGTGGTCCAAAAATTTACTCTGGGAGTGTGTAACAAACTTTGAACTTTGCATATTTTTTAATAGAATGGAAAGGTAAACCACTGTGTTTGATTTGCAATCAAACACTTGCTGTTTGTAAGGAGTTTAACTTGAAGAGACACTATGATACGAATCATAAATCAAAATTCGACACTGAAAAAATAAGAATGGACACATTATCATTTTTTAAATCTAAACTTTAAGGTCAACAATCGATGTTTACTAAAGCTAATACTGTGAGCGAAGATGCCCTGAAATCAAGTTTTATTATTGCATTAGAAATCGCGAAGAGATCAAAATCTTTCACTGATGGTGATTTTATTAAAGACTGTATATTGAAAGTTGCCGATGTTTCATTTCCATTTCAAAAGTCAATAATTCAAAATATTTCGCTGTCAAGAAACACTGTTGCTCCAAGAATAAATTATTTATCTCAAAATATGGTTCTTTAACTGAAGGAGAAAATTAAGGAATTTACAAACTTTTTCTGGCTGTTGACGAGAGCACTGATACTGTTGATACAGCTCAACTTGCTGTTTTTATACGAGGTATTAACAGAAACTTTGAAATAACTGAAGAACTATTAAAGTGTGTTCCATTGACAGGTACTACAACAGCAAATGATATTTATTCTGCAATTGAGCATTTGATAGAAGAATATGAACTCGACTGGAATATACTTAGTAGCACAACTACGGATGGCGCTCCTGCCATGGCTGGCAAACATTCGGGCGTTGTAACTAAATTAAAACAGAAAACATCAGGGAATTTTGTGGGATTTCACTGTATCAGGAATCATTGGCATCCAAACATTTAAAAATGGACCATGTGATGCAACCTCTAATTAAAATAGTAAATTTTATAAGGAGCAGAGGACTAAATCACCGACAGTTCTGGCAGTCTACTAATTAATTTTACAAACTAATTAATTTTACAAGATTTGGACGAAAACTTTTCTGATGTCCCTTATTTCACCGAAGTTCGTTGGCTCAGTCGAGGAGTAGTTTTAGAAAGATGTTTTGCATTACGTGACCCTATTCAAGCTTTCATGTTAGAAAAAGGCAACCCAATTGATTATGACAATGACTGGTGGGTTGATTGTGCCTTTTTGGTAGATATGAATAAACACTTGACTGATCTGAATGTAAAGTTACAGGGTAAAAATCTGATTGTCACTCAAATGTATTCATGTATTCAAGCCTTTGAAACAAAGTTGAGGCTGTGGGAAAATCAGGTAAAAAATCAAACTTTGGATCATTTCCCTCATTTAAAATCATTTGGCACAGTGAACCAAAAAAATTGGATCAATATTCTTAACTTCTGCAAAATCTGATCACGGAATTCAACAATCGTTTTGAAGACTTCCACAAAATGAATGAAATGGAATTCCCAATTTTCAACAATCCATTCGATTTTGAAGCTTCACAGGCACCAGTTCATATGCAAATGGAGTTGATAGATCTTCAATCGGACAGTATTTTTAAAAGAAAAATTTAAAGAGGTTAACGCTCTTACATTTTATACACAATATTTCAAGAGTTTGAAAAACTAGCCGGAATTAAAAAAGCATGCAGCACACGTTCTGTGCATGTTTAGTAGCACCTATTTAAGTGAGCAGATGTTTTCCGTCATGAAAATAAATAAGAACAAACATCGCACAAGACTTACGAATGAACATCTCCAATCAATTCTTAAAATAATTACAACGAATATGATACCTGACATCAATGAGCTTGTCAAAAACAAGAGAAGTCAGGTATCTAGATCCTCGAGCTCAAAATAATTACCCTCTATTATAACTTTGATATGATTTTTAACAACCATATATTATATTATAAAATTAAATATAAATAAAATGTTATAATAATTCGGTACATTTTTTTTTATTTGAATCTGGTCTGCCTACACATTCTAAATTTAATATAAGGCCCTCTGCAAAATTGAGTTTGACACCTCTGTTCTAGAGTGTATTTTTACAGCCCTAGTCTAGTCTATGGGGCAAAAACTTTTTGTTCATTAGCATAAAGAAACTAATTAATTTACTTAATAGTATTTCCACTTTTACGTAAAAATTAATTTTGTCTAATGAAAATTGCATAATTGATTTTTGTTTTTAAGAACATTTATGCACAATTATAGTACAAATACATTTCTATAAAAAAAATTTATGGTAAATCCTAGGCATTCATGTGGAATTTTGTCTTCGGTTTTCGTAAGAATTTTTGATTACTGACATACTGACCAAATTTTTTTACATATATTTTTTTTCATTACACAGGTAAATTCTATGCACCTTTCTGAGAAAACTGATAATAAGAAGTTGTGTTTTCCATAATATTACTATTTTTGGAGATTTTTTCAAATTTGACCTAACATTTTAGCAAATTTCCATTTGTTTACATATAAATTAATTTTGTCTAATGAAAATTTTATAAATTGATTGTTTTTACCAAAAATGTATACAAAATTTATATAGGCCCATCTATAAAAAATTTTGATAAACATAAATATAGGCTATCATTTGGCATTTTGCCTTCAGTTTTTGTAAGAATTTTTGATTTTTGACATACTAACTAAAATTGTTTACATATATATTTTTTTTCATTACACAGATAAATTCTATGCACCTTTCTCAGAAAAATGATATATTACAAGTTGTGTTTTGCATAATATTACTATTTTTGTGATTTTTTCAAATTTGGTATACATTTTTAGCAAATTTCCACTTTTTAGGTAAAAATTAATTTGACTAAGGAAATTTTTATCAATTGATTTTTGGTTTTACAGACTTTTATCCACAATTTACTTTACAAGTCTCGTGTATAACCTGAAAAAAAATTGTTTTTTAGTTACAGTAGAACCCCTCTTAACCGGTCTAGTCGGGACTGACACCCGGGCCGGTTGCCCGTTTGGCCGGTTAATCCAAGGTTCCCGTTAAACTTGTCACAAAGCTTTTTTAAGGATTCCCCCTGTCAAGGCTTTTTAACACATTTAACCGTGTCTCAAACAAAACCAACACACACTTCCAATTTCGTAACTCGCTCATTTTTACTTAGTGTATATACTGTACGTAGATCATAACCAGTCAAAGACAAGAAGAAAACTGAAAATAAATGTTATATTTTCCATAATGTATACTAAATTGATTCATGGAAAAAAAAAAAAACAAGCAGCCCATCAAATGTCTTTGCCGGTGTATGTCTGCTATACCGACGGTTGCCAATGCCGCGGTGTTTTTACGCTGCCGACAATGGGATACCACTATCGACAAAGTCGTTTGACTCGCCGCTTCTTTGGTGCCGCGGTTATTTTACGCCACCGACAATGGGATACCGCTATCTACAAAGTCGTTTGACTCGCCGCCGCTTTGGTGTTTGAATTACAATTTATTTTCGGAAACTCTCATCGAACCAGTACACTACGAAATAGGCCGGTTAATCCGAGGACCGGTTGATCTGAAGCCGGTTAACAGAGGTTCTACTGTATCCCCTTTTATGTGGAATTTTGGCTTCGGCTATTGTAAGAATTTTTGATCCTCACATAGGCCTACTTGCAAATTGTTTACACATTTTTTTTTCATTACACACGGTAAATTTTATTCACCTTTTTTGAAGAAAATAATGTAAAGAAGTTGTATTTTCCATAACATTACATTTTTGGTGATTTTTTCAAATTAGACCTAACTTTTTTCCTCATTTTGTAAAAAAAAAAGTTTTACATATGAACATATTAAAAATATTTGTTTTTTTAATCAACATTTATTCATAATTACATTTTAAAACTTATGTATATCCAATGAATTGCAGGCCTACACAATTCATTTGAAAGAGTTTTGTAGGCCTAGAAGTAAATCCAAGATGATATTGCTTAACAGTAATGACTTAGGAACTCATTATTTTTCTTAAATCAGTAAAAACAATTGTCGGTATCACTCTTGTTCTCGTCTCGATACTACAACTTTCGTTCTACCTTTTGTCCCTAAGCCTGTACTCTCGGTATATCTTGAACTCAATAATGTGTTAAAATATTTCTCGTTCTCATCGAAAAATCAAAAAATCACACACACACACACACACCCCTTCTTTGTGGTAATATACAATTAATTTATTCTATATGTCACTACACACACACACGCACACACACACACACACACACATACATACACATATATATAGGTTTATATAAAGTAAGAAAGCAAAACTTTTTACTAATCATTATATGGCATAGTAAACAATAAGTTTTAAACATTAATAAAAACATTTGGAAACAAAAACATCAACATATTCTTACAATATTACTTTTTTTAAATAAAACTTCGAGCTAACACATAAGAATAGAGCAAAAAGTATCTGATTCTTTCTTTAATTGAAACGTTTAACTTTGTACTTCTTTGTATTTCCTTGTTAAACCTCCTGAATAATGATATAGATCAGTCAATGTTAAAATATATATATAGGCAGATCTATTGAAACTTACAAGATATTTGGTGTCGATAAGAACTCTCTACCTCCAAATTCTTGTGGATATTTGTACATAAGGAAGAAGTAAGCGTGGCCCACCAATATTCCAACCAGTTCCATTATACCTCTGAAACAACACCACACATGATCTTTATGAAAAATAATCCCTAATAGTAAAATTCCACAATATTTGTTATTATAAGACCTATCTCCAAAATAGTATATAAAGGTTTTTTTTTTTAGATTACTAACATTACTAGCATATCATTTCCAAAATCTTAAGGTTATAATAAATATGTTAATACATGGGCAGATAGTTTGTATAATTTTAAAGATATTTTAAAAAGGAAAATTATAATTTTAAAAATACTATTTTTTTTAAAGTTACAAAACCTCACAAATTCTTGTTTTATCCAAATTTGTGGCATTAGATATTTAATATGTTGAATTATTTATTAAAAGTGGGCAAAAAAATATAAATCTTGATATATCAAAAATATCTAATAATTATTATTCTAGTGATTAATATAAGACTATAATACATATAATTATTGCAATTCAATTTTTTTTTTCTATTGCTTCTCTCTCATGAAATATTAACATCCAAAACTATGAATGTCTACAGATGAAATTTTAGGCCATTACCTGCTGTGTTTTGGTGATTTTTGGTAAATGATAAATGTCAAGAAGTCAAATTTTTAAAAAATATGAAAGCTCAAATTTGTTAACCAGAAAAATTATAAAAAAGTAAACTGTAAAGTTGGGGAAATTTTAAAATTTAGAAAATATTTTTTCAAGAAAATTTTTTCACCTGTAGGTCCTATATTGTCCAATACAGCTCAATTTGTACAGCTTTAAAATCTGCATACAATAATGTAAAATGTATTTTCTATGATCAAAGTAATTGTGCAATTACCACCAATGATATAGTTTAATCACATAACCTTCAAATTGGAAAATAAAATCAGCAAAAATAATCTCTCGTAGCCAAAACTTTACTTAAACCTGGCATGAAAGCTGTCTTCTACTCTTCGTGATATATTAAAGAAAATGCTGGTAAAATATCAAAATGGTGGCTATTTGAAATGTTTTTTTAACAGTTCTTCCTTATGTAGATCCTACAATAGCTCATTTTGTGTAACTCGACAATCTGTACTTTTAATACCCAGAGCAAACAAACAAAAAACACAAAAAAAAAATCACATTATATCTACATGAAAATATATGAAAAACTATTAAATCGAGTTAATATTTAAGAGTAATATTCTAGAACTATTGTTTTTAAATTAACTTCAGTTTATTATTGTTTCATTATATTGACAGTTTGGTGATAAGAATAAGTCAACTTAACAACCAGTGAGTCATAAGTCTTCATGTATAATCAAAAACTTGACTAATACTAGTAATCAGTGTTTATTTTAAACCAGCTGTACTTACACAAAAATATCAATGTATTTGTTTTGAACACAACTATAAAAATAATCTTTAATGAATTAGAAACAAAAAACAAATGATAAAAAACACCACAGAGATAAAACAACAGATGATGCGGTGCTCCATGTAAAACTGCTAATAAAATCACTTTCAAGTACTTCTGGGAATCATAGTTTTAATTTAACTTTAAATGTGTATTCCACAGCAATTTTTTGAAGAAAACTCAGATTTAAAATTCTTAGAAATCAAATCTCAATGATGACAATTTTCAACTACTTCAACCTACAATATTTCCCTCCAACAATACAAAGTTGTATTAATAATATTAATGCCTCCTACTTAACTAATATTAAGAAATATAAATTTCTATACATGATAATTTGTATGCCTATACACAAATTCCTGTCTAAAAACTCTGTTTATCTTTATATTTATAAAATGTTGAGGGTTGTAAGAATAGAGTTCATCTTGGTATTTCGCAACATTAAATAAAAAATTTGTTTATTTCTTAGTCTAAATAACAATCTCATGACACCACTGATCCATTTAGGTGAAATTTTAATTACAACCCATTGAAACATATTTTTAATTGTTTGGTAAACTAAAAATTGGATGACTTTAGTTACATACCACTCAGCTATTGTGGACCATGTTTAAGAATTTTTAACCAAAGATTGGTTTCGGTTGTTGGTTTTGGTGAGGAATCTGTATAGTGAAAGAGATGTCGGACATAGAATACTTAAATAGTATGAACTTATGGAAGTGACACCTTGATAAAAAGATTCTAAATATCTTGTCTGTAGTTTTCTTAATGTGTGCACACTGAAGATTTAAACTCTATACAATAAAGAATTTTGTTGGTGTCATCTTCAGAATTAGAAAGAATTTTTTTTAACAAAATAGAATAAATTTGAGAGTTTGTGTAATATCCAACAAAATCCTTTTGAATATTATAATTTTCATAAATAACACTTTATGTATCCATGATTATCATAAAATTAACAACTACTTTAAAACTTTCATTTTTAATATAGCCTATAATTTTTTTTATAACCATTTGAAAGACCAACTGAATTTTTATATAACAATAAACAATTGTTATTGATTTTGTTGTAGCAATAGTGACAGAATTTCAAGTTGTACATTACATCATTAAACAAGGACACATATATTTTTCTTTTTACTGATCTAATGAGCTTTCAATGGGTTCAAACATATACCCGTGTATAGTTGAGACCTACAGTCAGCTGTTTTGTCAAATATAACCAAACAGATTTTAATTTTGGCTAATTTAAAAGCTATATTTTCAGTTGTTATAAAAATAGTTTAGGAAGATCCATTGTGAAAATATGATAGAACAGTAGGAAATCTAAACTATTAGGCCTTATTAAACAATTTCCTTGTCCTCATTCTCTTTTCTTGTATTTATCTATCATAATGTCTTATATTTTCAAAATGGATCTTCCTAAACTATTTTCAAACTTCATCCACAAAGCAATTTAACCAATTACAACTGCCAACAAAATTAATGTTGGAACTTTTTTAAATATGTTGGTTTTTATTAAAATTAAAGAAACAAATAAGTTGAAATTTAATATCACCATTTACCTTTTTAGAAAGGATAACAAATAATAATTCAATTTAATACATTTATTCATAAATTTGATAATTATAGGCAATTAATGTCACTTGCATTTGTTAAGCCATGAGAATGGACATCTGTAAAGTGCCCGAAACGTCGGCTGTACTCAACTTGCAAACAATATTGACGTGGTCGAACCCCGAAGAACAAGATCATAACAATTAAATAGCTGCCATTTTGAATGAATAAGCTATTTTTTATACTTAATGAACTGACCCAAGCAATTTATGAGAGGGATATGAGTTTTGACGAAATTGGTAAGTTTCTGAAAAATGAATCTACGCATACTACAATACTAAAACATTATTTGTTCTAAGATTAACCTAAAACCAAAATTGCATTGAAATTGGGAGTCAAAATATTAAATTTGTTTACTTAAACAATTATTTCTTATAAGTTAATAATAAAGAACAAAAAAAAACATTATCTATAGAGTTAGATCAATCATAGATTTTAAAGTCGGATTGAATTGGACATTTTTTCAATCTCGGGTCGGATCGTGATTATCGACATAGTTACTGTAAAACCTCTCTAGGAAATCAGGTTATATACACCTTAGTTAAGTTTATTCCTGAGGTATTGTTATGTGTATAAAATGTATTAATTTATTTGTGTTATCCGATCTTCTCTTGTTCAATATTTCATACTAAGAATAACATAATTCATAAATCACAAATATGATAGCTTAATAAAAGAAGAAATAAACCTTTACAGCTAATAATAAGGAATCCAAATAATCCCTAAAACCACAAAAACAGGAAACAATAACCAAGACTGTGACTAATCCAGTTAAGTTTAATTGTAATATTCACAGTCTCAGTTATTGTTTCCTATGTTTGTGGTTTGGAGAATCTTTGTATTCACACAAAAACCCAATTTTAATTTACTTCCATTTTTTGTAATGTTAACTTTTTTTCTCAGTATGAAGAATACAGAAAAAGTACAGAGGTGGGAGAAAACAATGAGTTTTAAGATTATTTCACTTAACAGCTAAGGCCTGTTTTTTTTTTTTAATTTTTTTTTAATTTTTTTTTTATAAATCCAATAGTCCTACAAATTCTGTGAACTGTTATATGGTACATAAAAGAAGTATTGTTAAGATAATCATGTTTAATCCTTATCTTAAACCAATGATTAATTGATTATTAATATTTAATTATGGATAAGTCACTAGTTGCAACGGCAACTAAAATTGCATAATATACAAATATCTCACGTAAAGTACTAATATCTAACTTTTTAAATACATAAAAAAAGTTTACGAAATATTTGTTCTATTACAATATGTCATGAAAAATGTAGTAATGTAAATTAATAACAATATTTCGAATTATAAATTTTATTTGAACATATGCTGTCTTAATAATGTGAATTTTTCATGATCAATAATCAAATCAAAATTTCTTTGAGCATTATATGTTTTTTTGCAATTTTTTACTTTCCAATTAGATAATTTGTTTGTATTGTAATGTTACTAAAAATTTTATATCTCGTACATTTTTCAGTCACCAGTAATATATTTAGACCATGATGTCTTGTCAGTCTATCTGTCCAGCTGTCTGTAACATACTTGTCTTAAATAATCTAAAGAACAGTTAGTCATACTGTAGGCTAGTTGTTCTGTGGAATGATAATATTTTTGAGCAAATCACAAGGATTGGGTGGTAAAATAAAGTAACAATGAAATGTGAGCATCACACATTATATTTAGAATAGGTAGTCCAAATTATTAAAATTATGCTGTATGACATGCTTTTTGGTTAAAATTGTTTAAAACAAGAATAGAGTTAGTAGAACAACTTCCTTTTTTTTAAGACATGGCATATCTCTAACCTACCCTGTTTTTAGTAAATCTATCCCAAAACTTTAAATAGTTCTATATATATTTTAATAAAACTTTTGGGGTATGGTATCTTGTAAGCTATTATGAACACAAACAATAGCCTACAACAATTAACTAAGGATAAAATATAAATGTTTATAAGATTTTATTTGTAAAGAAAATGGAAACCTACCCTCCAGAGATGATCAGATTGAAAGCAAGCAAAACCCAAGGTAGATACATGGCCTTAAACTTTGTGCCAAACCAAAAGCTGACAATAACATCTTTGTTCAGTTGGCACCAGATGTAAAGAACACTTAGAACCATTGGATCCATTAACAACTAGAAGAAGACATTAACATTAACAAACACAATCAATAATATTGTACAGTTTACAAAAATATAAGCAAAATTAACGTTAACTAACAGCAAAACATACTGCTCATAGTGGTGGCAGTAGAATACAGCACAACAACAAAACACGCAAACATAGACATATCGATTACAATATTTTCTTCAGACCTCCTATTTGCCTCACTTCAGAAAGACACGATTATCAATGAGACAGTACATGAGCAGGTGTTATGTTTTTTGTATACCTATAGAAACTCAATCTCAGAATACATTATAATCCTCACATGTCATGGCTGTTAGCCATCTATATTAGGTGACGTACATCTTGGAAGTCGAGATTAATTTACCATATAACGAGAAGTGTTACAAAACAAATGTTTATTTCTTTTAATTTTTTAGTAAAAAACCACGTTCGGTGTCATTTGTAATAAGAAGTGTTAAATTTAAGTAAACACTTTTGTATAAAAAAAAATCTCTAAGTGTGAACTCTTACCTGACTTTGCAAACATTCACAAACTCTGATTCGTTATGAAAAGACTTGTCAAAGTTTATATTAACATTATTAAATTCTCATATTATTGATTATTCCTCACCTTAACCCTTAAACCGGCACAACTGGCGCATGTTAAAGGTTTTGTTTTCTTAAAAAATTCATAAAATATATTATTTTTATACAAAACCTAACTTATAAGACATCATTTTTTTCAGAAAGATGCATAGAATTCATCTATGGAAAAAAAAATAATTTTTTGAAACGGTTTTGGAGTAAGTATGTTACATGTCAAAAATGAAGTTGTCATTTTTTAGGAAAAACCTGTATCATCCAAAATCAAAAGCTTACCACCTTTTTCTAAGATATACAAAAGTTTTGTGTAATATTTGTGAATATATTTAGAAAAAAAAGAAAATAAATTTGTTACATTTTCAAAATTTAAAAAAATATTTTACGAAAAATGGTAATTTGTTCATTTTTTTTTTTCAAAAATTCACTAAACAGTAATATATATCTTTTACAAAACTGCTATATATCATTATATTCAGAAAGGTGCATAGAATTTAGCTGTGTAGTGAAAAAAAATGATAGATGTACAAAAATTAGGGTTACTATGTAAAATATTCAAAAATCGGATGTAACGTAGGCAAGAATTTCACAGAAATGGTAATGTACACCATACTAAAAAAAAAATTATATTTTTTTGAAGTATTACTAGAGATTTGTAATATATTAGTAGATAAAAGTTGCTAAAAAGAAAAATCAATTTTTAAAATTTTCATTGGATGGTATATTTTTACGTAAAAAGTGAATATTGGCTAACTATTTTCAAAAAATCGCAAAAAAAAATAATAATAATCAATAACCGAATTTTTATTACCTATGTTCTCACAAAGATACATAGATTTTATGTCTGTAATGCAAAAACTTTTAGATTTAAAAATTTTAGAGTTATAAGGTCATATATCAAAAAATCTGAAAGTAACGGAGGCAAAATTCCACAGAAATAGGTATATAAACCAATAAAAAAAAATTTAAAGATAGGCCTATATAATTTTATAAACATTTTGCATACATTTTGGTAAAAACATAATCAATTTATAAAATTTTAATTAGACAAAATTATTCTGATATATAAAACTAATTGAAACTTGCTAATATTGGTCACACCAGATATATCATAACCTTTCTCTATTTATAGATAGGACTATATAAATTTATAGACATTTTGCATACATTTTGCATATATTTTGGTAAAAACAATCAATTTATAAAATGTTCATTAGACAAAATTATTTGTATTAGTAAACACAATGTGTTTTGCTACAAATTGGCTATGAAGGAAGACCAATTTCCAACATAACCTCTATCCTATCTCTAGAATAGCCTCAATATTTGATGTCTGACAATAACATTCACTTAGAACAATAAATTCTACAAACAATAATACTGATATTGTAATTTGTATACACAATTTATAATAAATAAATAAAACAAACCTACAAAATAAGAGAAATATAATCCCAAATCAACAACCGCTAGACCAGTGGTTCCCGAACTGGGGGGGGCGCGCCCCCCTGGGGGGCGTGGAGAAAATCCAGGGGGGCGTGACACCCAAATGAAATAAATAAATAAAAGTACAAAAATAATTTCCTCAGATTTTTGAAATAAAGTCTTTCTAAGTTTTCAAAATTGTTTTTGTAATGTTTCAATTTCCACGTTTTTTTTTACCAATTTCCACGCTTCCACATAAAGAATATTCACTTGACATAATGGTCAAGTGTTTGTAAAAAATTAAAGCCATTGTTTAAAATAAAACAGATCAAAACACACAAGAGTTCAATATTCTCAAAACCGTCCCCCTCCATAGCAGTTACTGTCAGACGCAACGGGTGTGTGTACCGATACCTCCGTTTGGCCTTGGCGTGAGTACAGACATAGCACAATGCTCTCATTTGATTGTATATGTTCGTTACATTGAAAATGAAAAAGGATGAACTGATGTTTTCTACTGAGCTGTTGACCACTACTAAAGCTGTAGATGTGATGGAAGCAGTATCAGACTTTTTTAAGAAACACGAACTTTCTTGGCAAAAACTTATTGGTGTATGCACAGATGGTACTCCTTCAATGCTGGGTTCTCGTTCAGGCTTTCTGCAGTTGGTCAAAGAGAAGAATGCTGATGTGGTTGGGATTCATTGTTTTATTCACCGCCAAGCCTTGGCAGCAAAAACTCTTCCTAACGAACTCAATGCTGTTTTAAAGCTTTGTATTAAAGTAGTCAACTACGTTAAGAACAGTGCATTAAATACTCGAATGTTTAAATTGTTTTATTCACCGCCAAGCCTTGGCAGCAAAAACTCTTCCTAACGAACTCAATGCTGTTTTAAAGCTTTGTATTAAAGTAGTCAACTACGTTAAGAACAGTGCATTAAATACTCGAATGTTTAAAATTCTGTGTGAAGATTTAGGAAGTGATCACAAAACGCTGCTATTTCATACAGAAGTACGATGGCTATCAAAAGGCAATATGTTGGGAAGACTATTTGAACTCCGTGATAAAGTGATAACGTTTTTGGCACAGCAGAAACAAAACGAACTTAAAGCAAAGTTCAAAAAACTCTGTAACCAAGTGATTTTGGCCTATTTATCAGACTTTTTAGACACGTTAAATAACCTAAACTTGAGACTGCAAGGTGCAGACTCAAATATAGTAACACATCGGGATGCCATCAAGATGTACGTTGAGAAACTACAACTTTGGATACATAAAGTGTCAATGAACCCCAGCAACTATTCAAGTTTCAGCAAAGTAGTGTCAGTCTCACAAGAAGTATGTTTTGAGGTACCATTTGAAGAACCTCAAGGAGGAGTTCAGCAGGTACTTTCCTAACTTGTCAGAGGAGTTTTACAAACTATCAACCGACACGTTCAACATGGACATACAGTTGCTGCCAGAAGAGTTGCAAGAGGAGGGAATAGAAATAAAAAATGACTCTGCTGCAAGATACGATTTTGACAAAATGGACAAGCCCTCATTTTGGTTAAAGTACTTAAAAGTTTACCCCAGTGTTTCAGAGAAAGCTGGTCGGATGTACTTGCCTTTTTCAACAACATACATGTGCGAAAAAGCGTTTTCAACTCTTGTGGCGATCAAAACCAAGTACCGCAACAAACTTGATGTCGAAAGTGACCTACGCTGTGCTTTGTCTGAAACTCAACCCAGGATCTGTCAACTTATCCAGAACATGCAAGCGCACCCATCTCACTAAATTACATTTTATGTTTTGTTTTTGTAAGTAGGTAGGCCTATTGTTTCACCTTCCTTAAATTGAAAATGTATCTGTGTTACAATGTTAAATTTTGTATCAGTAATTATATTCGTTTTTCATGTAATACTTGTTTTAATTTTCACCATACGTAAAATTATTGAATCTTTCCATTCTGCGTTACCGCATTCAACAGTGATCGAAAAATCTACCTACTCACCGTATCAAGTAGGCACATACTTGTACAAGTAGGAGTTGGTATGTACGGCACCGTGGAAATAGGGTATTGCAAAATGGAAAGCTGATATGTGTAGGGGGGCGTGGGGGGTCTCCAAATAACCAGAGGGGGCGTGGTACAAAAAAGTTTGGGAACCCCTGCGCTAGACGGTTTCACGGCTTTCATAAGTCAATTTATTCACAAACTTAGGCTTCATTCCAAGCTAAAAACAATAACATCAAGGTTTGGTTTGCCTATATCAAGTGGTACCAACTTATAGAATGAAATCTCGTCTACAACATACTATAAAGTTCGATTACAAAAAATCGAATCAGTAATCGATAATCTTATTTAGTAGACTGCACCGAATTCCAAGTGAATTTCGCTCCGTTAGGTTACTACTTTCTTCAAGTAGATATATCTTTTGATCTGTGAGTCACAGAACAATTTGTAAACTACGCTTATAAAGAGAAAGATGTGATCTATAGAACAGTGTTTTGGTCGACCCGTTTGACAGAAAAATAGATTTGTGATCATGTGAAAAAGTGGCGTCGCTTTTACTAAAAGGTGCATGGTTCAAATCTTTGACGTTATGTATTAAAAATACGTGAACTTCAGCAATTTTTGGAATATTATTTATATCATTTTGTGGTATTTTTTTTGCATGATTATATATCTACGGAACATTAGCTTTCAAACACTATTTTTAATATTGTGATAGGACGATCCTAAGTGGGTGAAATGTTGAATTGCAAAAAACGTGTTTTATAGGTGAAACATAGCCAACTAGTTCGGGAGTGTGGGTCGATTTCGGATGTTTGCCGGTACGAGGGTTAATTCACTTTAGATCTCTTTGTGAAATAACTTATAATTTTTTACATATTGATTAATACTGTTCAGTCCAAACGTAACATAAATTGTCTGCTCTACACCAAATACAAGACTAGACACCCTCTTGCATGGAAGCCTTGCACCCTTGCTGAAAGCAAGTACAATTCTAGGAATCCTCACTTCTATTGGCATATATGGAAATGTCTCACACCTCTTAACTACATCATATGATGTTAAGTCCCTCCTTTCTTCTAGAACATTCCTTCTATGCTTGTTTCCCTTCACAAATGTTTTTACCAAAAGTTCACTTTTATAAAATTACTTTGTAACTATTATGATTAAATCCAACTACCCTCATACCTAAATTGAACAATTATTACATTATTAATATTTAAATTTAATATAAATTTTTATTTATTTAGATATTATATTTAAATTGAAATATAAATATAATTATTTTGAATGAAATTATTATTATTAAATTAAATTACTATTTATTAATTTATTACTGGTTGGAATATCTCCCAAGCTTACAACCATAGCTGAAAGAAACTGAGCTACACAAAACAATCAGTCTTTTGGTTTAATACAAAAATTGCATTATTAACAGTTGTAACAAACTTAACCACTTACAGGAATTTCTGTAGCAAGCCCAATAATAACGCAACACAACCAGTTAAACAAAAGTAAGTAACAGTAGTCTGCAGGCCGATCAGCATACATTCCTAGAACATATATAATAAGCAATAAAAATATCAGGATGTTCTTAGTCCTTAGTACCAATTGAAAATATAAAGCTAATTTTCATCTTTTAAGTGTGTCAGGATTATTTACATTTAACAGGAAAAATATCTTTAGTTCATCATGTTTTGTAGTGTATGTATCTAAATGTCTTCCATAGATTCATCAACTGCTTGATGACTTTCAAGTAGATTCAAATTCAGAAGCATACCACTATATAGTTCAAAATAATTAGTGTTTTACCTGAAATACGTCAAGGAGTAGTGGTACGACAAAGCTAAGGAAGACAAATGTAAATACTCTCCTCAAAAATATAATTTTTAAAATTCTAGAAAGAAGGTAGGAAATGTTTGTGAGAATTCTTCAAAAAAAGTGTTACTATTGTCATATACAGGACATTGGCAGAGGATTGAAGTGAAATGTGTGCAGTTGGTTAGCAGGTGGAAAACATGTCATTCGAATCTGTTAAGTGTATTATTTATTATTTCTGGTTACAAGAACTCTTTATTACTCTCATTTCACCATTATTGGAGTCTTCATTTTTACTATCTTTGCTACAACCACTACCATTGCTGTCTTTGCCTAAATTAACAATTATTTTGTCCGATATTTCAGCAATTAACAAACTCGTTTACTAAATAGGTGTCTTCCACTTTATTGATATATTTAAATCTTGAAAACCTACTTTATTATTAAACAAACTTTTCCTTTAAAATCAATACAATCATTTAAACTAAACGTATAGTTAAGAGCAACATAGTTTGTTTCATCATGGACCAAATCATCATTTCAGGGTATATTATTTCGAACTAACCAACATTTTTCACTTTTTGGAGTTACTTCTTGGGATAGGATTAAACTGAATATTATGGTACTAAAACAGATTTTAGAAGCAGAGTTAGCCTCAACTTTCTTTATAACCACATTTGTAATTTTTTTTTTTTAAATTAATAGCGTCATAGTAGTACCTTAATTTTAGACAATATATAAAAAAATAACAGTACATTATCAATAAAACCTTTCTCATTACAAGCATGAATATAGTAACACACTGACTCTTTGATATTGGGGTGAGAAGACCTAAATTTGTAGTCAATCCAAGAATGGTGTTTACTTAATGATGAGTTTGCATTCACTAAGATATTCACAAAAATACATACAGAAATACTTACACCTACAAAAAATTACTTACTTAAAATCTACAATAAAGATACAAATATTTATCACTTATATGACAATATGTTAATAGAACTGACTAATTTTTTTACATTTGAACCCTCATGTTAGAAGTAAGATTGCAGTAGCATTATCCCGCAACCACTCTAATAACCAGCTGTGCCCAGTTTTGTCATCAAGATAACACATCATCACTTGTTGAATGGCTTGTACTTACCAAGAAAAATTAAGTTTGAAACTTTGGATCTAACCTTAAATCCAAAATCCAAATAAATATTTCACATGTTGTATATCATTTTTATCTCCACTAGGAATGTTATAGTACATTGTTCTGTCTTTCCCAACTTAGTTAATCTCACCTTTAGGATATTCTCTATTCTCAAAACACTTAATAGTATTGATCATCCCACGCTTGGACTCGTTATTTAAAGCAGCTCACTGTTCCCACCTCCTTTCTTCTCATTAGCCTATCTAAAATTCGTTTAACTTGTTTCAGATTAGTCACTCCTCCTCTCTCTACCCATGTTTTCGGTCTCTTGCCCTCCCTTTCGAAAATGTGTAGCATAATTAGAATCATTCTTTTCATATCTAAAGGACTATAAATATTCATTGAAACAAGTTTTAAATTTTCGCCCTGTCTATCCGATATAGGTTGTGTTACAATTACATTTTATTTTGTATACCCCATTTTTTGTTATATTTATCTTTCGTCTCAATATTATTATTGAATTTCCTTCTAATAGTGTTGTTAGTTGCCAATCATATGTTTATGTCGTATTTCTTAAATAACTTTTTTAATTGATATATTTCTTTTCCCGTAAATGTAAACTTAGTCCACACCTTTTTTGTTTTCCTTTTTGTTCTTTTGGTTCAATTATTTTTTTTCTCTTTTTCTAGTTTTTTATTTTTCTAAACAATTTTCTAATCATTCCTTTACCATAATCATTATTTTGCGCTAATTCTTCCTTATTTAATGGAATACTCAATAACCAATTAAATAAGTGCCTGAAAGCCGCCATTTTGTGTTCCATATGGTGTTTTGACTTTGCGTTTATAATATTGTCTGTGTGTGTTTTCTTCCTGTAAATTCCAAATTCTAATTTTCCTAATTTTTGTTTAATTTTTAAATCTTTAGATTTGGATGTATTTTATTTATTTCATTTATATTATGTCTCCTTTTTCTCCTTTAGGATCTTTTATTTATAAGTAGGGAGTCATCAACGTATCTTACATAGCCTACTCTAAACATTCATATTTATGTAGTATTTTTGACACTACCTTTTCTTCTAAATCTTGAATGAAAAACTTATTTAGAAATCCTGATAGGGGGTTCCCCATTCCTAAATCATTGTTTGGTTTATAGATGCTGAGCACTGTGGTGAATGTGAACAATATAAAACACTGAAACCCCTACCACAAGTTTGGTACAATAACACATATAATAACATAAGGCAAATAAATATTTTTATTTCATTTTATTTGTGGGTGTGTGTGTGTGTGTGTGTGTGTGCATGGCAAACACAATGTTTCGACTCACCAAAGTCAAGCCATATTGAGCATGGTTATTACTTGGCTAGACAACTATAGCCCTATAAACAATAAATTTTTTAGATAATTTTACAAAAAATATGTAAAAATTGATTATACGGTCCATCATTTTTTTTATATATCTTTATATGATCATACATGAATAATTCTACCTAAATTTGTAGATAACAACAGCCCACTCATTTCAACAAAAATTTCAACAATGTAGCTCAAATAGTTTTTGAGTTATATCAATTTATATAACACAAATTTTTAATAAATCGGATTTGCTTGGATCGCGTTGCAAAACAGCCTCAATCTGTAGTTGGAAAAAAAATTTATTCAAATATTTTTTATATGTATGTAAATATAAACACAAATATGTATTTTTTACATATACTGTATTATTATATTATAATCAAAAACAAAATCTTAGTGCCTGCCTTCAATAGTCAGCTGATGCATCAGCTGATGTCAGCTGACAAATAAAATAAAACAGCTGCCATGTTAGTCTGTTTTGTTTGTAAAAATACTTTGTGTTGTTTGTTATTGTACCTCAAACAGATTTGTAGTGTTTAGTGATTTACAATGGGAAGAATTTCCAAGAAAAGAAAAAACATTCAGCTAAAGAATAAACAAAATGTAAGAATGCGTTACAGTAATACAAATACAGAAACAATAGACAATATTTGTGAAGTGACAAGTGAGGTTAGTGTGTTGCCTAGTTTTCAACAAAACTCAAATGAACCTGAACCTAGCACCAGTAGATGTAATTTACAGCAAAGTAAACCTAAGAAACCTACAGGATTTGCTCTGTATAGTACCTACAATGATCATATTGAAATAAATAAATCTGCACCAAGTTACGTTATAGTAGACAAAAGCCTACTTACTAAGTTCTTTTGTACTTTTCCATGTTCTGAATGTTTTAACAAAACTCTGTCAACTGAAGAATATATTCAGGGATATGCTTCAGTTATAAAAGTAAAATGTGAGACTTGTGAGTCTGAAACAACCTTTGAAACTTCGCAGCGGTTAGGCCATGCCGTATAGGCTATAAGTTACGATAATTTTCAATGGGTCACAATTACATCTTTCCTTTGTTTGTACAAATAAAATTTTATAACCACCTGAAAGTGTTGCTAAAATACGTTAATTTATTCCCCACAAACTCCAACAATAAAATAAAATGTCCATATAAAGAAATACGTTTGACTATAGTCATAAAACCGAGTTAATGTTCAACGCGTGATTCCCGACAATCGTATTTTTGACTATTTTTAATATTAAAATTGATATAACTCAAAAACTATTAGTACCACATGATTCAAATTTTTACCAAGGGTTTAGAGTATTGTAATCTATATATTTAGGTAGAATTATACATGTATGACCATAAGGGAAAAAAATATGATTTAAAAAAAATGTAAAATCAAATTTTTAAACAAAAAATATTTTTTAAATGACACAAAAATTTTATTTATTGAGATAAAGTTATAATTCTACCTAAATATTTCAAGACAGTTATACGCTACAAAATGATGGTTTATTTGTAAAAATCTAATCGATAGAACTGGAGTTATATCAAATTTTGTTAATTACCTAAAAATGTTACAAAAAAAATTATGTTATATGTATGCATGTAAAAAAAAATTTTTTTTCCCGAATATGTGTATTCTTATACCTATGAAACACACATGAAAAGTTTCAATAGCATAGTGATGACCTTATTGAAGTTAGTAATTTCACTGCCATATCCCCTTAAGCCATCGAACACTCAATATGGAGTGTAAAATGTGTTAATTTTATGTTTGTTCGATATCGGTAATTTCAATGATTTACATATTCCATAGTTTTATGACCACAATATTGTAAAAAAAAAAAAATTAACATGTAATTCACTTAATGCACCTTAATCTAGAAAACTTGAAATTACATTTTATTTACATGAAAAACATTTTTGCTATTTTTATGAAGACAGTTATGTAGTACAAAAATAATGGGCAAAAAAATCAAAATAGGGGCACTCCAGTAAACAATTACCCTTTCAAATCTGGTGGTACAATAGACCAGCTAGACTGCTTTCAATTAGATTATAATCATATATAGTCAGTGCATCAAGATCTCTTGGCCATAATTCTAGCATTCATAACTAAAATTCACTATCACATTCATACTGGATTCATTCAACCTTCAACATTCAACCTCAAAAACTGGATCAACACTATATCTTTTTGACTCCTATAGAAATTGATAACCAAAAATTTCTCACACAGATCACTCTAATACTTTAATGATGTTTAAAAGTATTTGGTGAAAACAATTCCAAACATCTAATTAAAATTGAGATTTTTAACATGTATTTTGTCATATTTTATATTTAACAAAAAATAACATATTTTTTATTTAGGCTCACTTCATTATGTGTAGTAAGCTAACCTGTTTCCAGTTTCAAGGAATAATTGTAGAGAAAGTAGCAATTGATCAAGAAATGAAACCCAGTTGCTGATGAGATGGGGTAAAAGAACACTGCTGTTATTGGACGCCATATCTGCAATGAAGACACAAAATTTACACATAACATTTATTACGTAAATAAATTTTAAACTATTATTAAAAGCATGACCATCTTGCAACAAAAAGGTTCAATATTCATTTACATTGAATATATTCACATATCAATTGCAATTATATAATTATATTATTTGAGAAAATACTAAGTTCAAGATGTAGTGAGTGATATCAGTATATAGAATAATTTTAGTCAGTTGAATTGAAAATAAAACCTAAACAAATCTAACCTAAATTGTTCCCAGTGTTGTTACAACCAAAAACCTAAACATTGGCCACAGTTTCTTTGAGTTACCTCTCACTTCATTACAGATAGGTTAGATATTTATAGCTGTCAACATATAAAACAGATGATGATGGAAAATAGTAATTGGCAATTAACAACATATAATAGATGATCCTGTAGCTCAATAGATAATATAATATGCCATTACCATGGTCATGAAGTATATTAAGTCATGACTATGTATATTTCAAAAATGTTATAGTAGGCTACATAAGAAAGCCAAAAATTAATTAATTCTAGATAACCATATACATTACTTAGAAATGAATAACTGATGAAATTAGCCTAAACCATTTTTTTTTTTAAATGACATTTTACATGATTAGGCTATAAAATATAATTTTCATAGAGTAGGCCTTGCATATTTAAAATAAATTCTTCATAATCCTATTTAATTATGCCACATATAGGCCTACTGTTCCTAAAATTATATTTAACACACTTGAAAAGTGTCTTCCGAAATAAAATATGACATGATTGTTTGAATACAAGGTAAATAGTTAACGATTTCATAGCAAAATCCAATACCAATGTAGATATTTAAAAAAACTATTTTTGATATTTTACCTATATTTTGAATGATGTAAGTTCTAAAGTCCTTCACTTTCCCTGATTAGTTTTCTGAAAAAAATCTTATATGTATATTATGTATAATATGTATATATATAACCACCTGGCCAAACCTCTATTAAGTTTATTGAAGTTAATAATTTGAAATCAGATTATTAATATGGAAGATTCAATCCATATCACGTGATCCATGATTGAAATATCGATAAATGTCCAGTTGATTTAATATTTAATGCATTGCGATTTAATATAGAAATATCATGAAATCGTATGTTACATACCTCATTATTAAACAATTGTACCATCCTTAAGTTGGGAATACCATTTTCAAGTATGAAAATCCATTATTTCTGTCTAAAATAAGCAATTTAAAAATACAAAATCCTGGCCTTATTAGGTTATGGTATCTGTTTATGGTAATTCATATGGCAATGATTGTGAATATATTGAGTGTCTCATCACTCGATGTTTATGTTCATCCGTGCAAAGCAAATAGGTCCAGAGAGGAAATTACATACATGTATTAATGTATAAATATTTAGTAAAAAAACAGGTCTGGTAAGGTACCTATATATAGTTAGATACCTAACCAGACCAGAAACTACATATAAACATATATTTCCCGAGATCTAGATCATATAATTATGTAATTATACAGCGTAATAATACATATCTGTAATAAGGTTCTTAGCAACACCCTATTCTATTAACTATACTTGACTTATAAAACCTAGACGCATAGGCTCATCCTCTTCATGTATTCTGATCATTGAAAGCAAACTTTTATATTGCTTATTTTAGACATATTATAATGGATTTTCATACTGGAAAATAGGGTAATTCTGTGCAATTACTTGGTCAACCCCAAACTTTTTCATATTTTACTACGGTCATAAGGATGTTCTCAGAAAGCAAGAAACATATAATTCAAGGCCTGCAAGGCCATCGTACAGAGCGATAAGAAGGGGGTCAAAGTTCACGCGATAACAGTGGCTTGTGAGAGACACGCGGACGGCTTGCATATATAGCTACCTGGCCAAACCTGTCATTATAGGCCTTCAAACCTGTCATTATAGGCCTTCCGCGCGTCTCCCGCAAGCCACTGTTATCGCGTGGACTTTGAACCTTCTTATCGCTCGGCAACCTGTACGATGGCCTTGCGAGCCTTGAATTATATGTTTCTTGCTTTCTGAGAACATCCTTATGACCGTAGTAAAATATGAAAAAGTTTGGGGTTGACCAAGTAATTGCACAGAATTACCGAAAATGGTCTTCCGAGCTTAACGATGATCCAATTGTTTCATAATGAGGTATTTAAAACACAATTTTATAAAATTTCTATATTAAATTGCAGCACAGCATCAACTGGACATTTACCGAAATATCTTTAGTAACATATGTGAACACTTTCCATTATGTCTAACCTATAAATACATTGAATTTGATAGTTTTTAGATTGTCATTTTTCAATGAAAGAAGTGATCTGCACAAGGAAAACATTATTTATTCTTAAGAAGTAAGGTATGTAGTAGAGGATAAAACAAATAAGGACAGAAAATAAGGCCCCACCTTTAAGTTAACAATTACCGAAAAGGGTCTTCCCAGCTTGGATGATCCAATTGTTTAATAATGAGGTATGTAACTAATGATTTCATGAAATTTTGATATGAACTGGACATAGCCTCAAAATTAAACAATTCTTAGGACTAGAATAATGTAATTCTTAGGTCAGATGTTTATGTAATGTGTATTTGAGTTCTATAAAACTTACCTGAAATCTATGTATAAAAGGTTCATACAGTAGAATAAGATGGTGTGCTTTTAATAGTCCAAACCTTCCTAACAATGAAAATGCTGCAGTTAGAGACAGCCACCACTTGGTAAAAAAGGGCATCGCATTGAAAAACTCATTTAAGTCACTCATTTTGTATAAGTTCTATTTTTAATCACAAACAGAAATCAGTATCAATAACTGAACAGCTAGGCTAAGCCTACTATTATTGTAGGTTGATTCAGGCTCTAAGGTTAAACAGCTTTCAGAAACATACAATTTCCGACGGCACATATACAACGGACGACAATTAAAATTTATTTAAATTTTAATAAACGCCAAGAACATAAAAATATTTTACTAACACCCATAATAATAACAAATAGACACGTGTACCTCCTGGAGTGGAGAATAATCTAATGCTATTTCTGCTTGATAATGCTGATAAATACCAAGATTTGTCATTCGTCTTTCGTCCACAGCCAATATAATGTCATGGTCAACAACAAATTATGTGTTTTGAGAGAGGGTTCTGCTTTTACTTACACAGTATACGTAATATAGTATAAATTTTTGTAGTTGTAAAAAGTAGTAACCTAGGATTTTTTACTGATCTTCAAGTATCATTTTCAAAAAAGTGGTTTTCAACATGCCATCCGTCTGTTGTGGTTATCATCATTCTGTACGTAAGCATGACACTTGACAGCGGTTTTTATATATTTGTATTAATTTGAAAGGTAAATATATAGTGTACCTGTCGATGCAATTTAGTAGTGAAATTTGCATGGAACGATTAGACACTCAATATATTCACCATCGTTGTTATACGAATTAATATATATATATGTCACCTTACCAAACGTAATATACCTAATAGGTTTGGGGAGGTAACTTTATATAAATACATACCTTTCCAGACCTTTATTCTTTATTAGGTCTGGCTAGGTAAGTATAAAATAATATAATGTTACCAGCCCAAACCGTTGTTTCATTACTTTTAATTCTAACAACATTCTAATATTAGGGTGGCAGTAACGATAATTTGAGCAACGCTTAAAGTATACGAGAAAGTACGTTTCTTACCTAATACAGTGATGGTGTTCCCACTGACATATTTCTGATTTTTTTGAGAAATAATTATATATTAATGATTTTTTTATACTTAAGTAGTATATATCGTTGTCAAAAACCGTGTGATTATGATTAAAAAAAGGTAAATAGTCTAACGAAGTCATTTATATTAACGTCGGCATTCGTAACTTCAGCTTACTGAATTTGGACTTTTATATTTATTATTTTCTACTAAACTATGGATTTTGGTACTTCAAAAGAGTCTAATCCTTCCATTCAATTCCTTTACTAGGTGTGACTAGGTCAATATATCTGCCGACACCAAATTCGTATTATTCTGAAATCATACAGCGTAGTAATAACATGTCATGTTACAAGAAGACATGTAATACGCATGTGTCCAAAAGTAACGACACTATTATCTTTCATCTGCGTAACCTATGAAACCTAGAATTACTCCGTACTCTCAAATCGAATACATACTTGCATATTGTTTATTTTATGCAGAATTATTGGTTTTGGCTATATCAAAAGTGTCTACAGATTGAAAGGATGATCTAATTGTTTTAAAAGTAGGTGTAATGTAACACACGATTTGATTAAATTTCACTACTAAATTGCTACGACAGATTTCACTACATGTTTACTGTGATATTTTTGCAAATCGTATTCTACATATTTATTATCTTGTTTTGAAACTATAAGATCATCCTCTATTTCGCAGGACAACCATACATTATTTAAGTCTATAATTAATTAGCAATATTCAAGTGTGAAGTGTGTATTACATTTTTTAAAGTACGCAATCGCGCTATGCGTATTGGTTTCTTAGAATACTCAAAGGAAAGACACTCAAAGTAGGACGCAAGCGCATTACATACATGAGAGAGTATGATTGGATCATGATTGTAATGGTTTGTGTTTCCTGATAATAGTGATTTTTTTCTGACTAGCTAAAATTTGTTGTTTTTTTGTTGAATTTATGCCTATGGAAAGTATATTTTTACGGGAGTGAAAATTTTAAGTACTGTTTCAGTACATATAAAACTTAACTATAATCAGCAAAAACTATGAATTATTTAATGATACAAGTTGAGAAATAAACTGAAAACCTGTTTTGAACTGATCACAAAGGAAATAATTGTTGATTAAATCATTGCCGATATAATATTAAATGAGGTGGAAAACTTAAACTTTGTACTTAGTTTATGATATTTGATTCCTCTTTCTTTGCTCTGATTGTTGTTTATTTCTGTCTCGTCTATCTGTTATCTGATAGCAAACACTACTTAAGTGTTATAACACTCCTTATTGTGTAAATAATTGTTGAATTTCTAAATTCCAGTTGTTTAAACAAATAGTTAGTTTTTTACGGATATTTTGCTTATATGGATATGTCTTGTACACATAATAACAGTCAGATAAATTTAGCTTGGATGTTTACAAGTCATTATTACATAATGTGATGAATTACCTCAATGGAGTTTTAAGGGATTTGAAGAATGAATCGGGCGAAGTAAGGGAAAGTAATAAAACACTAATTAAGGAAAATTTAGTCCTAGTTAAAGTTATGAGACAGAATGAAATCACTGAAACCATTCAAAATAATATGAACTATTAAATTTAAAAAAAAAAACATAAATCATAATTGGAAAATAGAGGACAGATTTAAAAATGAAAAAAGTACAATACTCTCCACTAAGTTCCAGAGGGAAAAACTGATGACACTCTAAAAAGTATGCTATAAACCAAATTTTGATTATATCTGATAGCCATGGAAAATATCTACATAAGATACTTTCCGCTATTAACGAGGAATCTAATTATTTGGTCACAATATATATATATATTTATATTTAAACCGGGGCAAACATGAAGCAGGTGCTTTGTGGCTCTAAAAAACCTGTCTAATAGAATGACAAAGAATGATTACCTTATTGTGGTGGGTAGTACGAATGGGATAGACTCGTCTTGTGTTTATCAAATGATGTTAGCAAATTGTCTCACACCTTTAAAAACCATAACAAGATAAACAAATGTTAGACTATTATTCCCTTTAGGTTTGATATTCCGGAATCAGATACTAAAATTTATATTGCTAACAGTACCCTAAAGAACATCTTTAGGACAAATAACATGAATGTACAATGGCTAGATTTGAATATCTCTCTTTCTCTCTCTCAACAGACAGCACTTCACTCTTCATGCACTTCATTTCATTACAAGAGGAAAATATCATGAATGAGCTGAGGAATATAAATTGCTAGAAAATTGGAGGTGTTAGCTGAAAACATTTCAACTCAACCTGTACTAAGTAATTCATATTTAAATTATATAAACTCTAGAAAATATCGTTGTGATCTATCTGTGCTTCGTTTATTACCCTTAATAAAACTTGTATGAATTTTATTAAATCGATGGAATCTAGTGATTGTATTAAATCTATAGAATGTAGTGAATGTGTAAAACCTGATAGTGATAAGAATGTAGAAGCTGAAATATACTCAACTTTTGCTAGTAATATTTTTCTGGTTTGTTCTACCTCCCCCCCCCCTCGAATTTGAGGTTGCAACAGTATGAGCAGAAGAGACCAAACTACTCTAAAATAAATAAATACTGGCTCTGATTGAAAACACAAAAATTGATTTTACAAAATATAACAATAAATACAAAGTAAGCGAGGATGGTTTTAAAACAAGGAATTGTAATAAAACTAAAAAACAAAAACCAGGTTTCTTAATAATACACCAGAATGCTCAAAATGCTACCAATAAAACTAGATGAGGTTAATCTGCTTTGTAATGATAGTTGCCCAGATGTGTTGGTAATGACTGAACATGCTTTCTGTCAACACAAAATTAAATATTTTTATATACCAGGTAAACATTGTAAACAATTTTTGTAGATCACAACATAAGAGAGGATGGATTCTAATGTTCACAAAAGAACACTTGTTTGCTGGTGATTTTAA